>CM045462.1:32601439-32624535 GCA_024666655.1 Dascyllus trimaculatus | reverse complement strand
ATCTAGATGTTGGTGTTCATAGGGTCTAGATGTTGGTGTTCATAGGGTCTAGATGTTGGTGTTCATAGGGGTCTAGATGTTGGTGTTCATAGGGTCTAGATGTTGGTGTTCATAGGGGTCTAGATGCTGGTGTTCATAGGGGTCTAGATGTTGGTTGTTCATAGGGGTCTAGATGTTGGTGATGATGCTGGTGTTCATAGGGGTCTATGCTGGTGTTCATAGGGTCTAGATGTTGGTGTTCATAGGGTCTAGATGTTGGTGTTCATAGGGTCTAGATGTTGGTGTTCATAGGGTCTAGATGTTGGTGTTCATAGGGGTCTAGATGCTGGTGTTCATAGGGTCTAGATGTTGGTGTTCATAGGGTCTAGATGTTGGTGTTCATGGGTCTAGATGTTGGTGTTTACTGGGAGTCTAGATGTTGGTGTTCATAGGGTCTAGATGTTGGTGTTCATAGGGGTCTAGATGTTGGTGTTCATAGGGTCTAGATGTTGGTGTTCATAGGGTCTAGATGTTGGTGTTCATAGGGTCTAGATGTTGGTGTCCATAGGGGTCTAGATGTTGGTGTCCATAGGGGTCTAGATGTTGGTGTCCATAGGGGTCTAGATGTTGGTGTTATATGTTACAAGGGGCTTCCATGTTTTCTTCATGTATAAATTTAATATTATGCGTTTTCCCAGATCTGTTATGGAAACATGTAATTCTCAACATGCAGCCAAATCATTTTACAGACGTTAGTTTAACAAACACGTCAACTCTGAACAAAATCTGAGACGGTGTAGCAACACCATCATGACATCAGACATGGACTGACGTGAATTTTAGCTGAGGACAGATTCACTGACTGCATCACCAACACCTCTTCTGTACACCCTAGAATATACGCAGCAGCACACGCGTGTTCCTGACTTCACTTTGCTACAGCTGATCAGAGCCTCCACCTGCTGAAAGACGGCAGCGACATGCAAATACGAAGAACCTCGATATGAAAAGCTGCTGCTCAGCTGCAGGGATCAGAGAGGAGACGGTCCAGGCCACAGCCGTCTGGTTCACACTCAGACCGATCACATCAGAAGGCCGTAAACAAAGACCACCACAGCTTTCACTGTTCTAAGGCGACTTCTTTAAATGAAAAACAGATATGAATCCTGACAACTAGAGGATGGTTTAGGGTTATTAAAAACGTTTATTCTGCTCTTTAATTGTGACTAAATATGACGTTTAATCCAAAGTGTGAAAGGTTTCCTGTTCAAAACCCAAAATAACAAGTTGACAACGATGAGCAGAACTTTTACATTAACTGTTTACTCAGGCTGATTAATTATGGATTGAAATAGCTGTTGGTGGATTTATTGATGGATTAAGTGATGCAGCTCTACAAGACGTCTCCTGGGTCTCTGTGTTCAGACTCAGATATTCATCGGTAATAAACGTTACCCTTCACGGCATCCCTTTTTGTCAAACAGCTGTTATTTCCTCAGCCAAGGAGGTTATGTTTTTGCCAGCGTTGGTTTGTTTGTTTGTTTGTTTGTGTTCAAAATAACTTGAAAAGTTATGGATGGATTTGGATGAAATGTTCAGGAAATGTGTGAAATGGGACAAAGAACACATGATGACATTATGGGACTGATCCGGATCACCGTCTGGATCCAGGAGGTTTTTTAATTTAAGGATACTCTGTCGTTGGTAGATTGTGTTGGGGTGGACTGAAGCTGCTTGGTGGAGGTCTGGATCTCTGAGGGCTTTTCTACTTTTAGTTTTATCAACCCTGTGCTGTTGGAAAGTCTTTTGAGTTTTTGACACCAGAGTTGGCAGGTCCACGTACTAGAACCACGGCGGCGTTCGGCAGCGCCCAGCAACACCTGGCGGACTATTCGAATAGCAAAAATTATCATCTGAATCCCACCACAACCAACCAGTATTCAGATATTCCTATATTGGGGACCAGCCCTAATATTAGTTTGTAAAGCAGCTAAGCTACCATACTGTTGGTTAGCTAACTTAGCCACTCTAGGCTACTTGGAACTACACCGTACTTGGCCTTAAGGTCAGCCTTATTTCATCTTGCTCAAATCTCCTGCTGCTAATTACAAAGCTGTAAATTGGGACGTCTTGTTCAAACTAAGTAGTTGTTTTTCACATAGAGCTGTTTGTCCTCAAACGCAGCTGCAACAGAAGTCCTGTTTAGCAAAACCAGACCAGATTCTCCAGAGGAACATTTCTGGTTTTATCCTACTTATTTTATCCATTGAGCTTCCTCCAGTTAATTTGTTCACAATAAAGAACCAACATATATGTCAGTGTTGATTTCACCGGACTACACAAAGATATTTAGTCTTTGGTAGATTGTGTTGGAGGTGGACTGAAGCTGCTTGGAGGAGGTCTGAGCTCGATGAGGGCTTTTCTATTTTTTGGCTTTTATTAATCTGATCACAGCTGAATTTAACAGTCATTTTTATCACCGATTAATCTGCAGGTTAAAACTAACAGATCAACTGTTTTGACTTTGACAGACACAACAATCCTCAAACATCTTGATTCGTCCATCAAACCTTCAGCTGTAACTTCAGATGACTTTTGAGTACTTTTTCAAATAACTTGGTAATTGTCCAAAACGAGTCATTTCCGATGGGTCTGGTCTAAAATATCCCAAACTAGTGAAACCGTTGATCGGCCGTCTGATTATCTGCTCTGTTTTCGTCCGTGTCAGCTGAATGCCGTTAGCGTGTGCTGCCGTGTCGTGTTGTCATGTTTGGTCGCCGTTGTTTGAATAATTCCATCAGCTGATCCTGAAAACAGTCGGACGCAGGAGTAAATCCGCCGCGTCGTTCACAGCTGCGGGATTCGGTTTGTTAAATCCAGGAGCAGACCAAGTTTCCGACAGATAGCGTCCCACCGCAGCAGTGCATTCTGGGAGTCTGATGGATCCAGGCTAAGTTGATTAGGGCCTAATTTGAAGCCTGCCTGTCCGTCTGACTGTGTGTCTGTCCGAGTATAAATCGGCTGTGCTGATGCAGATCCTCTTATCACAGATTAATCATCACAACTTGCCAGAGAGCGTCCCGGCCTCCTCCACCTCCTCCTCCACCTCCTCCTCCTCCTCCACCTCCAGCCAGAGACCACAGCAGTGTGTCTTTCACCCCTTTAACCCCTCACGGTGTCCTGTGTCCACTTCCTGCATCCATATCCAGGTCAGCGATGAGCAGAAAACACTGAGGCTCGACTCTGCAGCCTGTAAACATTCTGAGAGTCTCGTTGAAACTAATGTGATTATTTCACAACACGCCGTCGTCCAACCAGCAGCAGCAGACTGAGAGGAAACGACCTGACATGACTTCACAAACAAAGACCGATCGAAAGATGACTCATGTCAATATTTGAGGCTGAACCGACTAAAAGACCATCGATGAAGATCGTTCTGGTTTCTGCTCATTTCAAACAACATTCAGTTTGTTTTACGAGACGTGTTAAGGAGATTTTTTGAATTGTGGTACCAAAACTTCAGCGTCAGACAATCTAAACAGTCAACCTGACGATTAAACCTGCTTTCTACAGCGACTGACTGACAGCAGACTTTTTAATCCCATCATCCAGTGGCAGCAGCGATTCTCCAGAACCCATTCTGTCACATCACCTCTGACAGATTAGATACCTGCTCTGTCTTGTTCAGTAAATGTAAAACCCCTGCAGCTCACGGTGTGGGATCCTTCTACTGCACCACAAGCAGACGACTCAAACTGTTCAGAATGACATTAATGTGACACTGAAATAGCTCAAGGTTACTCAAACCTTGTTAAAAATTAATTTAAACTTGTCCGCAGCTGCTTTAAAATCATGCGATTGTCCCAAATGATTTGATATTTTGTTGCTTTGGTCCATTTTTAATCTTATTTAAGTTGAACATTCAACAAAGATGCTATAAACTGATGCAGAAAAAAATTAAAACAGCCCAAAAACGCATCTTCTGTGCAGATTTGCTGTTTTCCTTTGTGCGGTTTTATTATCAACAAAGACACAAACACGTCACCGTCGGCTCTGCAACACTCTGTGATGTTTTATAAACCACACGGTTCATCTAACAAACACTCCAAGTCCTGATCACACAGCCCGGCGTTATCTGGGAACCTCTGGTGACTGGTAATAATTGCGTCTGTGATCTTAAACCTGCACAAATTTGCAGCATCTGTAGTTTGTAAAGTGTAAATTCCACCACAGACAAACCCAGAGATCCTGTGGTGAGATCGGAACCATGTGGTGGGTGGGTTCCAGCTTTCCTCGGCGTCTTTTCTGCTCGAGAACTCCAGAGGCAGCGTTGGTGATCAGAAGACGTGAAGGTTCGGGTGTAAATTCAGGAGGAAATGTGGTCAGAAACATGCTGCTGCTTTTCCACAGGCTCATCTGTTGTCATGAGGCAGCCTGTTGATACTACGCCCCCAAATAATGTCAGTAAATCAGAGTAAAACACAGACTTCAGTCGTCTTGTGAGGATGCACCACATGAAACACAGACTGTAGGGTAACCTCTAGACCACATGAGGTCCTCAGGTAATAATGGTCCTGTATGAACATAACTGTTGTAAGACTCCAAACCGAAGCATTTAAATCTGTTTCGAACATCTCCAAACATTTCTAAGAACTACTGACTCATGAAAAGCTAAAGTTCAGCTTGTTTTCCAACTACAATGTGACTGATCTGACATTTGCAACCTCGCCTGACATCCACAGAAAAACGCACCAATGTGAACTCATGTCTGATTTCCAGGGAGTGTTTTTGCCTCTGGATTAACGGAACTACAACCGACCAGAGCTGCAGAACCTGTACAGAAGGGCCTCGACAGCGCCGCCAGGTAAGACGAATCCTGTCAGAGCAAATCAAACCCGAGCTCTGGGAGTCGCCTGGTTCACGGGACATCAGCCAACTGGAGCTACAGTTCATGAATACTGTCAATATCTGCCTCCGACTCCATTAAGTGCCTTGTTTTGTTTGATCCACAGTGCGAAACATGAAAATATTCACATGAGTCTGAGGCTACATCCACACGATTACACTTTAAAACTCCTTCTGGGTTTGCTCCAGTGGATTCTTCACACCACTTCGGAGTTTTCAGAAGCTAAAACAGAGCTGTTGTTTTTAAAGGCTGTAGACCCAGTTTAAGGCCGGTTCACACTCCAGGATATTCAGGCCGGTTTTTGTCCCGATCTCCTTACGATCAAAACCAGCAAAGGCCTGACTGTCGGATGTTTGCAGACCACATGGTGTCTGATGTTCCTGTGGGGTGTTAGGAGTGATTTTGTCCGTTCCGATCAGCTCAGAAGGAGAGATCGTAGATGATGAACATGTTTAATATCTGCGACTATAAACCCTGTAGTGTGTGGGGCGAGCAGGCTCAGTGTGTGATGTCACGTGTACCAGATTTAAGCCAATCAGAACGCAGAGCTGAGTCAGCTGACCAACGGAACAGGAAGTAAAACAAACCAGTAGAGTTACCGTCACTAAAAATGTAATCAGATTTATCATGATGATGGATTAATCTGCAGTAACGCGTCAATTATGACAGTCCTAAAAAATCTCAGAGATCTGGATGGTCTGATGGAAAAACAGCTTCAATTCTAGTAACAAGACGCATTTTGTGCAGCAACGGTAACGAAGAGTAATCAGTTAGATTACTGGTTACTGAAGAAAGGAACGCCGTTATTCCATCATGTTTGTTTCCACTGAAGTCACATTTGACTACGCGAGATTTGGAATACTGAGCGTGAAGAACCTGATCCTCTGCTGAAGAATCGGTTAGCGGTGGTTCGCTAACACCACACTATAAGATCAGAAGAGAGAGATCCTGTGTGATCTGTCTTTTGTTATCATCCAGTGTGTGGTCTCTAAGTCTGAGAAGGTTTGAAGGATCCTGTGATGTGTGCCGGCCTTTAGTTAGAAAACTCTGGGTTTGTGTTTTAGTCTGGACGGAGCTAAACTGAAACTACTGGAAACGACGAGGCAGGAATCCATGTTTGCTCCTTCCTGAGGCTCATCAGTAACCACGTGATTCATCAGGCTCCCAGCTCACAGAGGTTATCTCACAAATAAAATGCATCCAAATCATTTTAGTTCCAGAAATCAGCCCTGTCCTTACCAACACGTCTGAAAACATCACGCCACAGCACACAGGACCTGTCGGAATAACTACAGTCTTCCTCCTGAACATGTGGGCAGCAACATGAGAAAATGTCTGAAGATTCTCCATCATCCAGGTCACGCTAGTTTCAATCGCAGCATCTGGACTTGGACGCTACGATTGAAACCTCGAGGACGGCGTGATAAATTTAACCACACAACAGCTGCTAGCAAAGAAAACAACTTGAATGTGCCGTTGTGTTGAATTTGAAAAGGAGAATCAGGAAACTAAAGCAGCGACAGTTAAACCAACGTTTCCTCGGTTCAGACCAAAACACCACCTCAGGGCTTTTAAACTCAGCAGCGTTTCCACAAATCTGCTTCAGACTTCGGAGACTTCAGAGTGGGAGGGGAAGAGTCACAGAAGTTCTGTTTTAAAATGAAAACGGCAGAATGTGGACGCTGCCTCGGAGAAAAAGTAGAACCAAAAGAAAAAGTCTGACAATGACCTGGTGATGGAGTTTTCTGCAGGTTCATTTTCTGTCACTGGACCATCAGCTCAGCTTTACAACTCGTGGGTTGGATCTCATCTGCTTTGAAAAAATGCCACCCGAATAAAAGCTTTTCATTTCTAATCAGAAGAGTTCCTTGGATCTTTTTAACAACCTGATACTGGGAGTGAAATATACGCTGAGCTAATTAATCAGTCACTGACAGGAGGCCGACTGAACACTGCAGGATAATGAAATCACACCGAGGCTCAGTGACAAGCTGATGATAAGTGTGATCACGTTTAATTTGTTCGGTAAAACCTCAGATATTAACAGGTTTCAGCTCCTTAAATGTGACGGATCGTTGCTTTACTGTAAAGCTGAAACAGTTAACTGACTGTCAGAACATTTCACCGGGACTATTTAGTTAATTGATTCATTTTTTTAAAGCGAAAAGAGTCAAAACATTTTGCTAGACTGATTTATGTGGATTTAAACTGGATATAAACTAAATATCTTTGAGTTTTTTGACGTCTGAAGGGACAAAACAAAGCATTATGGTTTTCACATTGAAGAAGCTGCAAGAATATTGACTTTTATAACCGATTAGTGAAACAGTCGGTGAATAATTTCATTGTTTACAAGTAATCAGTTCAGTTCATCGCTGAAGCGCTACAAGACGTCTCCTGGGACCCCGGGGAAATGTGACGGAGAGTTTTGTGCTAAATTATGTTTGGATTGTTTATGCCTAAAGACTCTCAGTCATCCAGGTCATCATTGTCCTCGTAGTTTCAGTCATAGAAAGTCCAGATGCTGATTGAAGCTACGAGGATTTGTGATGTTTAGAGACGAAAACATTAATCTTGTAAATTATAACTGGATTAATCAATAATAAAAATAATCATCCATGGTATCCTCTTTTGGTCAGTTATTTCTGTCCTTTAATAACTTGATTAGAGCTGAATACAACAGGCGTTTCCATCATTGATTAATCTGCAGATTATCTTTATTAAATCACTGATTAATTGTTTTGACTATGACGTTTCCAAATGTCTTGTTTTGTTCCCTCAACAGTCCAGAACCCAAAGATACTCAGTTTACTGTCATAACGGACACACAGGAGCATCAAATCATCGCCTCTGTCCGGATGAAAACACGAACACTGAACAGTTACTCAAAAACCACGAAGAAACAGCTGAAGGTTAAGTTTCTGTTGATGAATCACTGCAGTTCTAAACTTGTCACAAGTCTGATAAGAGTCACAGATGAAGTAATCAGCTTCAATTCAACACATTAAAAATAATATTTGAACATCTACGTGTCCATAATCTGGGAGCTGGAGCTGATGAAGAAGCTCGTGTGGGACGACAGAAAGCTCCAGAACAGCTCATGTTCACACGTTACTGTGACTCTGGTTTTCCTACGAGATCAAGTCGAACATGAAATAACAGTGGGACAGAAAACAGGCCAGCAGATGGAAATCAAAGCCTTCTGGAGGTTATTTTTCCATCTTCTCGGGCCTCCTTGAACAAACCTCCTTTGTTTGTGACTTTAAACTTACACAATGTCAGAAAGTCGGCCAGAGGCAGCAAAATTACATGGTTCAGCCATAACTGACAAAGCTAGCTAGCTGTGTGACCCCGAGTTTCATCATCTGACCGGGGCGTAAGGAGCCTAATTATTTCATCAGACACAAATCAACATAAGAGGATATAGCAGGGCCCTGTTACTGGTGGCGTTAAGCCGCACAGCTCGCTGTCCAGCCGGTTTACGGGCTTTAATGGTCGAGTTACACTGAGTTCCTGAGCGCTAGCAAGACTCCTGGAAGTGAAGCTAACTGGTTAGCAACTGCGATGTTGTCAGGTCGCTAAAACAAACTGAGACTGCTGGAAAATATCACAAATACACAACCAGAAACCCGACAAGCTTAAATAAACATATGTGTTGGTCTGTTATCCAATATAAAATTAAATTACAGGCAACGATCACCGGAGATCAGCTAGTGTTAGCCGGTTAGCTGCCGTTAGCACCACGCTAACCAATTTAGCTGAAATAACATTTTTTAATCAAACAGCGGCTCAAATATATTTTAAATCCGAACACTGAACGCTAAAACAACCGTTACGACACTTTACGTTATTTTAATGTTCCGTTAACTTCATATTTATGCGCTAACTGTAACCGCGGCCTCGGACTCCCAACACGAACCGCGGGGCTCGAGTTCCGGGAGAGCCGAGAGGCCGCGACGCAGCAGCGGACACCCACCACGAGCAACCCCGGCTCCGCTGCGGGACTCACCGTCTTTTCTTTTCGGCACAGAGACGCTCGGCAGACGGGTGAATTCTGATGTTCTAGGTCCAGCTGGAGGGTGAAGAGCCGTCTGAAACGCCGATGTCGGGGGTTAAATCAAGGCGTTCCCATTTCTTCGGAGCGGGCGTAAGGAGGTCAGAGTGGACGGCGGGCCGATAAACACTGGAGCCCGGACTGAAATGGAGAGCCGAGCCGAGTCAGGCTGCTGCGTTCACGGACAGCTCCGAGCTCGGAAAAAAGTTCAACGTCCAAAAGCTGGAGGGTGTAAACACCGTAAAAAGCTTTAAACTCTGTACACAGTGACACACATTTATTCATATCTCACATTTCATATGGAGCCTTATTACAATATCGTAAAACAATTGAAAGAAAATGTAAAACTGTAAATGTATTATTGTTTACAGTTATTTATAGACAGACTACAACTTTAAATATAAAAGCTAAAATAAACGAGCCGTCCTAAACATGTATCACAGTTGTATTTGTCAGAGTTCTCTGCTGTATTTGTTTATAAATATTCTATTTATATGTTATTTATGTTTCTATTAAAGCTGTTCTAGTATTTACTATTTATTTGGTTCCATATATTGATTTAATGGTAATTTTTATTTATTTATTTATTTATTCTTTAATTTTGATTTTCAGACTTTTAAATATATATTTAGTATTTTCTATTTTAACAAAATTATTTTATTTCATTTATAATTTTAAATTTTACTTGACATCTTGTTTTATAAATTAATTATACATTATTTTATCCTGTTCTGCATTATTTTTATTTTCTTGTCTTATTTTATTCTAGAAATTCAAGTTGTCATCCTTTTATTGTCAGTGTTTTAAGGTATTTTATGTTCATATTATTTTAACAAAATTATTTTTGATTTTTTTTTATCCTGTTCATTCTCATTTTTCATTTATATTTACTTTATGTCCTTTCCAAATAGATTTATCAATTTTAAAAACAATTTTATATTTGTTTTTTGTTGATTTGCAGGTTGATTCCTATATTTAGTCGTATTTTATATCTATTTTCTTAAACAAATTCATTTTGTCAGTCTTTCTCCTGTTTTTGTCTTGTACTAGTATTTTACTTTTATCACATTTTACTTGCATTTTTTGGTTTTAGATAGATTTTAATGTTTTCCATCTTATTTATTAATGTTTTTTTCAATATGTTTTATACCTGAGTATTTAATATTTATATTGTTTTACAAATAGTTTTTTATCCCGTTTTCATATTTTTGTGTGTTTTCTGTCTATTTTATGGACATATTCGAGTAATTTAAACATTTTATTTCTAAAATGTATTTTAGAATTTGTACCTTCTTTCCTTGTTTTTTCAGTTTTGTTTATTGTCTATATTTGTTGTCTTTTGATTTTCAAGCTTATATTAATATATATGATCAGTAGTATTTAATCTTTATCGTCGTCTTTTACCAGTTACTTTTTTCTCTTGTGACGTGTTGACTGGGAAAACAAAAGTTAAACACAAGTACGAGAAATATTATTTATTCATAATTATTTACAACAGCAACAGTGCATCTTTTTATTTTCTCCATTATCAACATTTCTAATTTAACCACGGAGCAAAGGTTTATTTTGTATGTAGCTTTTTATTTCAGCAGCTCATCTTCTGATCTGAAGACACACATTAAACTGTTATTTCACCTCATCACATGTTGATATGTATTCAAACATACAGCGAAGACACATGAAGGACAGCAGACGGTGAGTTTCAACATGTTTTATTGATTCTCTGCTGCTGTTAGAAAAGAGCACATTAATAACTGCATCAACACTTTTACACCTGTACAGGTAAAGTCACCAGGTGAGACACACACGGTGCAGCAGGTGTGTGTGTGTGAAGCTGGAAGACTGAAGCTCACCTGGTTTGTATTGCAGGTTGGTTAAGACGAACATTCACAGTTAAGACAAACTTACATTCTTCACTTCTCACTGCCAACAGCTTCAGGCTCCTGGTGTTAAAGTGCTGAATTGTCCCTTTCAGGCTGCCGTAGTCGCCGCTCTGAGTGATTCGTCAGAGCAGACTGGACCCGACAAACTCACTTTACACAAAAATAAACTTGTCTTCCTCTCCTGTTTCTGACGTTCGTTCACTAGAAGACATTTGACTGATGTGTTCTGACCTGATGCATCGTTCAGACCTGATCAAACAGCTCCCATAAACACCGAGACTCGCTTTAGAAGGAACCAAATCACTCTCTGGATCCAGTTTGAGATGTGGAGGAGATGAAGACCGTAAGTAAGAAGTGTTTCACAGATGAGTCTTAGTAAACAGGTCGACGTTTACTAAAGGCAGACCACCTGACTGTACTTCTGGATGGAAAAACAAACGGGCAACAATCCAGTTTTAAGCATCTTTAACGTGAATTTCTGTCGATTCAAAAGCTGAAATCAGAGCTTCTGTTTCACGGCTCAGTCGACATGTTGGTCTTCAGTCATTTTCGATCACTGTTTGGGCATTTTTAGTGCCTCAAAGGAGTTTTTTAGTTAATTTTAACTAGTTAATGAAACATTCTGTGTCGATTCCAGCAAGAACATCACAGTTTGAGAACAAACCTGCAGCAAAGATTGTGTTTTCAGTCATCTACTGGTGCCTACAGAAAGATGGGCAGTTTTTATTTGTTATATTTAATTAAAAATGTAATAATTGTATTTTCTACAGGTGTAGTTGGAGAAGACAGAAAGTAGATGATACAAATTTAATGCGATTTGGAAAATGTGATCAGAAGCCCGTTAAATAAAAGAAGGGAGCAGCACAAACATACAAATAAATGTCAGTTACATTCAAGTTACCTTTGTTTTTAATTTTAAACTGTGTAATTGAACTAAGTCTCTGTCATGGTGCCCGTTGCTAGCTAAACTCCCACAATGCTAACTGTAGTCTGAGTGACGCCTCCTCTGGTCTCTACAGTATTAAACAGTGAGAGGCTCCACCTGGTGGAACAACCAGGAACTACAGCTGATCTACGATATATTTACTGACATGCACGACCTTCTTCTTTTTCCCTAAATTATTCAGACCGGTTTCAAGCAAGACAGTTTTCTACGGACCGATCATCGAGCTCGAAAACGATGTATTACTTCACCAAAACAACTAAAAATTTGTCCAAAATGACAGAAAAACAGGCAAAAAAGACTCAAACTGTCTCCATAAATGAGGTTTTAACTGCTGGATTTTAAACTTTCACACTGAAACGTCCCTAAAGCATCTGAGGTGACAGTGAGTCGATCAGCAGCTGAATCTTTTTGCATTTTTGAGAGGCGGCGAGAGGCATTAACCTCCACAGGAGTCTTTGTCATGGTGCCCGTTGCTAGCTAAACTCCCACAATGCTCTCTGCTTCCAACATGAACTGTAGTCTGAGTGACGCCTCCTCTGGTCTCTACAGTATTAAACAGTGAGAGGCTCCACCTGGTGGAACAACCAGGTACTACAGCTCATGATACCTTTAGTCCGTTAAATAAAAGAGAGCAGCACTTTAACATAGGAGTAAATGTCAGTTACATTCAAGTTATCTTAGTTTTTTATTTTAAATTGTGTAATCGAACTAAGACTTCAGGTTCAGCAAAACCCCTCAAACCCTCTTTTCTCCTGCAGCCTGATTCTCCTCCAGACTAACGTCGACTTCATCAATCAGTTTTCAGCAAACAGCCGGAGATTAAAACGTCTTCAAACCTCCTCATGTTGTAAAATTGTCTTTACATCAGAGTTTTTCTGCTCGGTTACTTTTAAAATACGACTTTAATCAGATTCCTGCTGAAGCTGTTTGACTCAGGTCTGAGCTCCTCATTTTCTCCACAAACAGAATAAAATCACGGACAATGACAACGTGAACATTTAGTGTTAAAACTGAAGGTCTCCATCTCGACGCTATGAAACACTGTCGGGTTTTAAATCCACGCGCTCAGCTGATCTCCAACGTTTTCTATCTGACTGGTTCTGATAAAACGATCAGAGGAACGTCCAAATGTGACGGTTCTAGTTTCACTGAAGTGGCAGCAGACGACTTTTCAGATTTAACTTCTCGCTACGGAGTGACGGCTGCAGAATAAAGACACAGTCGGAGTTTAGATTTTCATCCTTCGAACACAGAAGAAACCTACTGAGAGAATAAAGGGTGGATTTAATGTACGGAAACCCAACCTGGGAAAAGGAAGCGTCATAGTTGGAGGAGGTGAAAACGGATGAAGATGACCTCGATGGAAACTGCGCTGTTTAAAAAGGAATGTTATCTTTTTAAAAAACCACCTAAACTACACAATAAATCAGCCACAAACTTCAAAAACAGAAAAAATAGTCAGATTTTCAACTTTCTGATGGTCCCTGAATGCATCGTGTGTGAGGAGCAGTTTGATCAGGAAAATTAACCAAATCTGAATTTATAATTGTGACAGAATTCTCCATAAAGATACTCCAGCAGTAATGGTTCTTATCCACAGGGTCATTTCTGATGGGTTTTGGACAATATTACTTCAAACTTGACCAAAATAACTACAAACGTCCAGAAAGACTCAGAATTACCCCCAAAATTCCTTAAAACTTTAGCAAAATAAGTTAAAAAATGTCCAAAATGACCCAAAACATCCGTAATTACTATCAATCCATCTAAAAGTACTCATAGTTGGTCCAAAATGACGTATTACTTCATCAAAACAACTAAAAATTTGTCTAAATTTAAGGAAAAATAAGCAAAAAAGACTCAAACTGTCTCCGTAAACAAGCTTTTAACTGCTGGATTTTAAACTTTCCCACTGAAACTTGTCCCTAAAGCATCTGAGGTGACAGTGAGTCGAGCAGCAGCTGAATCTTTTTGCATTTTCGAGAGGCAGCAAGAGGCATTAACCTCACACGAGTCTTTGTCATGGTGCCCGTCGCTAGCTAAACGCCCACAATGCTAATGTCAGATTTCATGGTCGCTACGGTGACTTAGACCATCATCCACGAGGCCACAGTGACACCGTTTCAGTGCATCTTTAGCTCATCTTCAAAACAAAAGCTCTGTCCAGAAGGCATTAATTATCACAGAAGTCTTTGTCATGGTGCCCGTTGCTAGCTAAACTCCCACAATGCTAACTGCAGTCTGAGTGACGCCTCCTCTGGTCTCTACAGGATTAAACAGTAAGAGGCTCCCCCTGGTGGAACAACCAGGTACTACAGCTGATCTCTGATACATGCAGGGTGTATTATCTGGAAAACGTTCTCAGCTGATGCTAAATACTCAGATCAGATCAGCCCAAATGAAAAACAGACTGAAGTTTCTGGATGTGGCTGAAGCTCTATGTAGGAAACAGAACAATGCAGGTTTGTTCTGTTTGAACACTTGTTGAATTTTATGTTGTTGACATTCAGACGGTGGAAAAGTTAGTGTTTGTTGTTGTTGTTGTTGTTCTCTCCAGGTTTAACCAATCAGCATTTAGAACCACCCAGCAGGTTTTTAGAGTCACTCAGGAGGACTGAAGCTGGAGGTTTTTCTACAGGGACGGATCCCTCCAAGATCCATTCCAGTGATCTTCAAGCTCAGCAGCACAGAACAGCTTCTAGACGATGAATCTCCAGAGTGGAAGTCGTGAATCCTGTGAAAAGTTGTCTGCTGCCACTTCAAACTTCTCAAAATGATTGATATGACTGATTAGAAACAGAACTGATTATTCATTCAACTAAAACCAAATCAAACAGCTAAAGTCTCTTCCTCTGCTGATTTATTTCATCCAGTTTGATTTTAATCATCAGTCTGAAGTCGGCTGCATCTCTGATTAGTTTTCTGCAAAAGTTTCAACAAACTAAACTTCAGCATCGGAAAGATTCAGTCGTGATCAGAACAAAGACGATCAGATCTGCAGCCGATGTTCAAGCCTAGAAAACCCGCCGAGTCGCTTCTTTAAAGTCATTCCGTGAAGTAACCGGCGGTGAGATGTGATTCATGCAGCGTTTATAAAGATTCTGTAACGGACAACGTGATGCGATTCGACCCTAAAGTGCCTAAAACTTGGTGCTTCATGTCAGACCATAAAAGTACCGTCTGTCCCGGCGGACAGTGAACGCACCGCCCTGATCCCTGACTGATCGGCGTCTCACAGGAAGTTGGTTTTCAACGTGATGCTCGGCGAGGACTTGGCGCTGCGGCCGGAGAGGTTAGCGCTGCTAGCTTTAGCGTTCAGACTCTCCTGGTTTCCTTTGACGGCGGCTTCAAGGCGAGACTTCAGGTGAGGAGACGACGTGATCAGAGACCTGGGGGAGGAATCAGAGCAGTTCTTTTAAACACACCGGGAAGCATATTCTGTTCGTTGGGAACTCACCCATCCCAACGACATGAAAGATAGTTTCATTAACCCGGAGCTCTCTGTAGCTTAAAGCATGAGTCTGCAACCTATTTCTCATCACGGACCGGTTTCAAACAAGACAATTTTCTACGGAGCGGTCATCGAATGCAATGATCGGTCCGTAGAAACCGAAATTTTTTGGCTCCTTTTGGATACATGATGTCTAGTTGGAGGTCATTAACAACCACAGAAGTCTCTGTCATGGTGCCCGTTGCTAGCTAAACTCCCACAATGCTCTCTGCTTCCAACATGAACTGTAGTCTGAGTGACGCCTCCTCTGGTCTCTACAGGATTAAACAGTAAGAGGCTCCATCTGGTGGAACAACCAGGAACTACAGCTGATCTTTGATACATTTACTGACATGCACGACCTTCTTCTTGTTTCCTGTTTAGCGCTATGTGACGACTGCGCTATATAAATAAAACTGAATTGAATTCTCTTTCCTTATATTTTCAGTTGGTTCATTTTTTAGACCGGTTTCAACAAGACAGTTTTCTCTATCGAGCTCGATGACCGGTCCTTAGAAAACTGTCTTGCATGAAACCGGTTGCAACTTTTTAAAAAATGTAATGTTTTTTTTAATTTAAAAAAGTGTCCAAAATGAATAAAACTACTTTTTATTGCTAAATGTGTGTTTACTTTTTCGAGTCTCTCCCTCTTTTCAAAGAAGCTCTTCAGAGACGTTTGTTTTTTATTATTTTGGCGGGAATTATTTTGGCGGGAATTATTTTGGCGGGAATTATTTTGGCAGGAAGACGATCTATTCGTTTTTTAAAATAAAATATCTTGCGGAAATAAAACGTTCTTACTCTCTCTGTGCGGCCCGGTACCAGCTGACCCACGGCCCGGTGGTTTGGGACCGCTGGCTTAAAGAACCTGATTTGTACACGAATCACCAACATTTAAATCCGCCGGTTTGTTTTAATGAGCGAGTCTGACTTTGTGGTAAAATCAGCAGCTAAATGCGGATCACTATGACGACGGCCACGTGTCGTTTCAGTTTGGTGGTGAGTTGGTAAAAAAAATGACCAAAATGACTAAAAGTGTGTCTAAAGTGACAAAAACCTGTCCAGGGATGTCAGTAAATGTTCAAAATGACTCGAAACACATGAAACAACAGAAAATATGTCCTTAATAACTTAGAAGTTGAAGTTGAACCACCGCCTGTTCTTCCTCCTACCTGAACACCGCCGGGTGTTGGGGTCCGAGACGCATCAGATCTTTGAGCGCCGACTCGTGCAGCGACCGGGACGCCGGGGGGGCGGAGCCAAGAGCGTTTTCGTCCAATAGGAAGGAGATGAGGAGAGGAAGCAGGATGGACACCAGCTGGGGACCTGCAGGACACAAACATGGAGACATGGAGGTCTACGTTCACCCGGGTCTGAAAGTCCTTGGAGGTTCAGGTTTTCTGGAGAATCCTCAAATCATTTATGACGTGTTTGAGTCATTTCAAATAATTCTGAACAAGTTTTGGGTCATTTTCAACAGTTTCTGTCTTTAAATTAATCACCAACTCTTCTGACAGCAGATTAACTGGTTCCAGTCTAAACTCTGATTAAATCTTCTTCAGGGTGGAAACTTCCTGGTTTCTTTCCTCCTCTGTGACGGTAAAACTCTAAACCCCAACATCGTCTGAGGAAACTCTCATCCATGTTTTAATGTTTCTGACATTCTGTCCAGAAATACTTGAAACAACTAACGGATTTAAGAAACAGCAGCTCAAAGAACGACTTCAGAGAACTTTAATGTACCTCAGACTCCAGAACTGTTCACATCACTGGAAACAACTTTAACATAACCCAGAGATAAGAAAGAGGTACTATGTAGTACTGTGTAGTACTGTGTACTACTGTGTAGTACTGTGTAGTACTATGTAGTACTGTGTAGTACTGTGTAGTACTGTGTATTACTGTATAGTACTGTGTGGTACTGTATAGTACTGTGTAGTACTGTGTATTACTGTATAGTACTGTGTGGTACTGTGTGGTACTGTGTATTACTGTGTGGTACTGTGTAGTACTATGTAGTACTGTGTAGTACTATGTAGTACTATGTAGTACCGTGTAGTACTGTGTAGTACTGTGTAGTACCATGTAGTACCGTGTAGTACTATGTAGTACTATGTAGTACCGTGTAGTACCGTGTAGTACTATGTAGTACTATGTAGTAATGTGTAGTACTGTGTAGTACTGTGTCGTACTGTGTGGTACTGTGTAGTACTGTGTGGTACTGTGTAGTACTGTGTCGTACTGTGTAGTACTGTGTCGTACTGTGTGGTACTGTGTGGTACTGCGTGGTACTGCGTGGTACTGCGTGGTACTGCGTGGTACTGCGTAGTACTGCGTAGTACTGTGTATTACTGTGTGGTACTGTGTAGTACTGTGTAGTACTGTGTCGTACTGTGTGGTACTGTGTAGTACTGTGTAGTACTGTGTGGTACTGTGTATTACTGTGTGGTACTGTGTAGTACTGTGTAGTACTGTGTCGTACTGTGTGGTACTGTGTAGTACTGTGTAGTACTGTGTAGTACTGTGTAGTACTGTGTATTACTGTGTGGTACTGTGTAGTACTGTGTAGTACTGTGTAGTACTGTGTGGTACTGTGTAGTACTGTGTAGTACTGTGTGGTACTGTGTATTACTGTGTAGTACTGTGTAGTACTGTGTAGTACTGTGGTACTGTGTGGTACTGTGTGGTACTGTGTAGTACTGTGTAGTACTGTGTGGTACTGTGTAGTACTGTGTGGTACTGTGTAGTACTGTGGTACTGTGTAGTACTGTGTGGTACTGTGTGGTACTGTGTAGTACTAGTACTGTGTAGTACTGTGTAGTACTGTGGTACTGTGTAGTACTGTGTAGTACTGTGGTACTGTGGTACTGTGTAGTACTGTGTAGTACTGTGTAGTACTGTGTGGTACTGTGTAGTACTGTGTAGTACTGTGTAGTAATGCGTAGTACTGTGTAGTACTGTGTAGTACTGTGTAGTACTGTGTAGTACTGTGGTACTGTGTAGTACTCTGTAGTACTGTGTAGTACTGTGTAGTACTCTGTAGTACTGTGTAGTACTCTGTAGTACTGTGTAGTACTGTGTAGTACTCTGTAGTACTGTGTAGTACTCTGTAGTACTGTGTAGTACTGTGTAGTACTGTGTAGTACTGTGTAGTAATGCGTAGTACTATGTAGTACTGTGTAGTACTCTGTAGTACTATGTAGTACTGTGTAGTACTGTGTAGTACTGTGTGGTACTGTGTGGTACTGTGTAGTACTGTGTAGTACTGTGTAGTACTGTGTAGTACTGTGTAGTACTATGTAGTACTGTGTGGTACTATGTAGTACTATGTAGTACTGTGTAGTACTCTGTAGTACTATGTAGTACTGTGTAGTACTGTGTAGTACTGTGTAGTACTGTGTGGTACTGTGTGGTACTGTGTAGTACTGTGTGGTACTGTGTAGTACTGTGTAGTACTATGTAGTACTGACGCTGTGTTTCCTCTGCAGTCTGGATCAGAGCCTCCATGGCTCTCACTCCCTCCAGGACTCCCATCAGTTCTTCTGGACTCTGAGGTCGACTTCGTTCCACCCTCTAGGAGGAAAACACCAGAACCACAAATACTTCATAAAAACTCACCAGTCTGTGTACAAGTACCACGAGTACTCAGCTCTGTACTTCCTGTGTTCATCTCCTGACCTCCTTCACAGCATCGTGTCTCATGTTCTGCTTCCATTCACTTTATTTCTCAGACCTACTGAGTTCTGGTTCCGTACCTGCAGGAACCGGACCAGCGCCGGGCCGAGGGCCTGGATAAAGGGGACGGCGACGCCCGGCGGAGCCTGAAACACCGACGTCAGCAGCTGGTAGCAGCGACTCACCACCTGGAGCAGAATAAAGAGTTCAGTCACTGGAAATGGAAACCAGCAGCCGGCTGACCTCAGACTGGGTGAACTGGGACACGGAGACGCTACCTGCTGGTTATTCTGGGACTCCGACTCTGAACCAGGTCAACTATATTTGAAATGCAGAATATTTGACACGTCTGAGCTGAAACTGGAGGCGACGACATCGAATCCATCAAATCACCTCAGAGTCAGACGAGTTTATAGAAGGAGTTCAGACGGAGGACGAGCTCCGACTACTGACTTTATTCACTGATTGATTGGTTTTATTAGTATTTGGTTGTTTTTATTCACCGTTTTATTGGTTTTATTCACCATTTTATTAGTTTTATTGAGTTTGGTTGGTTTTATTCAATATTTTTTGGTTTTATTCACTAATTTATTGGTTTTATTCACTGTTTGATTGGTTTTATTTACTGTTTGATTGGTTTTATTTACTGTTTGATTGGTTTTATTCACTGATTTGTTGGTTTTATTTACTGTTTGATTGGTTTTATTTTCTGTTTGATTGGTTTTATTCACTGTTTTATTAGTTTTATTGAGTTTGGTTGGTTTTATTCAATATTTATTGGTTTTATTCATTGTTTGATTGGTTTTATTCATTGATTGATTGGTTTTATTCAATATTTATTGGTTTTTGTCACTGTTTTATTGGTTTTATTCACTGTTTTAGTAGTTTTATTGAGTTTGGTTGGTTTTATTCAATATTTATTGGTTTTATTCACTAATTTATTGGTTTTATTCACTGTTTGATTGGTTTTATTCACTGTTTGATTGGTTTTATTCACTAATTTATTGGTTTTATTTACTGTTTGATTGGTTTTAATCACTAATTTATTGGTTTTATTTACTGTTTGATTGGTTTTAATCACTAATTTATTGGTTTTATTTACTGTTTGATTGGTTTTATTAGTATTTTGTTGGTTTTATTCACTGATTTATTGGTTGTACTCACAGTTTGATTGGTTTTATTCAACATTTTATTGTTTTATATTGTTCTGTTGGTTTAGTTAGTGTTTGATTGGTTTAATTCAGTGTTTTATCGGTTTAAAGGTAATTTTTGACATTTCGTCAGTCATGTCTGAAACTTTCTGTATCATTTTGAACAACCAGCCATCAAACTAAAATGACCAACGACTATCACCACGGCCCACTGTGTCAAAAAATGAATTTAAAAAAATCTATCTGGTTTTGTTGTTGTTGTTTCTCTGAATGTCTGTAACGGAGGTCTGACCCACAAAGACACAACAGACACATGAATGGAAACAGAGCAGGAAGAAATAAAGCAGAATGATGCTTTAACATCTGGAAACAAGACGGAGGAACTCCTTTATGTCGACTGGAAACTCTTCATGTTGGGTTTCTGTGTTTTCATCAAACATGTTTGCAGCTTTTTTACATGCGTTGTGGCTGAACTTCATAAAGAGAAGCCCTTTGAAGTGATTTAAACTTTGATCTCACAGCACTTCTAACCTGACAGATGATAAAATCCTGACTGACACATTAGACTTTCACACTCAGCAGAGCCCGTCAGCTGTTGGTTGTGGTACTGACCAGCGGGTCTTTGGACTCCATGCCGGCGGTGAATCGCTGCAGGCTGAGGGCGTGCAGAGGCTCCACGATGCAAACATCTGGACCAGCCGACAGCAGGAAGACGGTGAGAGCAGTGAGGAGGCTGATCTGGTCCACGACACAGTCCGACGAACCTGAGGACGGTTTGGACAGACTCTAGTTATTTTAGACCATTCTGATTGTTTTTCAAGAAGCTTAAACCCACATCACGTTGGACGCATCATGATTTACTCTCTGGACAGACTTGGAGGTTCCTGTGTCATTTATTGAGTTTCAAGTTTTAAATAATTCTGTACAGGTTCTTGGTGTGATAAAGAAAATCCTAGAATCACCTGTTTGTAGTATAAAGTTCATGGTCCAGGTGTGTTGCTGCCACCATCAGGAAGGAAACACAAACTACCACCTGCTGCTGAGAGACACCTGGTCAGGATGGTCCAGAGTCAACCAGGAACCAGCAGAAAGCAGGTCTGGATGAACCAGAAGCTGCTGGAACACAGCTGTCAGTGTCCACAGGGTTGGACATCAACATGAGCTGAGAGGCTCCATGAAGAAGGAAGTTCTTCCTCTAGAAGCAGAACCTTAAAGCTCCACTGATCACATGGACAAAGAAAAGGCCTTCTGGAGGAAAGTTCTGAGGTCAGATGGAACAAAGACTGAGGAGAGAAGGTGAGGCCTTCAACCCCAACAACACCAGACCTACCATCAGCATGGAGGTGGCAGCATCATGCTCTGGGGCTTTCTACAAGTCCTTCTGGCCTCATTCCAGACTGTAGTTTGGACTGGATTTGGACTTTCTTAGGACAGATTCTTGTTTGGTTTCAGTCTTGGTTCTGGGCTGGTTTGGGACCTGGTTTTGAATGAGATCTAAATTTGGTTCAGGATTTATTTTACAGTGGATTTGGTCCTGGCTGAGGACTGGTTTTAGACTGTCCTGGGCGGGTCTTAGACTCCTTTTTAACCCAACAACCCCAGACCTACCATCCAGCATGGAGGTGGCAGCATCATGCTCTGGGACTTTCTACAAGTCCTTTTGTCCTGATTTCAGACTGTATTCTGGACTGACTTTGGACTTTCTTGGGACAGGTTCTTGTTTGGTTTCAGTCTTGGTTCTGGGCTGGTTTGGGACCTGGTCTTGAATGTGATTTAAATTTGGTTCAGGATTTATTTAACAGTGGACTTGGCCCTGGATTAGGACTGGTTTCAGACTGTCCTGGGTGGGTCTTAGACTCTTTTTTAACCCCAACAACACCAGACCTACCATCAGCATGGAGGTGGCAGCATCATGCTCTGTGGAACTGGAGCTTCACACAAAGTCAATGGAACAATGAAGGAGGAGGATCAGAACCTAAAACCATCAGCAGAAGGTTGATCTGGGACACAGCTGGATGTTCCAACCAGACAATGAGCCCAAACACATCAAAGTGGAGAAGAAATGGTTCCATCAGGCTGGAATGAAGGTTCTACACTGGTCCCCCCAAAGAAAGTCCTGACTTAGACCATCAAGAACCTGAAGAAACCAGTCTGAGTCATGGAGACGACACATTTAGCTGGACTGAACTGGTTCTGACCAGAGGAGTCAAAGAGGAACCAGAAGAACCTACTGAGGAGGAAACTGACCAGTTTAACCAGATATTAGTATTTCAGTACGAATATTTATGATCCAGAACATGTAGTTATATCTCCAGAAGACCTTTAATAAATCTATGAAAAAAACAACATACATGTTTGTTTATCGTGACAAAAACTAAAACTTTAGTTCTCGACTGTGTTTTAAATAAATACCAGAGTCCCAGAGAGTCAGCAGAGTGTTCAGAGCCGATCTCAGCAGCAGCTTCCAGGCTCCTCGACTTTTCTCCTGTCGACTCATCGGAGACGTCAGAACGGACTTCAGGGCCTGAAGAGTCGCCTGAACCACCAAACCCAGACCAGCTCCAGAGCCTGGCGCCGGGGCACCTGGGAGATTTGTTATAATAATTAGAACACATCCAGTCCACTTGTGTGTGTGTGTGTGTGTGTGTGTGTGTGTGTGTGTGTGTGTTACCTGTGTGTGTTACCTGTGTGTGTTACCTGTGTGTGTGTGTGTGTTACCTGTGTGTGTGTGTGTTACCTGTGTGTATGTGTGTGTTACCTGTGTGTGTGTGTGTGTTACCTGTGTGTGTGTGTTACCTGTGTGTGTGTTACCTGTGTGTTACCTGTGTGTTATCTGTGTGTGTTACCTGTGTGTTATCTGTGTGTGTGTGTGTGTGTGTGTGTGTGTGTGTGTGTTACCTGTGTGTTACCTGTGTGTTATCTGTGTGTGTTACCTGTGTGTGTGTGTGTGTGTGTGTGTGTGTGTGTGTGTGTGTGTGTTACCTGTGTGTGTGTGTGTGTGTGTGTGTGTGT
>CM045462.1:32572720-32601339 GCA_024666655.1 Dascyllus trimaculatus | reverse complement strand
ATTAGCTCGCTGGCTAACGACATGTGAATGTAGGAGCTGCGTTTTCCTTTGGGCTAAGCTAACCACGTCATGGACCCCGAGATTAAACTGCTGGAGCTGCTCGATATTTAATTCCTGCATCTCCACTGTGAAGTGAAGACAGATGAGCTCAGACACATCAGGCTGAGAAAACTCAAAGCTTGGTTCTCTTTTTCCATCTTTAATTCATGCGAAAACTCTGACAGAACATCGGATATATTCTAAAACATACGAATGTTTGGCCAGACGTGGATGCAGAGCTGTTCATTAAAGGAAAACATTCTACCCCTGAAATCAGTGAATGATGGTGCAGAATTCTGACGTCGTCCATAACAGTGAGGCTCATCAGGTGGAGGTAAATACTAAAGCTACAAAAGCATCAGGAGAGTTCACTGGTGTTTATCTGGTCACTGCTGCATGTGGGCTCTGGTTCATCCAGCCGTGTGTTGGTGGAGGGAAAACACCTCATCAGTCTGTCTGTGAAGATCCTCAGGCCTCCAGGTCTTCGTGGTTTCTATCGTAGCATCTGGACTTGGTCGAGGTTCTCAAAGGCGATTCGCCTCTTGGATGAGACGTGAATCGTCTTCGAGAACCTCATCAGTCAGAGCCCCGTTCTCACCCGGAGACCCTGAGTTAACTAGAGCTGCTGTTCTTCAGGAGAGCTTCATCCGTCAACCTGAGTCTGGAGAAACTGGCCGAGGCTCCGGAGGATTCGTCCTCCAGCAAACATCTGGACCGGAGAGCTGAGAGCCTGGAGAGACAATCGTCCACGGAGGGTCAGCCTCCCCCCAAACCCCCCCACACCTACTACAACAGACACTCCTACCCAGAGGGGGGGGAGGTCCACAGCTCAGGTGAGACCACCGCAGCTTTAAAACGCTGTTTAGTCGAGTGTCAGTGGAAGAAAAGTGAGATCAGAAGCAGGTTTCTGACAAGTGAAGATAAAACAGGACAACTTGAAGCCCTGTGAGGCTTCACAGACGAGCTGTTAGCATGTTGACATGCAGACCTGTCTTAGAATCACCAGGTTTTAACACAACTGAACTACACTGAACAAAAATACAAAGGCCCCATGTGAAATATTGATGCTACATGAAGTGCACCACCCAAAGTGAGCGTATACTGTCTGGTACTTGTACTAAATGGATATTTCTCTTGATTAGTGTCCAAATCTGAGTCCACCACTGCCTCAGTGATGCATTAACTCCATTCAGTCCATGGGTGTGGCATATCCAGACGCTGCTCCAACACAATGAGCAGTACTCAGACACTCCTTATACTGGGGACAATAAAAGGCCACCCTAACATGTCACATGTTGACCAAAGCAGCAACGCCTCAGATGACTCCGGTCATGAGGGAACGTGTCATTGGCATGTTGGAAGCAGGAATGTCCACCAGAGCGGGAGCAAGAGAAACATCCATTTAGTACAAGTACCAGACAGTATACGCTCACTTTGGGTGGTGCACTTCATGTGGTATCAGTATTTCACATGGGGCCTTTATGTTTTTGTTTGGTGTTTGTTCTCATTCACATTTTAAAAGTGTAGGAGAAGCTTCAGTTTCCTGGAGCCACAGAGTTCCATCAGAGTCCAGGAGGTGAACACGGAGAGTGACGAGATCTGTGGATGTTTGGTTGATTTTAATTGGTTTCTCTGCAGGTTTTCAGAACCAGCCTCCATCAGAACCTCCATCAGAACCTCCTCCCTCTGCTCCCCCCTCTGTGACCCCCCAGCCTCCAGAAGACTCCAGCAAGGACAAACCCAGGATGAGCGTCTTCAGGAAGTTCTTCACCAAGAAGTAGAGCTTCACTCGGCGTCCATCACCTCCAGTAGAAACACTCTGATCATCCTTTTCTCACCAATCAGACACCAAGTAGTTTAATGACGAAGTGCCTCCAACAGAAAGCCTGAAGTCAGCAGAGACGAGATCACAGCTGGTTAAAGAGTCGCCTCAGACGAGTCCAGTCTGTCCTGTTGAGAGCTGTCCGCTGTGCAGAGGTTTGTTTAGTTTAAAGGATTTTCTGCTTCACTTTAAAATGAACTGATTTCTGATTTTTAAGCTTGAACTTGTTGAATTTTCCAAACTGAACCTGACAAATGATGAATTAAAGGAACGATGAAGATCTGATGTTTGTACAGTTTGACTGACAGATGAGAAACAGAAGAAGTAAAAGATCAAAATCTGGATAAAGCAAAGAAAAAAGTCAGAATTAGGACATAAAATCTGAGTTTGGACACGTCAGACTTAATAAAAATGAAGGTGACAGATGAAGCTTGAAGCTAACGGGTTTCAAATATGAACTAAGCTCATTAAAGTCAGACCTTAAAACCAGGAAGTCAAAACTAAGAGTAAAAAATGTGTGATAGAAAGTCCTATTTTGACTTGATTTACTTCAGATTTTTACAGAATCTGATGAAAACATTTGATTATTGAAGACGTTTTAAATGAGTCGTGCAGAGTTACGTGGTTTTGGTGAAATATCACAGTTTGAAGCTCAGTTTTGGAGCCACAGTCGTCCCTCGGTTCACTTTTCACGTCTCACTGAATGGCAGATTTTTAAATTGTATATATCTAATGTATCACGGATTAATTAGAATATTAAATGTAAATAAAACACGTAGCGTTCAGCAGATGAGTCGACAAAGACTCTGGAAAACTCAGCTACTTCCTCTTGAGCTAGTTTGAGATGCTACACGGCGCGCTATTGGCTGATGGACGGGAGGCGACCAATCAGAGCGCTGCGTTCTGCATCCTGGGCTCTGATTGGCTCAGAGACCGTAGCATCAGCCTCCTCCGTCTCCCGTGTACAGCAGCGTTCAGCATCTTGTCCGTTCCACATGGACGTCTGGTCGCTGTGTTGGGTTTATTTCAGTCCTATGATGTTGAACAAACGTTCTGCTCCTTCTGAGGCTTCTGGAACCCGAGCATGGGGAGGGTTTATAAAGCCTTAACATATATAAATAATAACATAAATAATAGGTCGCTGCTTCAGGGGTTGTCGCCCATCGTGGGGGTTCTGGAACCAAACCCCACCATAGACCAGGGACCTCTGCATCCATCACGTGTAGTTCAAGGACCCTCGGATCGTTAAAGATCTGATTCTGATGATGTTTTCTACAGTTTGGTGTCGTTCTACTGATTTGTTTCCTTTCAGCTGAGCGTTCTTTTCCCATCCTGCAGTGACTTCTGGGTTTCAGAGGGTTAAATCCTGCAGGGTTCAGCAGGTCGGTAAACTCTGGTCCAGATGCTGCGTCTGCTGAGCAGCATGTTAATGAGTGTTTACATGAGCAGTAATGAGGAACCAGCTGAAGTGAACCGCTTGGCTGCATGACGTGATCTCGACCTTTTGACACGAAATGATCGACAGCGAATCAATTCAGGCAAATTTGTCCCATTTAGCAGCAGAAAAGCTTCCACGGGAGCCGCTGAAAGGGCTGAACTTTGGTTTGGTGTTTCTCTAAATGAACTCCATTTATTTATTAACGAGCAACAAATCCAAACATCTCCACACTCATCCTCTGCTTTCAATCAGATCAATCAGAGGATCATTACCCAGAACGACGAGGCCCAATTAAAGCCGGTTCGAGTGTCTGAGAGGCGTTCAGGCTCCGTCACAAACATCCGACGTCACGTCTCCATCCGTCTGCTGCACCTCAGGACAAACTTATTGATCGTATTGATTCCTGACGGCTTTCTGCAGCGTTTACTGAAGAACTTCACACATTTACAGGTTTAATTCCTTTAATGAGATATTTCATCTTCCTGCAGTTGTTGGTTCAGGTTTCCCTCCAACTGGAGCCGAGTTGTGATGCAGCATCAGAGTATTGATTAATGGATCTGTGACAGTGAATTGATCAGGTCAGAGGTCGTCCGTCTGTTTAAAGCATCACTGAGAGGCTGATCAGAGCTGCAGGACATTCTTCATATTTACACTCACTGTGACATCCAGGTCCAGGTCCTTGAAGTCCATAGAGGGGGGTCCACATGGATCAGAACCTCATCAGTCCAGCAGATAGACACATGACATGTAGGAGGAACAACAACCTGGAGTTCTGCTAGAACCTGGACCCAGATCAGCACAAAAACACAGATAAAAATTACCACATGAAGACACAAAACTGCTGCAAAAAGATGTGAAATAACCACAAACAGATGCAAAATAACAATAAAGACACAAAATGACCACAAAAAGATGCAAATTACCACAACAACAGTTAAAATCACCGTAGAATGACATGACAGAACCACAAAAAGCTGCAAAATCACAACAAAAACACACAAAATCACCACAAAGAGACACAAAATGACTACAAACATAAATCAAAATCACAACAAAAACACAAAATAACCACAAAAAACTGCAAAACCACCTCAAAGAAAGGAGGAATGACAACATGAAGACACAAAGTCCTCAGAAGAAGATCCAAAATCTCCACAAAGAGACAGAAAATGACTCCAGAAAGTCGTAAATCACCTCAGGAGGTAGAATCACTGCAGAGAAATGAACAAGACTAAGAGAAGAGGAAACATCACAACATGATGCTGAGAAGCACCCCTACGCCATGATGATGCCACCGCCATGCTTCACATCATGATGCTGCCACCACCGTGCTTCACATCATGATGCTGCCACCACCGTGCTTCACATCATGATGCTGCCACCACCGTGCTTCACGTCATGATGCTGCCACCACCGTGCTTCACACCATGATGCTGCCACCACCGTGCTTCACGCCATGATGCTGCCACCACCGTGCTTCACGTCATGATGCTGCCACCACCGTGCTTCACATCATGATGCTGCCACCACCGTGCTTCACACCATGATGCTGCCACCACCGTGCTTCACATCATGATGCTGCCACCACCGTGCTTCACACCATGATGCTGCCACCACCATGCTTCACGTCATGATGCTGCCACCACCGTGCTTCACGTCATGATGCTGCCACCACCGTGCTTTGCAGTGGGGATGGTGTGTTTTTATGATGATGTTTTGTGTCTGTCAATCATGACGTCTATTCTGATGAACAAAAAGCTCCATTTCAGTCTCATCAGATCAAAGAACCTTCTTCTGTTTTCTGATCGTTCACCAGAGGAAACTTTAAAAAGTGCATTCTGGGTAAACTTTAAGGCTCATATCAGCTTGTTGACAGGAGGTTGGTCAGAACAAGTTCTACATGTCGACAGCAGTGATGTGAATCCAAATAACTTCAGCAAAAATTGTTCATTAAGAAACAATTTCCATTAAGTTGTTTGTCCTGTTTTTAAGAGAGAACTTTTCGTTGTTCCTGGGTTCCTTTGAAGAACATCACAGTTCATATTTTGGGTTCTGGATGTTGTTTTGGTTCCCAATAAACATATAATAAATTTACAAACTATATTTGGCAGCCGTTTCCTCAAGATCATTTTTTTAACCTCCTCCTCTGGGATTTTTTAACGAGATTTTGTTAATTTTAAAAATTACTATTTATTTATTTTAACTTCTGTTCATATTTTTGACATTTTATTGAGAAGTTTTGAGGATTTTTTTGATATTTTATGACCTGTGTTAACATTTATTGATAGTTTTATTTTGGGGATATTATCTTGATTTTGTTTTAATGAAATGTATTACCATTTGGTTTAAAAAATATATCTTTTTTTTTATCGTCAAATTTATTAATTTTCAAGCATTTTTGAGACATTTTATTCATTTCAAGAATTAAATATTTAGAATTTATTTTTTTTCATATTTGTGGTGATTTTTTTTAACTTTATTTTTTACACGTTTTTCTCATGTTTTTGCTTTTGGGGAAAGTGTATTGATTTTTTTATTATTATTTTATAGATCATTTTGATTTTTTTTCCTCCACGTCAGCAGCTCTTACTTCCTGTCTCTGTTGTGACGTCTTCCCCAGAGCGGTTTGTTTATATTTCTTTTTCATTTAATTTACAGCCTGATCTATAAATATCATCTTATTCCTGAAAATATGGAGAAGTAGATTTGATTTTTCCCTCCAGGTTGTTGACAGTATTTAGATTTCTGTCTCAGTAAATCACAAACTCTCCTCCAGAAACCTTTAACTGTCATCAACTTGAAACCGGAAGTGTTGTCATTTCCGGTCGGGACATGAACGCATCAGATAAAAACCTCATTTATTCATTTAATCTGAACGTTTCGGTGAATCAGGTTGATGTGACTTAAACCCGGTTCTCCCGCGGAGCTCCGGTCGGTCTCCGGTTCCTCCGCAGTTCCTCCGTTCCGCCTCACGGTGTCGCTGTCGGTGCATTAATGAGCTCCGGTGTGAAGCTGCGGCCTCCGACCGGCGGATCGTCCGGTTCAGTTTGTTCTGAGGCTTCACGGCGACCGAAGCCTGAAACCTGCAGATCAGATGGAGACGGTTCTTTATTTATTCTTTATTTATTTCATTGAATCTTTATTTCCTCGGTGGATCCGGATGATTCTTCTGCTGCTGCTTTTTATTTTTATTTCCTCTGTTGATCCTGTAAAACTGAAAATCTGAGTCTGATCCTTTAATATATAATAAATATCAGCATTTTAAAAAAACAAATCCCCTCTAAGCCAAACGTTCACTAACAGCTCAGCTTTATTGCGGATATTATTCTAATATTTACGTTTAATTCGCAGATTTTCAAATTAAAACGTTCTCGGAGGATTTAAACCATCCTCAGTTTGTTCATGAATTAAAGCTGTTCTCGTGTTTTAGACGACATTTAAATTAAAAACCTGTTTTACAATTGAATAAAAATGAACAGACATTAAACATGTGACGGAACCAGAACTTTATTTATTTAATGAACCTCCTGAAGAACCAAAGAAACCAGAATGTTTTAAAAATGAAAATTCAACCTGAGAACTATTATTATTATTATTATTATTATTATTATTATTATAAATCCAGTTTGTCCTGTTGAAGCCTGTAAAGCTGCAGAACCTCAGATGGTCCCAAACATCAGAACACATTGAACTCCTGTGAATTAAAGCTGCTCTGATATTTCTGAGGACGTTTCTAATTAAATGATCATAATAATAATAAAACCGTTCAGATTTAAAACAACAGAATAAATGTCCTGGTTTAAACTTAAAGCCTGACATCAACAGAGAAGCTCCAGAACCTCCTGGAGAACCCTGGAGAACCCTGGAGAACCCTGGAGAGGTTTGATGACATCGAGCAGGATCCGAATCGACCTCATTGGAGATCAGAGAGAAGCTGATTTAAATTCTAAACCTGATTCACTTCAACAGAAACCAGCAGCAGACAGAAGGATTTGGACTCACAGCTGGATCTGGTCTCTCTGTCCCTCCAGGACCAACCAGATCCTGGTTCTGGTCTCGGTTGAATCCACCTCTGAACCAGACCAGCTGCTCCAGTCTCTGATTGTCTCCTCCACATTCAGCTCACGGACCCAGGACCGGAGACCAGCAGGACTCCAGCCCCAGACCAGTCGGACCAGTTCATCCTCCCAGTCTGGAAGCAGCTTCTCTCCGTTCGTCACCGCAGATCTGAAAAATAAAAGTAAAGAATAAAGCGAATTAAAAGACAGGAGCGTCGTTCTCTCGTTAAACGGATGGAAACCAAAGACCTGGATCTGGAGCGGGTCTGTCTGCGGCTCTGAGCCTTTAAACGACCGGAAGTGAAACCAGATGATTTAATGTTTATTCTGAGATTTAAAGTCACTAAAATACAAGAGAAGCTAAAAAGAAATTAAACAAGCTGGAGTTAATTTTTACAAACCTCTGCAGGGTTTAGACAGAAACACAGGATGAGGAGTTTATTAGATCTATTATATCTACATCTATTATATCTACATCTATTATATCTACATCTATTATATCTACATCTATTTTATTTCTATGTATTTTATTTCTGTATTAAATAAATCTGAAGCTCAGTTCTGTTCTTACATTTTCTCTGTGGATCATCTGCAGCCTGAAAAACTTCAAAATAAAAGACCTTAACGGTGATTAAAGCAACATAAAACCACGAGTCTGAATAAAGAGACGCTGAAATCCTGTTAATATTAAATCTGAAGGGTTCTGGTCCAACAGAGGAGGAGAGGTTTCATCTAAACCTGACGTTAAACATTCATGAACATCTGATCAGTTTCTCTTCAGCATTAAATCCTTTGGAGTCCAGATCGAACCTTCTTCTGTTCAATCCTTCCAACAGACTCCAGCTCTGGTTCTTCAGTTTGTGTTTCCATCAGATGAACGACCAGAACAATCAGAACCTTCACTCTGAGCTCTGTGTTGCTGCAGTTCCACTTCCTGCCGCCGGGGGGCGCCGTCAGTCCTCCAGAGCGGCCCTGAGGCTCCTCAGTCCTGAGTTCTGCAGGTCGTCCCTGTTTCCTTCTGCAGTTTAAGGAACTCTGAGGTTTGTTTTGTTGTGGTTCCACCTCAGACCAGAGTCCAGAGGTCTCAGGGTCCTCTGCTTGTTTGGTTCTGGATCAAACCTAGTTCTGGTTCCCTCCTTGGGTTTAAGGTTCTCTGAAGAACCTCCAGAAGGCTCTTAATCCCCCTTAATCCCTGTAACCCCAGAAGAACCCCCCTGTAGGAGAACTGGAACCTTCAGGAGCCCCTTATGAACCCAAACCCCCCAAAGAATCCCTGAGAGGTCCTTAATAACCTCTACAGAACCCTTTAGGAACCCCGCTGGACCCCCCAGACCTCCCTAGTGATCCTCCACTGAGAATCAATAAAACCCCTTTAAACACCTCAAACATCTGGAGAACTTCTGGAACCCACTTCAGATCCACAGATCTCCAGGAACCCACTTCAGATCCCCTCATAGGCTAATAAGAAAACATCATGGAACCAATGAAAACCTCCTAAAAACCTCGTCCTCACCCAACTAGAACCTCCAGGAACCCTTCATGACCAGTGAACTTCCTTCCTTCAGCCCCACTAGATGCATCCTGATAACTCCAGCAGAACTTCTGGTTTTCTTCATGGAACCGGAAGCATTTGATCTTGATTAACTTTAGAACCCATGAAGCTGGTTCAGAACTCCTAGAACCTCCCCTCAGGCTCTTGAGGAGCTCCTTCATGACCAACAAATCCTTTTTCCTCCTCCTGAAGAAGCCCTGGAACCTCCTTAAACCACTGTGACCACATTTAGTAACACCAGAGGAGATCCCCAGTCCTCCTTAAGAACCACAGAACCATGTATGGCTGCTGGAACCCATTTATAGACAACAGGGACAACTCAAGAACCTTTAAAACCAACAACACCCCCCATGCTCTTTAGGAACCTCCTGAATAAACCCCCTCCCCCTTTAGAAACTCTGGAACTTCATTAAACCTTCACATGTCTTTTAACAGCTCCAGAAGAACTCCTAGATCCTCCTTAAGGAACCAGAAGCTTCAGATATTTAATCTAACCCTGGTTGATACCTCCTAGAACCCCACAGAGAACCTCCTTTACTCTGTTAGTGAAGACCATGATGACCAACCAACACCCTGGAACTTCCTTAAACTCCTTTGATCCCACTTAAAAACTCCAGAAGACATCTCTAGAGCCTCTTCTAGAACCCAGAAACACTAGAACCCATTAAGAGGCCCTCAAACTTCACTACACTCCAGGATTCAACCTAAGAACCAGTGAGACCTGTTTAGAACTTTAAGGAACCCCCAACAAGGCTTCCTAAGCCCTTGAGGAACCCCTTAGAGGCCAAACCACACCTTTAGCTCCCTCAAAAAGCCGTGGAACTTCCTTAAACCTCTGGATCCTAGTTATAAACTCCAAAGAAGATCCCTAAAGAGGTCGCTGGAGCTCATTTATCAAAAACAGGAACTTACTTCACCACCCACAGACCTCTTTAGGAAGCTCTCGAGATTCACTAGAACTCCTGGATTCAATTTGAGAACCACTGAAACCCATTCAGAACCTCTAGAACCCCATAGAGAACCTCTTTGAGCTCTTGACAAACCCCTAAATTACCAGTGAGCACCTGAAGCTCCCTCAAAGAGATATGGAACTTCCTTAAACCTCCCGGATGACAACTTTAAGAACCAACAGAACCTCAGAAACGCTGCTGAAGCTCATTTAAGAACAACAAGAACAGCCTTGAGAACCCACAGAACCCATTAAGAGGCTCTCAGGCTTCACTACACTCCAGGATTCCACTTAAGAACCAGTGAGACCTGTTTAGAACTTTAAGGAACCCCCTTAGAAAACCTCTTGAGCTCCTGAGGAACCAATGAACACCTTTAGCTTCCTCAAAAAGCCGTGAAGGTTCCTTAAACCCCTTGAATCCCTCCGAGGTGGATCCCTTAAACATCTTCAAGAACCCAAAGAACCCTTCATAGCTGCTAGAACCCATTTATATGAAGGGGCAGCTCTGGAGAACCCAGCAGCCCTCCTTAGAGACCACAGGAACCTTCATCCTTGCCGGGTTTGAGATGTTAGTTGAGACTTTAGTTCCTGATCACTGATTTAAAAATGAACTGAGTCTGGTTTAGCAGAGATTCAGCCTCTGTGATCGTTCACGGTGTTGAGTCCGGTTTGGTTTTATTCCAGGTCTCCGTTGTTGCTCGGCTCGTTTCGTTCATGTGCTTTGTAGTTTCAACCATCGCCTCACAAACCGGTAAATCCCACAGAAAGTAAATGGAGTCTGGTGCAGTTTTTAGCTGTGGGTGCAAAAGTCATCGATAAAATTCAAGAAAAAATAAATGGAGTCTGGTGCAGTTCAGTCATCTGCTAAAATCCAGGAAAAAGTGAATGGAGGCTGGTTTGTTTTGATTGGAACGTCTACATGTTCAGGTCTCACCCTTCGTTTTGCAAAATAGTTTTTTGGTTGTTTTAAAATTGAGAATAAAATGAACTGAGTCTGGTTCAGTGTAGTTTGACGTCTCAGTCGGCCTGTTTTCTTTCACGCAGCAGATCTAAGTGGACTCAAGACTGAGTTTAGATTTCAGATTTTTGAATGATGCTTTAAAAATCAGAGAAATTTAAATGGAGTCTGGTACAGTTTAGTCAAAGTTAAAATCCAGGAAAAAGTGAACGGAGGCTGGTTTGGTTTGACTTGAACGTGTGTTGAAGTTGTTTAAAATGCAGAAGAAAATGAACAGAGTCCGGTTTTGTTTTATTCCAGGTCTCTGTTGTTGCTCGGCTCGTTTCTGATTCTTCCTGCTGCAGATCTGAACGTTCATGTATGCATGTTCATTTGTAGTTTCAACCATCGCCTCACAAACCGGTAAATCCCACAGAAAATAAATGGAGTCTGGTGCAGTTTAGTCATCTGCTAAAATCCAGGAAAAAGTGAATGGAGGCTGGTTTGTTTTGATTGGAATGTCTACATGTTCAGGTCTCACCCTTCGTTTTGCAAAATAGTTTTTTGGTTGTTTTAAAATTGAGAATAAAATGAACTGAGTCTGGTTCAGTGTAGTTTGACGTCTCAGTCGGCCTGTTTTCCTTCACACAGCAGATCTGAGACTCTAGTTCCAATTCCAAAAACACAAATGGACTCAAGACTGAGTTTAAATTTCAGATTTTTGAATGATGCTCTAAAAATCAGAGAAATTTAAATGGAGTCTGGCGTGGTCTTTAAGTCATCAATAAAATTCAATAAAAAATAAATGGAGTCTGGTGCAGTTTAGTCAAAGTTAAAATCCAGGAAAAAGTGAATGGAGGCTGGTTTGGCTGCATCTGAACGTCCAGTTACTTGACTCCGTCCTTCACTTTGCACATTTGTGTGTTTAATTTGTTTTAAAATGCAGAAGAAAATGAACTGAGTTTGGTTTGGTGGTTTTTGAAATCACAGCTTTTCCTCGGCCTCTTTCTGCTCCTTCACGCTGCAGATCTGAGTATTTGTGTGGTTTGATTTGAGGTTTCCGTCCTCACCGTCTCTCGTGCTGATAATGTGGGCATTTTAGTGAACAGATAATAAAACGAACTGAGTCGGGTTTGATGTTAAATCCTGGCTTTTAGCTCCTCAAACAAGAATGAAGCTGTAAATTTCAGAGAAAAGTGAATGGAGGCTGGTTTGGCTCAGGTCTTATCCTTCACTTCGCACATTAGTGTTTAATTTTAAAATGCAGAAGAAATGAACTGAGTCTGGTTGAGTGTAGTTTGATGTCAGCTGCTCTGTCTTCCTTTGCAGTGAATTCTGAATATTTTTGTGGTTTGAGTTGAAGTTTTTTTCCGCTTTTGCGCTGCTCATGTGTGCATTTTAACATCTAGTTCAATTCCAGTTAAATAAACGAGTCAGGTTTAATTTGCTGTTGGATCAAATTTAGAATTTAGCTTCTAAACAAGTCGTCCTGTAAAAATGAGAGAAAAGTTTGGTTTTAGCCGTTTCATGGTTCAGATCCAGTCTCCTCTCTGGTGGATCCACCTGCTGCTTCACCTTCACTCTGAATCCCGCCAAACGTTTCTTAAACCCTGAAGCTCAGATGTTTCAAACCAGCAGCACAAAGCAGCAGGTTTTTGTCTGATGGAGGTTTTCCTGCAGCTCCTCCTCCTCCTCCTCCTCCTCCTCCTCCTCAGGTCTGTTTGGATGCTGCAGAGTCTCGCAGCCCGACAGACACAAGCAGGAATGTACCTCAACACATTCAGACACAACACGGAAACACGAAGCGGGAGCTGAACAGTCCAGACTCACATCCGCAGAACAACAACAACAACAACAGTAAACAACCAGTATGTTCGGTTCACTGAGAGTCACCGAGGAGCTGCAAAACAAACAACCTAAAGCTCCTCCAGCCTGCGGTGACGCACGGAGCCGACTCTCTCCAAATATGTTCGCCTTTTACGCACCAAAAAAAAATAAACCCACGGAGATCTGCGGCGGGTTTCCTGCTGCCGAGGAGCCGCTGAGCACCACGTAGAATCCCCCCAGCATTAATAACTAAAGAGGGTCTCATGAAGAAGACCAGGAGGAGCAGCTGAGAGCTCCAGAAAGCCCAAACCAGAGAACCGAACCAAAAGATGTAATAGTAATAAATATAAAAGGCTCTCCTGGTTTTAGCAGCAAATTCTACATTTTGATTTTATTTATAAATCAAAAGTCAAACTAAAGCTCAGATGAATCCACGTTAATGTAAATTAAATAGAATAAATCTGAATGTGGATGAAATAAATCCACAAAGAGTCAAACTGACGTGAAATATTTGATTTGATCTGATAGTTTTAGTTCAGAATTAAAATAAAACCTCTCGTCTTGATATTTTACGGCCTCATTTCTAAACTAAAACCGGTTTTTATAGAATTATTTTTCTCTCCAGCGGCTCCGTCTGAAGCTTTTTCACGGCTCCGCGGCTCCGAGCAGCTTTTACGCACCGGAGCAGCGCCTGGACCGGAACCTCTCTGGAGCCAGACTCACAAAACGTCCCTGTGCTGAATGAAGGATTCTCTGGTTTCTGCGCTGCGGATGTTAAAATCGCCTCCATGAAACGCTTTAAGGTGGACTGAGGAGCTTCTACCTGCAGGATTCACAGCTTTGGTTTGATCATCAGCCTGAAGAACAGCGGCTCATATTTATCCTCATGTCAGGTTCATTTTTATTCCTGCAAATCAAACCTGCTTCCTCCTAATATTAGTTTCCTCCTGGTGACACTGAGTCACGAACAAACAGTTTATTTCAGTAACACGCAGCAGCTGCGGAGCTCCAGAGGAAGCAGCAGTGACTGAGTGGGAAGCAGCAGAAAATATCTGCATGAATGAAAAGAAACCCAGAAATAATTCTCCTCAATTTCAGCGTCAAAAAAAAAATGTCCAGAGCGGGATCTGAGCTTGTTGTGGCCCCAGAAACCTCCACAGTAGCCCGATAAACCCCAGCTGGTATAGATGGTAAATAAATGGATGTTTAAGTGTAGATTTGTATTTTATTTAACAGAAAAATGTGAAGCACTTCTCTTTATTTTCACAGCTTTATCCGGATCCAGTTTGGCCTTAAATCTAAATCCACGGAGTGTAAATGAAATAAACTAAACCTCAGATTTGAGCCTCAAAACCCGCAGAAGAAGGTTTTTAATTTTTACACGTGTGATTAAATTTAGTCTGGATTCAGCTTTAAATAAAAACCTCAAATGAGAATAAAACAAACATTTATTTAGTGTCTCTGGATCCGATCAGCGGCTCCGTTCATCAGATGATCGGTTCAAATAAAGGAGAAATAAATCCAACAGGAACCATCGATTAGATGATTTAATCAGCAGCTTTTTGTTTTCAATAAAAATAATGTGTGGAGAAATTTTTGAATTTTGTTTTTTGTTTTTATTGTTTTGTTTTGTTTTTTGTTTGTTTGTTTTTTGTTTTGTTTTGTTTTTTCTGGTTCTTCGTCTTTTTGTGTCTCTGAGCTTCGCCTCGGTTCACTTTGTGCTGCTGCTGAATTTTGCTCCTCCGGGAGGAAAAACTAAAGCAGCCCCTCGGAGCTCCGTGGACGCTCCGTGGACGCTCCGTGGACGCTCCGTGGACGCTCCGTGGACGCTCCGTGACGCTGCGGCGGCTTGTCTCCGTGTTTCTGCGCGTATTTTACGCACCAAGCCGCGGCTCCGGTCAAACCGCCGCGGCGCGTCTCTGACACACGGATCACCTCCGCGTGTCCCGGCCGTGTCCGCGCGCCCTCCGGATCGCCTCTGCTCTGTTTATTTTCCTGTGAACCGGGATGTAAACAGTTTTGGAGACGCCGAAGGGGCAAATATTTGAATCGGAGGAGTGTAAATATGAGGAGCGGCGGGGATTTGGGTTTACGCATGCACGGTGTGTGTTTTCCAGCTCCGGGTTTTTGGTGGAGGTGGGGGAGAGCCTGAGGGAGGGGAGGCTGGAGGGGGAGGCAGAGTGTTGATAGGGGTGAGTGTGAGCACGCTGCAAAAAGTGTCTGCGACGGAGAAGCACCTGGGTGTGTGAGGAGACCTGGAAGTGTCATTTACCTTCAGAGAAACCCAAAAACCAAAGCATGTTTAGGGACCTCAAAAGGACCCCCATAAAGACCCCCATAAGGACCCCCATGCTCCTGATCCGGTTCAGTTTATTAATAAACCTGTTGTTTGTTTTTTCCAGATGAGTCTAAAATAAAATGTGGAGGCTCCAGTTTCAGGAGGAACAAAGTGAAATTCAGCCACACTCCAGACTCAGACCCTGGTCTCAGAGTCCTGGTCTCAGACCCTGGTCTCAGAGTCCGGGACTCAGATCCTGGACTGTCGGGGGTTCTGCTTTATTCTGCTCGGTCCTGGTTCTGAGGCTCCAGCAGCTCCAAACACACTCCTGGAGGTGGGCATTTTTTGCAGCGTGCTCGGCATTGGTGGATGTGTGTGTTTCCCTGCGCGTCATGATTGGCTGAGAGCGCAGAGGACGCCTTAATATTTAATACTAATGTTCCCCTGGTTGGCTGAGGACTGGAAGGTCCAACCAATGTTTTTTGCCTGCTTTAGTGGCTGCGGCTCCCTAATTAATTGCAGCTATCTGTCTCCTATCGATGTGTGTGTACATGTGTGTTGTGTGTGTGTGTTTCCTTTTTTCTCCCCAAACCGAACATGAAATAGTTTGTTGGGCTATACTTTCTTTCTTCCTATCTATCCCCCCTTCCTTCCTCCCGGTCCTGGTTCGCAGGCAGAGACAGGACAGATTGAAACCCAGCTGTGTTCATCGCTTTTGCTCGTTGCCATTTTCCCCCCTCATTGCCCGGTGATGTTGGATATGGGAGAGCGCAAAGAGGTGAAAATGATTCCTAAATCGTCGTTCAGTATAAACAGTTTGGTGCCCGAGGCCGTGCAAAGCGACAACAACAACCACCAGAACCAGCATCACCACCAGAACCACCACCACCACCACCACCAGAACCACCTCCACCGGCCCGGCGGCGCGGACGAAGCCGAGCAGAAGGCGCCTCTCCCGGCCGCGCAGCCGGACGCCAAGGCGGACCCGAAAAGTGAGTCTCCGAGCCAGGAGAGCTGCCCGGAGGAGAAGGACAAGCAGGAGGACAAGAAGGACGGCAAGGAGGCGGACGGAGGCTCCGGAGGGAAGGACGGGGAGAAGAAGAGCGGCAAGTACGAGAAGCCTCCGTTCAGCTACAACGCGCTCATCATGATGGCCATCAGGCAGAGCCCCGAGAAGCGGCTGACGCTCAACGGCATCTACGAGTTCATCATGAAGAACTTCCCGTACTACCGGGAGAACAAGCAGGGCTGGCAGAACTCCATCCGACACAACCTCAGCCTCAATAAGTGCTTCGTCAAGGTGCCGCGGCACTACGACGACCCGGGGAAGGGCAACTACTGGATGCTGGACCCGAGCAGCGACGACGTCTTCATCGGCGGCACCACCGGGAAGCTGCGGCGGCGCTCCACCACGTCCCGGGCCAAGCTGGCCTTCAAGCGGGGCGCCCGGCTGACCTCCGGCCTGACCTTCATGGACCGGGCCGGGTCCCTGTACTGGCCCATGTCGCCCTTCCTGTCGCTGCACCACCCGCGGGCGGGCGGCGCGCTGGGCTACAACGGCACGTCGTCGGGCTACCCGGGCCACCCCATGTCCTACAGCACCATGCTGACCCAGAACATGAGCAACAACCACTCGTCGTTCCCGTCCTCCAACGGGCTCAGCATGGACCGGCTGGTCGGCTCGGACCTCCCCTACGCGACGCACCACCTGACGGCGGCGGCCCTGGCGGCCTCGGCGGTGCCCTGCGGCCTCTCCGTGCCTTGCTCCGGGGCCACCTACTCCCTGAACCCGTGCTCCGTGAACCTGCTGGCCGGACAGACCAGCTACTTTTTCCCCCACGTCCCGCACCCGTCCATGAGCACGCAGAGCGGCGGCAGCGGCGGCGGCGGCTCCCTGCAGGCCGCCCGGGCTTCGGCCTCCAACTCCCCGCAGGCTCCGTCCTCCTCCGCGCTGCCCTGTGACTCTCTGAGGCCGGCGCTGTCCGGCTCTCTGCCCGCCTTCTCCTCGGGACTGTCCGGGGGTTTGTCTGACTATTTTACGCACCAGAACCAGGGCTCGACCTCCAACCCGCTTATACACTAACACCCGAACCTCACCCTCCACCTCCCCTCACCCCGCCATCAGCCCTCCACCCTCCACCCTCCACCCAGCTGAAGGATGAACTTTCAGGACTGGAGCTGTAAGTTCAGAAACTCTTCTCATGAACGTTTGTAAAAAGAGACAGAACCTTCTAAACTAGAGAACAGAGGAGAGGCTAGAACTGCAGACAGAGAGCAGCCCTGACGTTTCCAGGTATTTTTTAATATTATTCTGCTCCTCTTCTCTCCTTCTTCTGCTCCTGCAGCTCTTTCTGTGTACATACTGTCTGTGACTCTGTCCGTCTGTAACTTACTGTCAGTCAGCGACGTGCAATGTGAGAAACCCGAGAGGATGCTGAGAGCCCAGTTCTTCTGTTGTGTTCTTGTCGGAGGAGGCATTACTTTTATAGAATGTGTATTTAAAATAGTTTTGTCTAATTTTGAGATTTAAAAAAGCTAAAAATAATAATAATAATGATAATAATAATAATAATAATGATGATGGTGGTGATGATGATGATGATGATGATGATGATATCTCTAAGAGCCGCTCGGCCCGCATGTCTGCAGTATTATCAGGTCTCCTGCGGGCTGGAAGTGATTTTATTTCAAACACTAATTTTTTATTTTCTATACAGTGAATGTGTTTTTTTAAAAAGCGACTCTGCGAAGCTCCAAGTCCCGAGGCTGTCTCTCTTCTTTCAGTTTGACCTTTAATAGACCAAAGAATCGGTTTGTAGGATCCAGAAACACGACAGGCCTGTTGGTGAGCGGGTGAGTGGCTGGGCGAGTGCGTGGCCGCGTGAACGAGCCTCAGCACTGCAGAAAACGTCCATGAAACGAGGTTTTCTGTTGCAAACACTTTATGTAGTTAAATTGCTGTAAATGTGAGCGGAGTCTGGTCCTCGGAGGGCTCCTGCCTCCACGCTCTGAGCGCAGCCTCGTTTCTCTCCGGAGGTTTTCCGCAGTGCGGCCTGTCGTCAGCTTCTCTGACTGGAAACGTGTTCGCCGCTAAACACGGACGTCCACGATCCTCCTTCTATTCTTTTGTATAATTAGTAAGAAAAAAGAGCAGAGAGAACATGTCTGTTTGTAATCTGGAGTTTAGCCTTTCTTTCCTTTCCCCTGCTGGAGGAGGAGCTCTGTAAAAACCCGTTTGTTTGACAGCAGAAAAGAAGCCTCTCTATCTAATCCACTTGGAATGACTGTCCTTTAATTGTCGTCTCTAAAACGGTTTTTCATGGTTGTGATACTATTGTGGTCTTATTCTTATTCCCGTGTTTGTCGCTTACAAAAGTTAAAAAAGAGAAAAAAATGTTTTAATCATAAAAAATACAAATAAAAGAATAGGTTACATTCATAACTCCCGCACATCCCTTTGTCTTCTTTCTCTCCGTGTCTCTCCTTCCCAACGTGTCCAAATGTTCTTTTAGAATTTAGAGCCGTTTTTTTTCTTTATTGAATCTTTAATTCCTGTTTTTCTGAATGAGATTCTTCCCTTTCAGACAGGAGCTCATGTGGTTTTTCCCTCCAGCATTAATAATCCTGTCCTCTCTGCTGTTTGTGTGTCTGGCTCTTCGTGTTTACGCACAGAAAGGCGCAGCGGCTCCTGTGCGTAAAGCTTTTACGCACGGACATTTACGCGCGTCTGTGTGGAAAAACTGTGTCAAATGATGCAACCAGAGGTCGCCTTCAGGCCGCCGGAGCCTGGCTGAGTGTGTGAGGCGCTTTTTGTGCTGCGCGTTGTGACATTTTCTCCTTTGGAGCAGAGAAATCTGAGGCTGCGGGCTGAGATCCGCAAATGGTCCCGTTTGATTTAAAATATCATGACTTAGTTTAAGTTGAGGCCTCGAAGCTGCAGGGTTTGATCTGTGTGTGTGTGTGTGTGTGTGTGTGTGTGTGTGTGTGTGTGTGTGTGTGTGTGTGTGTGTGTGTGTGTGTGGGAGCGGCTGGTTTATTTATTTTATTTATTTTAATCCCGTTTATTCCGTAAATTCTCGCCTGGTATTTTCTCTCCAGACTCTGCTGTGTTTTTCTGGGAACCTTCTTCACGCGTCTCTTTATTTCTAAAAGCTGTTTTATTTCCGTTTCTTCGCTGCTGGACTTTATTTCTGATTAAAACGCTCCAGAAAAAGCAGAATTTTTCTCCTCGGATCTGCAGAATTCGTGCGTTCTGTTGGACTCGAGCCAAACGTTCGTGTCCAGTCTGTCGCTCTGCCTCCTCTGGTTCTGGTCTGAGACTCGGACCTGGACTGTTTCTGCTGCTGGTTTTCTGGCTTTGATTATTTCAAATGAAAAATCTCCCAGACATGATTTTAGTTTCTTTCCTTCTTCGGTGTTTGTTTCTGGTTTTGTGGAGAACAAAAGCTCCAACCAGGTGAATTTCTGCAGGTTCGTCTCACTTAAAGCCTTAAAGCTGGTTTCTTTGGCGCATGGCGGAGACTCCAGCAGGCTTCACGACCAGCCGCTGTTTGTCAGACAGAACCGAGGACCCGCTGAGTCCTCAGGCTCTGAACAGAACCGAGGTTTAACACGGAGACCATCAGCGGCCTGCAGCTCGTCTTATATTTGTAGCTCGTCTTATTTTGCAGCTCGTCTTATTTTTGCAGCTCTTCTTATTTTGCATCTCGTCTTATTTTTGCAGCTCGTCTTATTTTTGCAGCTCGTCTTATTTTTGCATCTCGTTTTATTTTGCAGCTCGTCTTATTTTTGCATCTCGTTTTATTTTGTAGCTCGTTTTATTTTGCAGCTCGTCTTATTTTTGCATCTCATCTTATTTTTGTAGCTCGTCTTATTTTTGCATCTCGTTTTATTTTGTAGCTCGTTTTATTTTGCAGCTCGTCTTATTTTTGTAGCTCGTCTTATTTTTGCATCTCGTTTTATTTTGTAGCTCGTTTTATTTTGCATCTCGTCTTATTTTTGCATCTCGTTTTATTTTGTAGCTCGTTTTATTTTGCAGCTTGTCTTATTTTTGCATCTCGTCTTATTTTGTAGCTCGTCTTATTTTTGCAGCTCGTCTTATTTTTGCATCTCGTCTTATTTTTGCAGCTCGTCTTATTTCCTCTCCCAGGCTTCTTTAGGTCGTTTTTTAGCCTGAAGGTTAAAAAAATGAAAAACGCCTTTTTAGATTTTATTTGAGGATCTGAGGACGTTCGTGCTCGAGGAGCCGCGGGGCCGCGCACCGAGCCTCGGCGGCTCCGTGTAAATGTCCTGTTTGCGTTTCTTTTAGGTTTTCTGTAGAATTAAATCCGAGTTTCGACGCAGCTTCACGTTAAAAGGAGACAGAACCAGATGGACCAGAACCTCTACAGAGTCAAACTGAATGATCAGAATTTAAAGCGTCTAATTATAAAATCAGATGTAAAAATAAAAAGGTGTGAATTGATTTTATTTTTATTTTATTCATGTATTTATTAGAGAAACTTCATATTAATGAACATCTGCAACATTTACAGTGTGAATCTGTCAGATCATAGTGAAGATGCTCGTTTCCATCTGTGGTCCTCAGACAGGTGACTAAAAACAAACCAGTACAAAATACAACAACAACAACAACAACAACAACAACAACAACAACAACAACAACAATAGACACTCAGATGCTCCCAGGCCTGGTTTTCCTTCAGCTCCTGTGTCTCCAGGTTCTTCTGGGCTCCTCGTAAAAACCTTCCAGCACCAGATGGTTGAATCTAAACGGAGCTGAAGGTTTCAGTGGTTTTAAAATGAATAAAATCCTCCAGAGTCTCATTCGAGGATCTTCAGACTCCAGATTTTCTGCTGGACGTCTGTAAAAATGTCAGATCGTGAAGATCGAACAGGTCCTGGACCAGGTCCTGGACCAGGTCCTGGACCAGGTCCTGTGAGGGTTTAAATGATCACACGTGTTTCTGTTAATGTGACCAGAAGCTCCAGAACTCGGAGCTTCTTCAGCTCCTCAGAGAAGCTTCAGAGGAAAACATGTTTAAATTCACTGAGTTTTATCCTGTTAAATAAAGACTGAATAATAAATAAATGAAAACTAAACGATAAAAACGGATCGATTTATTTCTGGATTCACTTTAAACGTCTCCTGACATGAAGTCAGGCCTCAGAGGGAGAAAAACAGACCCCCTAAAATAAAATAAAATAAAATAAAATAATAAATAATTTTAAAAACAATAACAACAATACTACTAATAATAATAATACTAAAAACACTCTGGACCCTCCAGATTCTCCTTCTTCTCTCTTCACATATTAAATATTTTTTATTCCATTATTTATTCTGTGTTTTTATTTTGGAGCTTCTGTTCACGTCCTGCTTCCTGTTTTTGTTTTTATCAGACTTTATTTCTCCGAACTGAAGCTCGGTTCGGTTCTAGATCCTCTCCGTCCTCCGAGGCTTTGGTTCCGCTCCGGTTTGATTTTTACGCACCGAGACGGAGAGACGGAGGCTCCGGTTCGGTTCCTGGGATCCGCCTGCAGTCCGGGTCTCTGTCCCTGCTCTGGTTCTGGTCTGGTTCTGGTTCTGGTCTGGTTCTGATGGATCTGGTTCTGCGGCTGGCGGAGCTGTTGGTCCAGCAGAAGCTCCTGGTGCTGCTTGTTGTTGTTGTTGTTGTTTGTTCTTTTTGTTGTTGTTGTTGTTTGTGTGTCTGCGGCTCCCATGATGCTCTGCGGTTTGGTTCCGTTTGTTTCTAGAACTCAGAGGAGCAGGAACCTAAGAACAGGAAACAGAAACACTCTAGTAAATACAAACAAACTGTTATTTATTTATTTACTTATTTATTTATATTTATTTACTTACTGATTTATTTATCATAGTTTAGTTTTTGACACCAGCTGATTAATTTTAAACATTTTCTGTCCTCATTTAAAGGAAAGATTGAAATGTAACATTATTATTATTATTATTATTGTTGTTGTTGTTGTTGTTATTTATATTTATATTCCGTGTAGTTGTTGACGGTCTCATCCTCTGTTGTCTCTTTGTTTATGTGACTTTTGGCGGAAAAACCTCTGAATATTAGTTTTATTATTTTATTAAATGTCGGACTTTTCATTTCTGTTGTAGATTTTAAATCTGTACTCCGTGGTTCTAGTGAGGTTCTGGTGGTTCTGGTGGTTCTGCTGGTTCTGGTGGTTCTGGTGGTCTTGGAGGTTCTGCTGAGGTTCTGATCCTCGTCTCTGGTTCCTCGTCTTGAACGTTTCCTTCCGTTTTGCTCTTTTTAAACTGAGGATTTCTTCGGACGTTCAGAGGAAACGATCCGTTTTACGACGTTTGATCTGCTGCTGGTCTTTAAAACCTTCTGATGTCTGGAAACAGAACAACGTGTTGATGTTTATATTAATTTAAATATGAATTTAAATATTAATATTAATATTAATATTTACATCCTGTTTGATCAGAACATGTTTGACAACACAGTTCTTTAAATGTTGTTACTGGAACCAAAAAGAAACGAAACATGACGAACCTGAACAGAAAGTTCACTAAAAACAGACAGAATATATCAAAATAATAGTAATAATAATAATAATAATAATAATAATAATAGTAATAATAATATACTACTACTAATAATAATAATAATAACGTTGTTTTGTTTCTAAACATTCATGTTTTATAGATTCTGATCAGCTCCTTAAATCTTCCTTTAAAGCTGAACTAAATTAAACTAAATCTCAGCGTCAACATTAACTTTAGATTCTGTAGATTGAAGTTCAGACGTTTAGAGCTCAGATCAGGTTTAAAGGAGACGATCAGCTGGTTTAGTAGAAGATTCAGGTTCATTTAGTCCACAGAGTTTAAAACCTGTTTTACAGAAACAATAACCAAACATTTATATTTATTTATTTATTTATTTATTTATTTATTATCCTCACAGGAAGAAATGTTACACAGAGAGATTCTGGCCCTAAATTAGCTTTAAATAATCTAATTTCCTGATATTTTCCATGTTTCAGACGATCTCTGGAACCTGAATCAGGTTTAAAGGAGACGTTCAGCTGGTTTTAGTAGAATATTCACATTATTTTACTCCACAGTGTTTAAATGTTGTTTTACTGAAACAATAACCAACATTTATATTTATATTTATTTATTTATTTATTTATTTATTTATTATCCTCATAGGAGGAAATATTAAACAGAGACATTCTGGCCCCAGTTTAAATGTTTAAACCTAATTTCCTGATATTTTCCATCCTACAGATCTCTGGAGTCTAGATCTGGTTTAAAGGAGACGTTCAGCTGGTTTTAGGAGATCAGGTTCATTTAATCCAGAGTTTAAACCTGGTTCAGGATCCAGAGGCCCCCAGATGGAAAACAAACATCATTTAAATTAATTTGGTGCCAAAACTTCTCTGTGATTTTTCTTCTAATGAGGATCATAAATAAAGATCAGTGTGAAGCTGCTGTTTCTGTAAAACTGGGTTTAAAGCTGGTTTTAGCTTCTCTCCGTCCGTTTTGCTGCACAGCTTCATGGTCCCATAAGGACCATGGAGGTTCTCCAAGGAGACCCTCAGCTGGGTTCAGCAGAACATTCAGACTCATTTAGGAAGGGGAACATCTTCAGGCATCAACAGACCAAAACCAGGTTCTGGTTCTGGGACGAAGCTTCAGCAGAGCTTCAAGTTTCTACTGAGCAGCATCTTTAGATGATCCCAGACCTCCAGCAGAGCTTCAGAGCAGCTCAGTAGATCCTCAGCTTCATCTCCAGAGACAAACCCCATCATCTAAAGAGGAGCTCCACCGTCTCTGAGTCTGACGGCTTCAGTGGAGGCATCTGGAGGTTCATGGGAGACGTTCCAGCTCTCATCCTGGACCAGAGCTTCTTCTAGAAGGACTGAAACCACGAGGACAAGCTGGACGACTGAGAACCTCCTCAGACGGACTGATGAGGGGCTTTCAGAGGATTCTACAACCAGACAAACGTCTCCTGGAGAACGTCCAACGTCCACACCAGAGCAGAAACCCGTTTAAAACTAACCCAGCAGTGATTCTGTCGTCTGTCGTTGTCCGGAGCTGCTTTTAAAAACCTTCAGCTGGTTTCACAAATCCAGGAGTTTACAGCTCAGCAGCAGCAGGTCTGAACCTCTGAACCTCTGAACCTCTGATCCTCTGATCCTCTGAACCTCTGAACCTCTGGACGTCTGAGAAGATCAGCAGCAGACTGGAAAACGTCCGAATGATAAGAAGAAACATAAAAGAAGTTTAAAATGACGACGACAGAGAAGCCAGAAGGAAGATTTACAAAGTCAACGGGCCGGAAGTTCAGGTTTAAAGAAAACAGAGACAAGAAGGGATCAATAATAATCAGTAATAACCAATAATAATCAATAATAATCAGTAATAACCAATAATAATCAATAATAATCAGTAATAACCAATAATAATCAGTAATAATCAATAATAATCAGTAATAACCAATAATAATCAATAATAATCAGTAATAACCAATAATAATCAGTAATAATCAGTAATAATCAATAATAATCAGTAATAATCAATAATAATCAGTAATAATCAGTAATAATCAGTAATAATCAGTCATTTCTGATGTTTTTTTTCGGACTCTAACAGCATCACGTCCCGTCGACCTTTAAGCTGCTTCTCTGGAGGTAAACCTCAAATACTGGACTCTGTTCTGGACTCTGAGGTCCAGGTCTAGTGTGATCCGGTCTCCAGCTCTAAAATGTTTGACAACAAAGTGGAAGTTTTACAAATCGGACCTCCAGAGCTTCACTGAGCTCCAGTCCTCTACGAACCTCCACCGGATCCTTTTGGCTCCAGAATGTAAACAAGTGGAGCTCAGTGGCTTCAGTCCATCAGTCGGAGCCTCGGAGCCTCAGGATGATCAGGAACCCGTTAGACCTGGATCCACTTCAGCACCAAGCTGGTAAACAGATGGAATGAAGGCCTGTGGTTGGAGATCAGAGGCTCAGAGGGTCAGTTGACGGGTTTCAGTGGAGAGTCTCAGATCCTCACGGTGGGTTAGAAGCTCCGAAGACTCTGAAGACTCTAAAGGTTCTAAAGGTTCTAAAGACTCTAAAGGTTCTAAAGACTCTAAAGACTCTAAAGACTCTAAAGGTTCTAAAGACTCTAAAGGTTCTAAAGACTCTAAAGACTCTAAAGGTTCTAAAGACTCTAAAGGTTCTAAAGACTCTAAAGGTTCTAAAGACTCTAAAGGTTCTAAAGGTTCTAAAGACTCTAAAGGTTCTAAAGACTCTAAAGGTTCTAAAGACTCTAAAGACTCTAAAGGTTCTAAAGACTCTAAAGGTTCTAAAGGTTCTAAAGGTTCTGGAATGAGGTTTTTGTTGTTTTTTTTTAAACATCAAACTGTGATTTAAATTTCAACATCTACGTTCTTGTCTTCAGAGCAGAGCTTCTGGACCAGTCCAAACCAGAGCTTCTGGGTTTTAGAGCCTCTCAGATTCCAACTGCTCTGAGGACTGGTGTCGACATCGAACACCAGGACCTGGACTTTTAGAGGCCAGTCCGAGCCTTTAAATGTAGAAACCAGGGTTATGGTTAGAATCAGTCCAGACCAGGGTTTGAGGGAACAAATGTAGACTCATGGTGCTCTGGAGACTCTAGAGGCTCTGGATGCTCTGGATGCTCTGGAGGTTCTGGAGGCTCTGGATGCTCTGGAGGTTCTGGATGCTCTGGAGGCTCTGGATGCTCTGGAGGCTCTGGAGGCTCTGGATGCTCTGGATGATGTGGAGGCTCTGGATGCTCTGGATGCTCAGGAGGCTCTGGAGGCTCTGGATGCTCTGGAGGCTCTGGAGGGTCTGGAGGCTCTGGAGGCTCTGGATGCTCTGGAGGCTCTGGATGCTCTGGAAGCTCTGGAGGGTCTGGAGGCTCTGGAGGCTCTGGATGCTCTGGAAGCTCTGGATGCTCTGGAGGCTCTGGATGCTCTGGAGGCTCTGGAGGCTCTGGATGCTCTGGAGGCTCTGGATGATGTGGAGGATCTGGAGGCTCTGGATACTCTGGATGCTCTAGAGGCTGTGGATGCTCTGGATGCTCTGGAAGCTCTGGATGCTCTGGAAGCTCTGGATGCTCTGGATGCTCTGGATGCTCTGGAGGTTCCAGAGACTCTGGTATTTTTGTTTGTTTTAGTTTTTAGAGCTTCAGTCTGAACCTTCAAACAGCAGCATCAGTCCAGACCAGAGCTTCAGTTTTAGAGCCTTGAAAGCTTCTGAGAGTTTCAGTAAAACTCTGGTTTAGTTTGATTATAAGTTCATAAGATTCAAACTGATCTAAAACCAATAACCACCAATAATCACCAATAATCACCAATAATCACCAATAACCGCCAATCAGATCCATCTATGTGTTCCATTCTTTAGTCTGTGGGGCTTATTGGTGGTTATTGATTATTGGTGATTATTGCTAATTATTGGTGATTACTGGTGGTTGTTGGTTTTAGATCAGTTTGAGTTTTCCACTTTAGAAGCTCTGGAAATTCTTAATAATCAATACCAGCTGATTACTGGAAGTTCAGTTTTCAGATGATCAGTTTGATTGATTGATTGAACATCTAAAAGAACCTGAAGTCTCAGCAGCCGATCAGATCCTCAATCTGATCATTGATCCTCATCAACCAGGTACTGATCCTGATGATAAAACCTGATTATTGATCCTGATCGTGTGAACTGATTATTGATGATCGGCTGATCCTGCGGCGTCCCTCCGGCCGATCCGAGCTGCTCCGGACAACAAAGCCGGACTTTGAGGCTAATTTGTTGGTTTCTGAAGAAAGGCTGCAGCGACTTAAAGAGCCCCACTGTAACGCTAGAACCCCCGCCTCCCCCTCCTCCCCCGCCTCCCCCTCCTCCCCCCAACAATGGGCAGCCGGGGAACCCAATATCTGCCCCGCTGATGCTATCTGCCCCATGTTAAATGGGGTGACCAGCAGTCAGCAGACAAAGGAGGCAGCAGAAGGACACGGGGGAGACGGGGGAGACGGGGGAGGAGGGGAGATAAACTTTCCTCTTTCTTTCTGCCTTCAGTCCGACACAGCGTTCTTCCTTCCTTCCTCCTTTCCTCCTTTTTATTCCTTCTTTCTTTTGGTCTCTTCCTTGTTTTATTTTTTGTCCTTCCTTTAATTTCTCTTCCTTCCTTCCTTCCTTCCTTCCCTTTTCTTTCAACCTTCCTTCCTTCCCTCCTTCCTTCCTTCCTCCTTTCCTCCTTTTTATTCCTTCTTTCTTTCGGTCTCTTCCTTGTTTTATTTTTATTATTATTATTATTATTATTTTATCTTCCTTCCTTCCTTCCTTCCTTCCTTCCTTCCCTTTTCTTTCAACCTTCCTTCCCTCCTTCCTTCCTTCCCTGCTTCTTTTTACTTTTTTCTTACGTCCTCTCCTTCTTTTTCCCTTCCTACCTTCCATCCTCGTCCTTTCCTCTCTTCCTTCCTTCCTCCCATCTTTCTGTCTGCTGAAGGATCAATAAACCTTGTAGTTTCCCTCCTTTCTTCCTTTCCTTACCATCTTTCCTTGGATCCTCTAAAAAAGCTTCTGAAGATTCAAACGTATGAATTAATTTAGAGTCTGTGACCAGAAGAAGCTGCTGCTGCTATGAAACCATGGATCCTTCAGCAGATCAGACTCTAGACCAGACCCCAGTCCAGCCTCAGGTTCAGGTTCAGGTTCAGGTTTTCATCGGGGTCAGTTTGGCCTCATCAGCCTTTAGATTAAATCAATGCTGTATATCCAGGTCTGTCCGTCTGTCAGCTGGAAACCATCCCTCCGTCTGACAGGGCCCCAATGTTTAACTGGTATTATTATTATTATTATTATTATTAATAATAATAATAATAATAATAATAATAATAATAATAATAATAATGATGATAATAATCTGCAGGTTAAATCCAGATCAGTGGGATCAGACTACATCCTGGATTTAAATGAACCTCAGATGAATGTTTATGTTTCTGTATTAATTCTGATCCAAACAGGAAACATTAAAACCAACCTGCAGCTGTTTGTGGAGGCTGCAGTGCATTGTGGGAGGGAGTGTGTTTGAGACAACCCAGTGTGTGTTTCAGGTCGATTATTTATGAACCAGTAAATAAATAAACAGGAAGCTCCTCCTCCACAATAAAACCACTCAGTTTGATTTAAATCAAAACGTTAAAAACTGTTTTATTCAAGTGAAACAGAAACGAAATAAAAACAAAGTGAAGGAAACAAAACGAAGCAGAAAATCATCCAGTTAAAAGCAAAAATATCCAGATGATTATTGATTATTTAAACCAGATTCATCGATCAGAGACAGGAAAGGCTTTAAAATGATTCATCTGTTTATAAAAACACAAACAATAATCAGTCATTAATCAATAATCAGTAGTTAATCAATGAGGCCCAGTCCTCCCCAACAGTCACCCAATAATCAATAATTTACTCCATCAATTAACGAAGAGACCAAACCGGAAACGGCCTGACAGGAGAGAGAGAGAGAGAGAGAGAGAGAGAGTGTGTGTTTAGTGTGTGTGTTTAGTGTGTGTTTAGTGTGTGTTCAGTGTGTGTGTGTTTAGTGTGTTTAGCTGTTCACGCGCCGCTCGCTCTGCCGCAGGTTACGCGCACCGTTTCCCGCCCTCCTCCCGTTCACGCCGCGGTGACTCGAGCGTCACGTGACCCCCCGCCGGTCGGTGACACCTG
>CM045462.1:32514620-32572620 GCA_024666655.1 Dascyllus trimaculatus | reverse complement strand
TTAATATTTTTCATCGTATTTCTTGAGGCCCTCCTTTGTTTCTGTTCTATATTTCTGGTCGACTTTAACGATTGATAATCGATGACGTTATGAATTATTGTCCAGTTATTGATCGCCGTCATGACGGATTCATTATGAACCACAACACAGAAAAGTCTCAAACATCCAGTTTGATGAATCTGATGAAGGATTTCAGCTCAGATCAGAATCAAATGATGTAAATATCAATAAATATCAATAAATATGAATAAATCCTCGTGACGTTCAACAGGATCCATCGTCCTTTAATTCACAGCTGATCTACAAGCTGCAGTTAGTTTAAATCTAAAACATGAAAATAAAGAAAGTTTAAAAAAAAATCACTGGTTTGATCAAGAAAAGAAAAAAACATGTTAGAATCTGTTAGTGTGTGTTAGTGTGTGTTAGTGTGTGTTAGTGTGTGTTAGTGTGTTAGTGTGTGTTAGTGTGTGTTAGTTAGTGTGTTAGTGTGTGTTAGTGTGTGTTAGTGTGTGTTAGTGTGTTAGTGTGTTAGTGTGTGTTAGTGTGTGTGTTAGAGTGTGTGTTAGTGTGTGTTAGTGTGTCAGTGTGTGTTAGTGTGTGTTAGTGTGTGTTAGTGTGTGTTAGTGTGTTAGTGTGTGTTAGTGTGTGTTAGTGTGTGTTAGTGTGTCAGTGTGTGTTAGTGTGTGTGTTAGTGTGTCAGTGTGTGTCAGTGTGTGTTAGTGTGTCAGTGTGTGTTAGTGTGTGTTAGTGTGTGTGTGTGAGTTAGTGTGTGTGTGTGTGTGTGTGTGAGTTAGTGTGTGTTAGTGTGTTAGTGTGTTAGTGTGTCAGTGTGTGTTAGTGTGTGTGTGTGTGAGTTAGTGTGTGTGTGTGTGTTAATGTGTTAGTGTGTCAGTGTGTGTTAGTGTGTTAGTGTGTTAGAGTGTGTTAGTGTGTGTTAGTGTGAGTTAGTGTGTGTTAGTGTGTGTTAGTGTGTGTTAGTGTGTGTTAGTGTGTGTTAGTGTGTGTTAGTGTGTGTTAGTTAGTGTGTGTTAGTGTGTGTGTTAGTGTGTGTTAGTGTGTGTTAGTGTGTGTGTTAGTGTGTGTGTTAGTGTGTGTTAGTGTGTGTGTTAGTGTGTGTTAGTGTGTGTGTTAGTGTGTGTTAGTGTGTGTTAGTGTGTGTTAGTGTGTGTGTGTTAGTGTGTGTTAGTGTGTGTGTGTTAGTGTGTGTTAGTGTGTGTTAGTGTGTGTGTTAGTGTGTGTTAGTGTGTGTTAGTTAGTGTGTGTTAGTGTGTGTTAGTGTGTGTTAGTGTGTGTTAGTGTGTGTTAGTGTGTGTGTTCCTGTGTGTGTGAATGAGGATGAAAACAGTCCACGGCTCGTGAATAATCGTGTTAATGAGCTTTTAAAGCAGCAGCTTCACTTTTCTCCTCCTCTGCTTCCTGTCAGGTTAAAAAAACTCTTTAAATCCGACTGTCAGAGTTCAAACTGTTGTCTCTTCAGTTGGACGTCCGTCCGTCCGTCCGTCCGTCCGTCCTTCCTCCCCCCGTCCAGCTCCAGTGGTTCAGTCCATGCGGATCCAGACCATAATAATTCGTCCTCAGACTTTGCTGCAGTTGTTTCTTCTCTCGGCTGCTTCGTCTCATCAGTTCATCTGGTTTATCTCGTTTTATTTTGACAGTGACAGGAAGTAAAAGTCTCTTACTTCCTGTTTCCTCTGAATTTTTCTTGACAGGAAGTGATTTTCTTTGTTTGTGTCTCTGCAAAGGTTTTAATGTGTGTTAATCTTCTGTCTACTGGAACCTTCTGGTCTGATTCCGGCTGCAGGACGTCGCTTGTGGTTCTTCTGATTTTATTCTCCTTGGACTCGTTTTGCAGACAAACGTCCAGATAAAGACTTTAAAGATCTGATCTCTGAACCCCAGAAACCTGCTGGAGGCTTTAAGAGACGCACGACTTTAGAATCTCCTAAAATACTGACAGAATTATTCACCAGACGGAGGTTTTTGGTAGAGTTTCAACTTTCCAACGGTCATTGAATGCATCATCTGGAAAATGAACCAAACCTGAGATGAACATCAGAATCTCTTTTCAAAGTAAAGTGATTAAAGAATGTTCAGGTTGAACTGCAGGCAGTGTTTCCTCAGAGAGACTGAGAGGAGAATCAAACCTACTGGATCAATGAAAATGGAGGAACATCTAGTAGCTGGAGATACATCCAGCATGGAGGAACATCTAGTAGCTGGAGATACATCCAGCACGGAGGAACATCTAGTAGCTGGAGATACATCCAGCACGGAGGAACATCTAGTAGCCGGAAATACATCCAGCATGGTGGAACATCTAGTAGCCGGAGATACATCCAGCATGGAGGAACATCTAGTAGCTGGAGATACATCCAGCATGGAGGAACATCTAGTAGCTGGAAATACATCCAGCATGGAGGAACATCTAGTAGCTGGAGATACATCCAGCATGGAGGAACATCTAGTAGCTGGAGATACATCCAGCATGGAGGAACATCTAGTAGCTGGAGATACATCCAGCATGGAGGAACATCTAGTAGCCGGAGATACATCCAGCATGGAGGAACATCTAGTAGCTGGAGATACATCCAGCATGGAGGAACATCTAGTAGCTGGAGATACATCCAGCATGGAGGAACATCTAGTAGCTGGAAATACATCCAGCATGGTGGAACATCTAGTAGCTGGAGACACATCCAGCATGGAGGAACATCTAGTAGCTGGAGATACATCCAGCACGGAGGAACATCTAGTAGCCGGAAATACATCCAGCATGGTGGAACATCTAGTAGCCGGAGATACATCCAGCATGGAGGAACGTCTAGTAGCTGGAGATACATCCAGCATGGAGGAACATCTAGTAGCTGGAAATACATCCAGCATGGAGGAACATCTAGTAGCTGGAGATACATCCAGCATGGTGGAACATCTAGTAGCCGGAAATACATCCAGCATGGTGGAACATCTAGTAGCTGGAGATACATCCAGCATGGAGGAACATCTAGTAGCTGGAAATACATCCAGCATGGAGGAACATCTAGTAGCTGGAGATACATCCAACATGGAGGAACATCTAGTAGCTGGAGATACATCCAGCGTGGAGGAACATCTAGTAGCTGGAGATACATCCAGCACGGAGGAACATCTAGTAGCTGGAGATACATCCAGCATGGTGGAACATCTAGTAGCCGGAGATACATCCAGCATGGTGGAACATCTAGTAGCCGGAGATACATCCAGCATGGAGGAACATCTAGTAGCTGGAGATACATCCAGCATGGAGGAACATCTAGTAGCTGGAAATACATCCAGCATGGAGGAACATCTTCCTACAAGCGTGCTGTTGTTTGTCTGAGGATCCTCGGCCCTCCAGGTCTTGGTCCTCCAGGTGGCTTTGTTCAGACCTCGACCAGGTCCAGATGCTGTGACTGAACCTCTGAGGACCTGCTGATGTCTCCTTTTAATGTCCGACTTCATTTTTCTCAGAAAATTCTTTTGCTTCTTGAACCAGAACCAACCCAGAATCAGGAACCGGTTCTCCTGGTTTCTGGACTCTAGCAGGTCAGATACCAGACTGTGGTTTACATCATGTGAACACGCCTGGTCAGTTTCATCTACATGTGACTTTGCTCATGTTTAACGGACCAATAAATGAAGCAGCATCAAAGCTCTGATTGATTTATGATTATTATCACATCATGTTCAGCTCAGAGCTTTAATTAAAACACTATAAAATAATAAAACATGTATTTTTATTATTATCATTACTTTTTTTGCCATTTTCAGATTTTTCATGAGTATTTTTCTTTTTTTTCCAGCACATTTTTTTTTCATAATTTTGAGGCTTTTTATTGATCATTTATTTATTTATTTATTTATTTTTGCAGGTTTTTTTGTATTTGGGGAATTTTTCTGTGTTTTTCCAACATTTTTAATATTTGTGAGATTTTTAAAAACTATTTTCTGAACTTGTTTGTAGATTTCTTTTCATTTTTGAGATATTTTGTTCCTTTAATGAATGTTTTTCTGAAGTTTGATGAATATTCTGGGTCAGTTCAGAGCATCTAGAAACACTTTAATGATCTTTTAAAAAACATTTTATTCAATCTTTTGGGACATTTTTAATAATTTGTGGGATTTTTAAAAAATTGTACTTTTTTTTGTCCTTTTCATATTTGTTCAACGTTTTATTCACACATATTTTTTGGTATTTTAATAATAATTCATCATATTTTCCATCATTTTTCAGACCCTTTGTTTTCGTTGTTTTGAGGACGGCTCGTCTTTAACGATTAATTAATGATGACGTCATGAAATCGTCTTTAAAACAACACTTTGTGATGAATTAATGTGAATTTCTCAGCGTTTAAATGTACTTTAGGTGTAATTTTACTCCTGCAGTGACGGTTTGTAGAATCTTCTCAGGTTTCAGTCTTTTATAAACAAACTTTTGGCTTCTTCAACCAGAATTTACATTTTGGCAAATATGTTTTTTCTAGTTCTCCTAATATTCAAATTCTAATAAACATAATGTTACTTATATAAAAGTATTTCAGTAATATAAGAAGATTATTTTAAATTAAAAGTCTTTCTGGATGAAATCATTTCCTCTTTGGTTTGTAAAATATGAGAAAAGTCACCCAGAGCTCAAACCGACGTCGTCGCTGCCGCTGATCAGTCAGAACGAGTTGATTCAAATTAACACGACTGTCTAGAATGTAGTTTATGGAGGCTTCATGTATTTACAACATGAAAATATTAATCTGTGAAGTAAACAAAGCTGCCAAGTACAAAGTGGCATAAAGTCAGAGAAAATACTACAGTAAAGTACAAGTACTTCAAATGTATTTTTTAAAATTACAATAAAAAAATAAATGATAACATAAATATAAATAAATATACTAAATATCAATTTAAATAAATATAATAAATTAAATGATAAAATAAATATAAATTACCATAATAAAAATAAATATAAATAAACAATAAAAATAAATATAAATAAATTATGAAAAAATAAATGATAAAATAAATATAAATAAATATAATAAAAATACTGATATAAATAAAATGTAAATAAATATAATAATACATAAATATAATAAAAACCAAATGATAAAATAAATATAAATAAATATAATAAAAGAAATAAATATAATAAAACTAAATATAATAAAAATACGATATAAATAAAATATAAATAAATATAATAAAAATAAATATAAATAAATATATTAAAAATACATATATATAAATATAATAAAAAATAAATATGAATAAATATAATCAAAAATAAATCGAATCAAAAACATGTGGCATAGATCTACATATGCAGCTTGTATATTTATATTAAGTGTATAATAAATTGAATTCATCGTTGTGCTGGAGTCTCACAGTTCCTTCCATTATTTCCTCCAGAAAGTGATTTTCCTTGTTCTAATAATAGTCGTGCAGCAGAAGTGCAGCTGCTGCTGTTCTGCAGACAGATAATCATATTGTGTCAGCAGTGATGGAGTGAAGAGGAAGTGGACGAGCTGCAGCTGCGACAAACAAAAAGCAGCGGTGACACGTTTCAGAACGACTCCGTCCTCCTCCTCCTCCTCCTCCTCCTCCTCCTCCTCGTTCTCTGGAGACGTCAGCAGGTAAAACTCAGCTCAGGTGGAACAAACGTCTCTTTACTCTCGTCCGTCCCGATGCTCTGAGAGAAAAGAGGCGTCACACTTCAGTTTGACTTCGTTCTGAAGGAAACCAGAACCAGAAAATCCACCGACACGTCTGGTTTCACATCAGAACAGAGTCAAACCCTGACAGCAGCTTTAGTCACTGAATCCATCCACGTCCTCTTTGCTCCAAACATCCAGTAAAAACCATCCGACATTAAAATAAGTGACGCTTGTTGATGATCATGTTTTATTCAGGTACCTGCTCCGTGTCAGAGCTGCTCTGTGGCCTTCAGCATGTTGTCATGGAGGTCTGGGTTCTCCACAAGGAACGTTCTGGTTCCAGACAGGAAGCAGCATCGATCTGCTGGACTTCAGGCGTCTCCAGTGAGTCTGATCAGGATCACGGCTGGAGGTTCTATAGAGGTTATATAGAGGTTCATAAAGGTTCTGTAGAGGTTCATAAAGGTTCTGTAGAGGCTCTGTAGAGGTTCTATAGAGGTTCATAAAGGTTCTGTAGAAGTTTCTAGAGGTTCTGTAGAGGTTCATGAAGGTTCTGTAGAGGTTTATTGAGGTTTTGTAGAGGTTCTATAGAGGTTTATAGAGGTTCTGTAGAGGTTCATAAAGGTTATATAGAGGTTCATAGAGTTTCATAGAGGTTATACAGAGTTACATAGAGGTTCTGTTGAGGTTCATGGAGTTTCACAGAGGTTACATGGAGGTTCATAGAGGTTGTGTTGAGGTTACATGGAGGTTCATAGAGATGTATAGAGGTTCACTGAGATGCTGTAGAGGTTCATGATGTTTCATAGAGGGTATACAGAGGTTCATAGAGGTTCTGTAGAGGTTCATAAAGGTTCATAGAGGTCCTATAGAGGTTCTATAGAGGTTCACAGAAGTTGTAGAGAGGTTCATAGAAGTTCATAAAGGTTCTAGAGAGGTTTATAGAGGTTATAGAGATTTATAGAGGTTATATAGAGGTTCATAAAGGTCCTAGAGAGGTTCTATAGAGGTTATATAGAGGTTCTATAGAGGTTCATAGATGTTTTAGAGAGGTTTATAGAGGTTATATAGAGGTTCTACAGAGGTTTATAAAGGTTCATAAAGGTCCTAGAGAGGTTTATAGAGGTTTATAGAGGTTATATAGAGGTTCACAGAGGCTGTAGGTTCATAGATGTTATATAGAGATTCATAGATGTTCTAGAGAGGTTCATAGAGGTTCATAGAGGTTCTAGAGAGGTTATATAGAGGTTATATAGAGGTTCATAAAGGTTCTAGAGAGGTTCATAGAGGTTCATAAAGGTTCATAGAGGTTCTAGAGAGGTTATATAGAGGTTATATAGAGGTTCATAGAGGTTTATAAAGGTTCATAAAGGTTCTAGAGAGGTTTATAGAGGTTCTGTAGAGGTTCATAAAGGTTCTAGAGAGGTTCATAGAGGTTCATAAAGGTTCATAGAGCTTTATAGAGGTTATATAGAGGTTTTATAGAGGTTCATAGAGGTTTATAAAGGTTCATAAAGGTTCTAGAGAGGTTTATAGAGGTTCTGTAGAGGTTCATAAAGGTTCTAGAGAGGTTCATAGAGGTTCATAAAGGTTCATAGAGGTTCTAGAGAGGTTTATAGAGGTTATATAGAGGTTTTATAGAGGTTCATAGATGTTCTAGAGAGGTTCATAGAGGTTATATAGAGGTTCATAAAGGTTCTACAGAGGTTCATAAAGGTTCTAGAGAGGTTCATAGAGGTTCATAAAGGTTCATAGAGGTTCTAGAGAGGTTTATAGAGGTTATATAGAGGTTCTACAGAGGTTTATAAAGGTTCATAAAGGTTCTAGAGAGGTTCATAGAGGTTATATAGAGGTTCATAAAGGTTCATAGAGGTTCTAGAGAGGTTTATAGAGGTTATATAGAGGTTCTACAGAGGTTCATAAAGGTTCATAAAGGTTCTAGAGAGGTTTATAGAGGTTCTACAGAGGTTTATAAAGGTTCATAAAGGTTCTAGAGAGGTTTATAGAGGTCCTATAGAGGTTATATAGAGGTTCATAAAGGTTCTATAGATGTTCACAGAGGTTGTAGAGAGGTTCTGTCATGAGAAGCTGGTTCATGTATGAGGATAACTGCAGTGGCAGCAGACAGACCCGTCTAAGATCAGGTTCTGGGAGTTCGACTGTCAGCAGCTTTCAGTCGGTTCAGAATCCAATCATGTGAAGCTTCAGGTCTTCAGAACCAACAGAGTCCAGATCTTTAACTGACGGTGGACGAGAAGAATTTATCAGAAGCTAAAGGACTGTTCAGTTTTAGACTGGTTGATTCATGGACCAGTTATCAGACAGAGCCTCCGGGACCAGCTGCTGTTTATTATCATCATTATTATTGTTGCTGTTGGTGGTTTGACGTCTTTGTTGGGCCTCCTTCCAGTGGTTTTTGATTTTATTTCTCTTTGTGGTGGTTTTGTGTGTCTTCGCGATAATCCTTCGTCTCTGCAGAGATGGTTTTGTGTATTTTCATTAGTTTTGTGTCTCATTGCAGAAGTTTTGCATCTCTGAAGCGACTCTACGTGTCTTTGCAGTGACGTTGTGTCTTCTTGCAGTGGTTTCACGTCTAGTAGCCATTTTGCTTTTCTTCGCTGTGGTTTTGCGTCTCTGCAGTGAGTTTGTCTGTCTTCTGGGTGGTTTTGTGGGTCTTTACTGTGATCTTTTGTCGTCTCTTTGCAGGTAGTTTTTCTCTCTGTCCCTTTACAGTCGTCTTCTCTGGTGTCAGTTTGTGTCTGCAGTGGTTTGGTGTCGTATTTAGAGGAGCTCAGCTGTCCTGACGCTCGCTGGTGTTGTGGTGATCGGTGTGGTTTTGTATCTCGTTGTGGTTTCGAGGTTGTTTGCGATGGTTCTGGTCTGGTTCTAGACTTAGTTGGGGTTGTTCTGCAGTGGTTCTTCATATCCTCAAACAGAGATGAGGAGCCTTTAATGAACTGCTTTTGATGTGCGACGTTACGAAGGTGTTAGGTTTGATCTGGTGAACGTGTAGAACCCTGCTGTTGTTGTGTTTGTCGTCACACGGCTGCATGTGTGAGACCAGACAGGCAAAGAAGAAGAAGGAAGACGACCAACAGGTGAATAACTCAGAGCTCATCTTTATTGGCACATTCAACACATTTGTTAGACCTCAACAACCCAACATGTTGAGCTGTCTGCTTGTGTTTCAGTAGCAGGGAACCGGATCTGTTTGGTTCCTGAAGATGTTCCACCTCCATCCAACAGACGTCCTCGGCTCTGACCGACGGGTGGAGACTTCCTGGTATTTATTCTCACAGCCACAGACTGAAGGTGTGAATGTTGGCGACGCCTCCCAGGAGGATGTCAGGACTGAACGGTGGGCGTCTGGTAAGTGGTGTCGACCTGTTTGGAGATGGCTGATCCGGTTTAACAGGGACAGGGTTTCATCTGAAGTTCACGGAGCTGTGAGGGTCACAGCATCTGCTCTCCATCCCCTCTGATTCATGAAAACAAGTAGGTTATCAATTAGCCAATAGATGTTAATACTAAAACTGATGAAAGCATATTAACGGATAAAGCAGAAGGACATGCGTGATGAAGCGTTCAGCTGGCAACGGGGCACCATGACATGCCTTCTGTGGCGGTTCATGTCTTCTCACATAGTTAACAGGAACCAATCACATTTTTGATGATTTGCTCTGCTGGTATTTCCAAAACTGTCCACTACTGGTCATTTGTGTTAACCGATTATTGATTGATAATACGTCCAGCTGTTCAGAAAAGCATTCATATTACATCTGTGTCTGTAATATGAACCGCTGCTGTGTTGGTCTGGTCCAGCTCAACACAGAGATGTTGTGACTCTTGGTGCATCCATTGATTATTATCTCCCACAGCTGGATCACTGGTTATTGAGTGCCAGAACATTCTAACACGCTACTGTATCATACTACAGCTCATACATGCAGCAGTAGTGTGTGCAGGGATGGACCGACTGTACTGAACCTGAACAAACACACCGGTCATAAACCTAGTGATCAATAACGGCATCAAGTGTCACATCATGTAATATCTGCAGTGATCCACACCTCACAGCTGTGGATCAGAACCAAGGTAAATGTTGAAGAAACACATCAGAAACCCTCCATCAGTTCTTGCTGTGACCCTCATGAGGCTCCGTACTGAACCAGGATGTTGTGTCGTTTGTGTCACCACAGATTTAAAGCATTAATATGTTAACATGTTATCGATGCTGCTTTTCTTTCTCTCCACCTGAACAGAAACATCTTCAGAGTTCAGATCAACTCCAGGTAGCGGAGTCTGAATGAAACATGATCGTGGTCGAAGAAATCACTGCATAAGTCATCATACAATAATTCTATTAAACTCCAGACGACATACTATACTATGACGTTTTTGACACATTTCGGACGACATACTATACTATGACGTTTTTAACACATTTTTGACGACATACTATACTATGACGTTTTTATCGCATTTCGGACGACATACTATACTATGACGTTTTTATCGCATTTCGGACGACATACTATACTATGACGTTTTTATCGCATTTCGGACGACATACTATACTATGACGTTTTTGACACATTTCGGACGACATGCTATACTATGACGTTTTTGACACATTTTGGACGACATACTATACTATGACGTTTTTGACAAATTTCGGACGACATACTATACTATGACGTTTTTGACACATTTCGGACGACATACTATACTATGACGTTTTTGACACATTTCGGACGACATACTATACGATGACGTTTTTGACACATTTTGGACGACATACTATACGATGACGTTTTTGACACATTTTGGACGACATACTATACTATGACGTTTTTTTCACTTTTCGGACGACATACTATACTATGACGTTTTTTTCACTTTTCGGACGACATACTATACTATGACGTTTTTGACACATTTCGGACGACATACTATACTATGACGTTTTTTTCACTTTTTGGACGACATACTATACTATGACGTTTTTTTCACTTTTTGGACGACATACTATACTATGACGTTTTTTTCACTTTTTGGACGACATACTATACTATGACGTTTTTGACACATTTCAGACGACATGCTATAGTATGACGTTTTTTTCACTTATCGGACGACATACTATACTATGACGTTTTTGACACATTTTGGACGACATGCTATACTATGACGTTTTTGACACATTTTGGACGACATACTATACTATGACGTTTTTGACAAATTTCGGACGACATACTATACGATGACGTTTTTGACACATTTCGGACGACATACTATACTATGACGTTTTTGACACATTTCGGACGACATACTATACTATGACGTTTTTGACACATTTCGGACGACATACTATACTATGACGTTTTTGACACATTTCGGACGACATACTATACTATGACGTTTTTGACACATTTCGGACGACATACTATACTATGACGTTTTTGACACATTTCGGACGACATACTATACGATGACGTTTTTGACACATTTTGGACGACATACTATACCATGACGTTTTTGACACATTTCGGACGACATACTATACTATGACGTTTTTGACAAATTTCGGACGACATACTATACCATGACGTTTTTGACACATTTTGGACGACATACTATACCATGACGTTTTTGACACATTTTGGACGACATACTATACTATGACGTTTTTGACACATTTTGGACGACATACTATACGATGACGTTTTTGACACATTTCGGACGACATACTATACTATGACGTTTTTGACACATTTCGGACGACATACTATACTATGACGTTTTTTTCACTTTTTGGACGACATACTATACTATGACGTTTTTGACACATTTCAGACGACATGCTATAGTATGACGTTTTTTTCACTTATCGGACGACATACTATACTATGACGTTTTTGACACATTTTGGACGACATGCTATACTATGACGTTTTTGACAAATTTCGGACGACATACTATACTATGACGTTTTTGACACATTTTGGACGACATACTATACGATGACGTTTTTGACAAATTTCGGACGACATACTACACTATGACGTTTTTTGACACTTTTCGGACGACATACTATACTATGACGTTTTCGACACATTTCAGACTACATACTATACTATGTCTCCACATCGGTCACCTCTTCTTTGCAGCGTTGCAGCTCTGTCCAGGAATGATCTCTTGGCCCAGTGGAGGTGGTGGAGACAGGAGACGCTATCATCCCTGATGGAGAACCTTCAGCGACTCGACTCTTTGCTGGTGGTGATACAGGAGGAAAACCTCAGATCCTTCATCCTGCTGCTGCCAGACGTTACATCCGTCACTGCCCACAGTAAACCTCACAAGGAGAAACTGACATATTACACTGTGGTACAACATCAACACATTCAGACCTGTGATCAGTATTTAGTACATTTAGTAGGCTCTGTGTAACGTCACTGTTCTTGACATACAGAAGAATCTGTCCAGTATCTGAAATTTCAATATGAGTATATTCTACTCACAAAAACATCTGTTCAATATCAGTGCTTTTTAATTTAAAGAATAACCACGTGAAATATTGTTCATTTTCACATTCAGAGGTTTTTTTTACATGTAGATGAATCTGTACGATATCAGAAGTACTTGTGTATTTGTTTTTTTTAACAAGTGTCCTGAAACCTTTGTACTATCCCCGTTGCTTCTGTAACACTGCAAAATTTTCTGCTGTCAAATAAATGAATATTTTGTCTTATGTTGTCTATATTAACTCATCAAACTATAATGTGATGTCACACATCACACTGTAATTAATCCAAACATATACTATTGAAACACATTATATCATGACTCTAAAGACAATGCTATGACTTCAAACATGATACGAGACGATAACTCCACAGACTATACTAGGACTCGAGGTGCCAAATGACACGACAACATGAGATAATATACTATGACTACACACTATTCTACTGGACTCGACCCAAAATATGAGTCTATAATTCCATAAACTACACAATGAAGCATGTTTTTTCATGTTTAGGGCGTCATACTATACTATGACATTATTGACACTTTTTGGACGACATACTATACTATGACGTTTTTTTCACTTTTTGGACGACATACTATACTATGACGTTTGTAACACATTTCGGACGACATACTATACTATGACGTGATTGACACTTTTCGGACGACATACTATACTATGACGCTTTTTTCACTTTTTGGACGACATACTATACTATGACGCTTTTTTCACTTTTTGGACGACATACTATACTATGACGTTTGTAACACATTTTGGACGAAATACTATACTATGACGTTTTTTTCACATTTCAGACGACATACTATACTATGACGTTTTTTTCACTTTTTGGACGACATACTATACTATGACGCTTTTTTCACTTTTTGGACGACATACTATACTATGACGTTTGTAACACATTTCGGACGACATACTATACTATGACGTTTTTTTCACTTTTCGGAAGACATACTATACTATGACGTTTTTTTCACGTTTCGGACGACATACTATACTATGACGTGATTGACACTTTTCGGACGACATACTATACTATGACGTTTTTTTCACTTTTTGGACGACATACTATACTATGACATTTTTTTCACTTTTCGGAAGACATACTATACTATGACGTTTTTTTCACGTTTCGGACGACATACTATACTATGACGTGATTGACACTTTTCGGACGACATACTATACTATGACGTTTTTTTCACTTTTTGGACGACATACTATACTATGACGCTTTTTTCACTTTTTGGACGACATACTATACTATGACGTTTGTAACACATTTTGGACGAAATACTATACTATGACGTTTTTTTCACATTTCAGACGACATACTATACTATGACGTTTTTTTCACTTTTTGGACGACATACTATACTATGACGCTTTTTTCACTTTTTGGACGACATACTATACTATGACGTTTGTAACACATTTCGGACGACATACTATACTATGACGTGATTGACACTTTTCGGACGACATACTATACTATGACATTTTTTTCACTTTTCGGAAGACATACTATACTATGACGTTTTTTTCACGTTTCGGACGACATACTATACTATGACGTTTTTGACACTTTTCGGACGACATACTATACTATGACGTTTTTTTCACTTTTTGGACGACATACTACACTATGACGTTTTTTTCACATTTCGGACGACATACTACACTATGACGTTTGTAACACATTTTGGACGACATACTATACTATGACGTGATTGACACTTTTCGGACGACATACTATACTATGACATTTTTTTCACTTTTTGGACGACATACTATACTATGACGTTTTTTTCACTTTTCGGACGACATACTATACTATGACGTGATTGACACTTTTCGGACGACATACTATACTATGACATTTTTTTCACTTTTCGGACGACATACTATACTATGACGTTTTTTTCACGTTTCGGACGACATACTATACTATGACGTTTTTGACACTTTTCGGACGACATACTATACTATGACATTTTTGACACTTTTCGGACGACATACTATACTATGACATTTTTGACACTTTTTGGACGACATACTATACTATGACGTTTTTGACACATTTCGGACGACATACTATACTATGACGTTTTTGACACTTTTCGGACGACATACTATACTATGACATTTTTGACACTTTTCGGACGACATACTATACTATGACGTTTTTGACACTTTTTGGACGACATACTATACTATGACGTTTTTTTCACTTTTCGGACGACATACTATACTATGACGTGATTGACACTTCGGCGACATACTATACTATGGGACGACATACTATACTATGACGTTTTTCACTTTTCGGACGATATACTATGACGTGATTGACACTTTTCGGACGACATACTATACTATGACATTTTTCACTTTTGGGACGACATACTATACTATGACGTTTTTTTCACGTTTCGGACGACATACTATACTATGACGTTTTTGACACTTTTCGGACGACATACTATACTATGACATTTTTGACACTTTTCGGACGACATACTATACTATGACATTTTTGACACTTTTTGGACGACATACTATACTATGACGTTTTTGACACATTTCGGACGACATACTATACTATGACGTTTTTGACACTTTTCGGACGACATACTATACTATGACATTTTTGACACTTTTCGGACGACATACTATACTATGACGTTTTTGACACTTTTTGGACGACATACTATACTATGACGTTTTTGACACATTTCGGACGACATACTATACTATGACATTTTTGACACTTTTCGGACGACATACTATACTATGACATTTTTTTCACATTTCAGACGACATACTATACTATGACGTTTTTTTCACTTTTCGGACGACATACTATACTATGACGTTTTTTTCACGTTTCGGACGGCATACTATACTATGACGTTTTTTTCACATTTCGGACGACATACTATACTATGACGTTTTTTTTCACTTTTTGAACGACATACTATACTATGACGTTTTTTTTCACTTTTTGAACGACATACTATACTATGACGTTTTTTTCACTTTTCGGACGACATACTATACTATGACATTTTTTTCCCTTTGTGGACGGCATACTATACTATGACGTTTTTTCACTTTTTGGACCACATACTATACTATGACGTTTTTTTCACATTTCGGACGACATACTATACTATGACGTTTTTTTTCACTTTTTGAACGACATACTATACTATGACGTTTTTTTTCACTTTTTGAACGACATACTATACTATGACGTTTTTTTCACTTTTCGGACGACATACTATACTATGACATTTTTTTCCCTTTGTGGACGGCATACTATACTATGACGTTTTTTCACTTTTTGGACCACATACTATACTATGACGTTTTTTTCACATTTCGGACGACATACTACACTATGACGTTTGTAACACATTTTGGACGACATACTATACTATGACGTTTTTTTCACTTTTTGGACCACATACTATACTATGACGTTTTTTTCACATTTCGGACGACATACTACACTATGACGTTTGTAACACTTTTCGGACGACATACTATACTATGACATTTTTTTCATTTTTTGGACGACATACTATACTATGACGTTTTTTTCACTTTTCGGACGACATACTATACTATGACGTGATTGACACTTTTCGGACGACATACTATACTATGACATTTTTTTCACTTTTTGGACGACATACTATACTATGACGTTTTTTTCACTTTTCGGACGACATACTATACCATGAAGTGATTGACACTTTTCGGACGACATACTATACTATGACATTTTTTTCACTTTTCGGACGACATACTATACTATGACGTGTTTTTCACGTTTCGGACGACATACTATACTATGACGTTTTTTTCACTTTTCGGACGACATACTATACTATGACATTTTTGACACTTTTCGGACGACATACTATACTATGACATTTTTGACACTTTTTGGACGACATACTATACTATGACGTTTTTTTCACTTTTCGGACGACATACTATACTATGACGTGATTGACACTTTTCGGACGACATACTATACTATGACGTTTTTTTCACGTTTCGGACGACATACTATACTATGACGTTTTTGACACTTTTCGGACGACATACTATACTATGACATTTTTTTCACATTTCAGACGACATACTATACTATGACGTTTTTGACACTTTTTGGACGACATACTATACTATGACGTTTTTAACACGTTTCGGACGACATACTATACTATGACGTTTTTTTTCACGTTTCGGACGACATACTATACAATGACGTTTTTTTCACTTTTTGGACGACATACTACACTATGACGTTTTTAACACGTTTTGGACGACATACTATACTATGACGTTTTTTTTCACTTTTCAGACGACATACTATACTATGACGTTTTTTTCACTTTTTGGACGACATACTATACTTTGACGTTTTTAACACGTTTTGGACGACATACTATACTATGACGTTTTTTTTCACGTTTCGGACGACATACTATACTATGACGTTTTTTTCACTTTTTGGACGACATACTATACTATGACGTTTTTAACACGTTTTGGACGACATACTATACTATGACGTTTTTTTCACTTTTCGGACGACATACTATACTATGACGTTTTTTTCACTTTTCGGACGACATACTATACTATGACGTGATTGACACTTTTCGGACGACATACTATACTATGACGTGATTGACATTTTTCGGACGACATACTATACTATGACGTTTTTTTCACTTTTTGGACGACATACTATACTATGACGTTTTTTTCACTTTTCGGACGACATACTATACTATGACGTGATTGACACTTTTCGGACGACATACTATACTATGACGTTTTTTTCACTTTTTGGACGACATACTATACTATGACGTTTTTTTCACGTTTCGGACGACATACTATACAATGACATTTTTGACACTTTTCGGACGACATACTATACTATGACGTTTTTTTCACTTTTTGGACGACATACTATACTATGACGTTTTTTTCACGTTTCGGACGACATACTATACAATGACATTTTTGACACTTTTCGGACGACATACTATACTATGACGTTTTTTTCACTTTTTGGACGACATACTATACTATGACGTTTTTGACACTTTTCGGACGACATACTATACAATGACATTTTTGACACTTTTTGGACGACATACTATACAATGACATTTTTGACACTTTTTGGACGACATACTATACTATGACGTTTTTTTCACTTTTTGGACGACATACTATACTATGACGTTTTTAACACGTTTTGGACGACATACTATACTATGACGTTTTTATTCACGTTTTGGACGACATACTATACTATGACGTTTTTTTCACTTTTCGGACGACATACTATACTATGACGTGATTGACACTTTTCGGACGACATACTATACTATGACGTGATTGACACTTTTCGGACGACATACTATACCATGACGTTTTTTTCACTTTTTGGACGACATACTATACTATGACGTTTTTTTCACTTTTCGGACGACATACTATACTATGACGTGATTGACATTTTTCGGACGACATACTATACTATGACGTTTTTTTCACTTTTTGGACGACATACTATACTATGACGTTTTTTTCACGTTTCGGACGACATACTATACAATGACATTTTTGACACTTTTCGGACGACATACTATACTATGACGTTTTTTTCACTTTTTGGACGACATACTATACTATGACGTTTTTTTCACGTTTCGGACGACATACTATACAATGACATTTTTGACACTTTTCGGACGACATACTATACTATGACGTTTTTTTCACTTTTTGGACGACATACTATACTATGACGTTTTTGACACTTTTCGGACGACATACTATACAATGACATTTTTGACACTTTTTGGACGACATACTATACAATGACATTTTTGACACTTTTTGGACGACATACTATACTATGACGTTTTTTTCACTTTTTGGACGACATACTATACTATGACGTTTTTAACACGTTTTGGACGACATACTATACTATGACGTTTTTATTCACGTTTTGGACGACATACTATACTATGACGTTTTTTTCACTTTTCGGACGACATACTATACTATGACGTGATTGACACTTTTCGGACGACATACTATACTATGACGTGATTGACACTTTTCGGACGACATACTATACCATGACGTTTTTTTCACTTTTTGGACGACATACTATACTATGACGTTTTTTTCACTTTTCGGACGACATACGATACTATGACTTTTTTTGACACGTTTCGGACGACATACTATACTATGACATTTTTGACACTTTTTGGACGACATACTATACTATGACGTTTTTGACACATTTCAGACGACATACTATACTATGACGTTTTTTTCACTTTTCGGACGACATACTACACTATGACGTTTTTTTTCACGTTTCGGACGACATACTATACTATGACGTTTTTTTCACGTTTCGGACGACATACTATACTGACGTTTTTTTCACTTTTTGGACGACATACTATACTATGACGTTTTTAACACGTTTTGGACGACATACTATACTATGACGTTTTTATTCACGTTTCGGACGACATACTATACTATGACGTTTTTTTTCACTTTTCGGACGACATACTATACAATGACATTTTTTTCACTTTTCGGACGACATACTATAGTATGACGTGATTGACACATTTCGGACGACATACTATACTATGACGTTTTTTTCACGTTTCGGACGACATACTATACTATGATGTTTTTCTTCACTTTTCAGACGACATACTATACTATGACGTTTTTTTTCACGTTTCGGACGACATACTATACTATGACGTTTTTCTTCACTTTTCAGACGACATACTATACTATGACATTTTTTTCACTTTTTGGACGACATACTATACTATGAAGTTTTTTTCACGTTTCGGACGACATACTATACTATGACGTTTTTGACACTTTTCGGACGACATACTATACTATGACGTTTTTGACACTTTTCGGACGACATACTATACTATGACGTTTTTGACACATTTTGGACGACATACTATACTATGACGTTTTTTTCACTTTTTGGACGACATACTATACTATGACGTTTTTGACACATTTTGGACGACATACTATACTATGACGTTTTTTTCACTTTTTGGACGACATACTATACTATGACGTTTTTTTCACGTTTCTGACGACATACTATACTATGACGTTTTTGACACTTTTCGGACGACATACTATACTATGACATTTTTGACACTTTTTGGACGACAGACTATACTATGACGTTTTTTTCACTTTTCGGACGACATACGATACTATGACATTTTTGACACTTTTTGGACGACATACTATACTATGACGTTTTTTTCACATTTCAGACGACATACTATACTATGACGTTTTTTTCACTTTTCGGACGACATACTATACTATGACGCTTTTTTCAATTTTTGGACGACATACTATACTATGAAGTTTTTTTCAATTTTTGGACGACATACTATACTATGACGCTTTTTTCAATTTTTGGACGACATACTATACTATGACGCTTTTTTCAATTTTTGGACGACATACTATACTATGACGTTTTTTTCAATTTTTGGACGACATACTATACTATGACGTTTTTTTCACTTTTTGGACGACATACTATACTATGACGTTTTTGACGCATTTTGGACGACATACTATACTATGACGTTTTTGACACATTTTGGACGACATACTATACTATGACGTTTTTATCGCATTTCGGACGACATACTATACTATGAAGTTTTTGACGCATTTTGGACGACATACTATACTATGACGTTTTTGACGCATTTCGGAGGACATACTATACTATGACGTTTTTTTCACTTTTTGGACGACATACTATACTATGACGTTTTTGACACATTTGGGACGACATACTATAATATGACGTTTTTTTCACTTTTTGGACGACATACTATACTATGACGTTTTTGACACATTTGGGACGACATACTATACCATGACGTTTTTGACGCATTTTGGACGACATACTACACTATGACGTTTTTGACGCATTTCGGACGACATACTATACTATGACGTTTTTGACACATTTGGGACGACATACTATACCATGACGTTTTTGACGCATTTGGGACGACATACTATACTATGACGTTTTTGACGCATTTGGGACGACATACTATACCATGACGTTTTTGACGCATTTTGGACGACATACTATACCATGACGTTTTTGACGCATTTCGGACGACATACTATACTATGACGTTTTTGACACATTTGGGACGACATACTATACTATGATGCTTTTGACGCATTTCGGACGACATACTATACTATGACGTTTTTGACACATTTGGGACGACATACTATACTATGACGTTTTTGACACATTTGGGACGACATACTATACCATGACGTTTTTGACGCATTTTGGACGACATACTATACTATGACGTTTTTTTCACTTCAAACAAAACCGCGTCCATCCATAGAGAACAACAGCGTACATCAGGAACTTTTTTCATTTGGTTTGTTTTGATGATTCTTTCATTTTAGCTGGAATTAAACATCCTTGTGTCAGTTGTGATTTAAATGTTCACTGTCAGAAATGATTCAGAGAAGCTGCTTCCATCTCACATGAAGCTCATTAACTCTTTGTAAACGTCCAGAAACACCTCAAAGGAGCAGAAAGACATGTTGTGACCCCGAGGTAACTAGTTTTAGGAACACTTCCTAATCAGATCCTTCAACGTAAGCACAAATCTCCAATCTGAAAACACTGACAACGTCCAAGGAGCTGCTGTATTCAGTGTCGACACCAAACAAGTCTCTGGTGATGTTTTCTGTCCAGTGTGAAGATAAAACCCACAGACACACTCACCAAAGTTCTTTCTTCCTTTTGTAAACAGCTGATGTTGGTTCTTTCTGTCCGTTGCTTCACATTTTCCAGTTTTCCGGCGGCTGAATGTGTTTAAGCCCCGACAGTTGAAGCCTGCGGTGATAATGGTTGTTGGGTCACAGTTTAATGTTCCTTCCTGATTGCTGGAAAAGCTTCTGGAGGCTCCAGGTGCGAATCTATTTTGAGGAATCAACAAGAATGTTACTTCAAAGGAGGAAAAATATCCGAATAAAGGCTCTTCTCTGAGCATTTCTTTGTTGTGTTGATTATTTCAAACACAGGGAGAGAAACTCTGGAAAGACTCCGAGCGCCTCCAGAGGCCTTTGGTCATTTCCAGGGTTCATTTGTCAACAGTCGGCACCAGATAGCTCCGACACTCTGACAGGTTTATAGAGTTTCTTCAGGTTTCAACACAAAACGGGGGAAATATTGACAATAAAGGGCGACGACTGGCGCTCTCAAAAACTGTGAAAATAAAACCAAACCACAAAACAATTAACGAGGCAAAGAAACTGAAAATAACTCACCTGGTCGTCGGAGGTCTTACAGCTTGTCTGGAATATCCACCTAAAAAAGCAGCCGGTAAGACCGAAATCAGTTTATGTTTGTATGATAAAAAAAGTGAAAGTCTGCATCAAACAAAAGCAGGTCTCTGAATTATTAGCAGCTAATAAAGTATAAATGTGAAATATTGGGTTCATAATTGCTGGTGCATCTTCCAGAGTCGTTAGAACGTCAGAACTTTTTAATATCAACCTGAACTTTGGGACAAAAAGTGTGAGAATCAAAACATTTGAAGAAAGAAAATGTCCAACAACAGGGCTGTAGACATGGTAACAGATAGACTCTGTAGTACCACCTGTGGACATGCTGACTGCAGGGTTTAATGTTTTGTAAAATAAATAATTAAAGAATCTTAACAGTTTTGATGATTTACATCAAAATGGTTCCAAATAAAAACAACAAAGACACAGAAAAACAACAACAACAATAGACGAAATGATGTCTAAAAAGAGACGCAGTCGACCAGAAAGACTCACAACATGAAAAAACACAACTATAAAGAGACACAAGGAGACGCAAAACCACCACCACTACTACAAAGAGACAAACACAGTGACTAATATGAGAAACAAAACAAGAACCAAGAGACCTGAAACTACTTAAGAGACACAACATGACTCCACAGAGAAACAAGCTGCTGGAAGGAGCTAAAATGTACGACAGCGACACACAAACTGAAGACAAAGAGACAAAACTACTATAAAGAGACATTAAATGACTACAGAAAGAAAAGATGACTGTGGAGAGACGACAAATGACTGTCCTGGTTTCAGTGGGTTCCTGCTTGTTCCTGCTTGTTCCTGTTGGTTCCTGTTGGTTCCTTCTGGTTCCTGTTGGTTCCTTTTGGTTTCTCCTGGTTCCTCCTGGTTCCTTCTGGTTCCTGCTTGTTCCTGTTGGTTTCTTCTGGTTCCTGCTTGTTCCTGCTGGTTCCTTCTGGGTCCTGCTTGTTCCTGTTGGTTCCTTCTGGTTCCTGCTTGTTCCTGTTGGTTCCTGCTTGTTCCTGTTGGTTCCTTCTGGTTCCTGCTTGTTCCTGTTGGTTCCTGTTGGTTCCTGTTGGTTCCTTCTGGTTCCTGCTTGTTCCTGTTGGTTCCTTTTGGTTTCTCGTGGTTCTTCCTGGTTCCTTCTGGTTCCTTCTTGTTCCTGTTGGTTCCTGCTTGTTCCTGTTGGTTCCTTCTGGTTCCTGCTTGTTCCTATTGGTTCCTGCTGGTTCCTGCTTGTTCCTGCTTGTTCCTGTTGGTTCCTGCTGGTTCCTCCTGGTTCCTGCTTGTTCCTTCTAGTTCCTCCTGGTTCCTTCTGGTTCCTGCTGGGGTTCTGTTTCCTCTGAGAGCTGTTCTCTGGTCCGGTCCAGCAGGAGGCCTGGATCTACCAACCATTAAGCCATCAGGAGGTTTTGTTTGAGAACATTTCTGCAGCCTTTTTCCTGATTGCCTGTCAGACTGGACTTGAGCGTCGTGGTCGAGCAGAAAGCAGAGCCTTCATTAATTCACTGCGGCTCCACTCACTGTGAATAAAACACGCTAACATGTTCACATGAGCCCTGAGCGCCTTAAAGGGAAAAACAATCTGCGGTATTAAAATCACACTCAGGTGATTTATTTGTGTTATTTTCCTGCCCGAGTCCATCAGCTGATCACAAAGGTCTCAACACAAACAGAAAATGTAAACGTTGGGTGAGTTCACTGCTGCAGCTCCTTCTTAAAGCTGTATTGACGATGCTAACAGGCTGAATTCAAAGACAGGGATCTGTGAGCCGGACCAGGGCCTCCCTCCCTGTAAGATGATCAGCTGCTCAGGAACCTCGCTCGACCTCCACTTAACACAGAAGATGGGATCATGGGATAGCCGGCTCTCTTTGTCCATTAAATAAAAGCATTAGAGGACACAGATCCTATCTGGAGCTCTGCTGAAGGATCGATGCTCTGCAGTCAACAGCTTTCCTATCTGTAAATACACATCTCATGTTGGTTCCTGTTTGTTTGACTTGAATAAAGCGTTTAAATGGACACAAACATGTTGCTGCCGCTGAATATTTATCAGTCTTGACGACTAAAATCTACGTACAGAACAATAATATATTTCTGTAATAAAGGTTTATTTTTCTACAGGACAATCTGAGGATGTTTATGTTGTACAGGAATAATAAGGTTAAAGGCTGAGAGGACTACAAAAAGGAAACTACAACTATGGATGCTATGTACATATCAAAAATAAAAGCAGCTGAATGACACTGTGTAGCTAAAGCTAAAGTAGTTCAACAGCATTCAATAGCTGTGCTAAAGTATCTAAAGGACATCAAGTAGCTAAAGCTAAAGTAGCTAAAGGATATCAAGTAGTTAAAGCTAAAGTAGCTAAAGAACATCATGTAGCTAAGTAGAGGGACACCTAATAGCTAAAGCTAAACTAGCTAAGAGATACTGTACAGATAAGCAGAATGACATCAAACAGTTAAAGCTAAAAATGCTAAAGAACAGTAGCTGAAGGAAAAGGAATGTAGTTGAAAGACATCAGACAACTAAAGCTAACAGCTAACACAAAGCAGGTTTCGGCTAGCTACAGCTAAAGTGGGCTAAATTGAATCAGATAACTAAAGCCGACGTGGCTAACGGATGTTTGGCAGGTAAAGTGAAGCTGTCTGAAGACATGAGACGGGTCATTTTTATTAGCTACCACAAGCTAGTTACAGGACACCAGCTAGCTATAGCGAAGTTGCTAAAATTCTGTCAGGTAAGTAAGCTAAAATGGCTAAAGGATGCTCAGGAGCTAAAGCTGTTTGATGACATTTGATAGCTGAGCCTAATATCTAACACAAAGTAGGTAAAGTAGCTCAGGTAGCTAAAGCTAAAGCGGCTAAAGGGTGCTAAGTAGCTAAAGTAACTAAAGTAGCTGGGGACATTAGATAACTACATCTTCAGTAACACAATGAGGATTTACAGCGCTAACGTACGTCAAGTAACTAAAGCTAACGTGGCTACAGGATGCTAAGATAAGAAAAGTAAGCAGAGAATTCCAAGTGTCTATGAATTTTAGACAGCTCAACCTTAAACAGCACAAAACAAGGACATCTGGGCGCTAACGCTGTGACAAGTTAATCAACCGAACCATAAAAATGCTATTAATCTGAGGGGGAATGTCTTAATAGTCGGTAGAATAGAACAGAACAGACAGCAGCTTTCTAATGGAGCTCAGGTGGCTAAACAATAAGCATCTACATGATGTTTTACACCTGAAGCAGATAAAGGACTACAAATGCTAAAGCAGCTCACAGAAATTCAATCTGCAGAGCTACAGCAGGTGAAAGACGTCAGGCGGCAGGAGCTGAAGAACGTTTCCAGCAGCGACTTGTGAAGAAGCAGCCGTAGTTTGCAGGTTTCTGCTCTAGTTAACCTGAGCTGAAAGACGATCAGATCAGTGTCACCGAGCCTCCAGCAGCTCTGACATACTGGGACCAGTGCCAGCGCTGGAGGACGGGCTGGTTTTAGCAGCTGGGAGATGTCCTGACAAGAACGTACAGCAGCGAGGAAACGAGCCGACAAGGTGACGTCCTGCCAGGTAGGTGGTTCACAGCCTTCATGGCAGAGTGTGAACATGTTAAACTGGATGAAATGATGCTTCCGTGTTCTTAACCGACGATCACGGTTGTGTTGTTCTGCGGTCGGCAGTGAAAAGACAAACTGATCTCAGCTGCAGTTTCCCCCCGGCCCTGCTAATGTAATAGAGGAGCAGTGATTCATGGCTGTGATTTTTCTATCTGTTTCTATTGACGCTTCAGATGTTTGTCGGCGGAAGAGGAGAGATCTGAAGTGCTGTCAGCCATTTTAAAGCCACAACACAATCGATGCAGCCGTGGTTTGACAGTACGAGCTCAAACAGCAGAAAGGCTGACGAATGGGCAGACATTCATCTACCGCATCGTTCATCCTGAAGTTCACCGTCCAGCAGCCGCAGCTCAACAACACAGAAACAACACATTAAGGTTCCACATTTACTAACAGCAAAACAAACACAAAGAGACACAAAACTACTAGAACAGGATTAAAAGGAGCAGCAAGAAAAGACGGAACAACTACAAAGAGACAACATGGCTACCAGACACAGAAAATGGTGACAAAGAGACGTAGAATGACCACAGATGGATGCAAAATAGCTACAAAGAGACACAAGACAACTCCAAAGGCGTGCAAAATGGTGACAACGAGATTCAAAATGACTAATCAAAGACACAAAAGAACTACAAAAATGCAAAGTGGCTGCAATGATATAAATGAGTAAAAAGGGATGCAAAATGGCTACAAAGAGACAAAAAACAACTACAAACAGGTGCAAAACAAATAAAAAGAAACGTGAAATGGTGACAAAAAATGTAGAATGAGCACAAAGGGATGCAAAATAGCTACAAAGAGACACAAGACATCTACAAAGGCGTGCAAAATGGTGACATAGAGCCCCAAAATGGTGACAACGAGATGCAAAATGACTAATTGAAGACACAAAAGAACTACAGAGATGCAAAGTGGCTGCAATGGTATAAATGAGTAAAAAGAGATGCAAAATGGCTACAAAGAGACAAAAAACAACTACAAAGAAATGTAAAATGGTGACAAAGAGACGCAGAATGACCACAGAGGGATGCAAAATAGCTACAAAGAGACACAGAACAACTCCAAAGGCATGCAAAATGGTGACAACGAGATGCAAAATGACTAATCGAAGACACAAAAGAACTGTAAAGATGCAAAGTGTCTGCAATGATATGACCACAGAGGGATGCAAAATGGCTACAAAGAGACAAAAAACAACTACAAACAGACGCAAAACAACGACAAAGTGGCTGCAAAGATATATAGAATGACAACAGAGAAGTTAGAAAATGACTACAAAGGTGTTCAGTAGCTGCAAGGATATAAATGAGAGCAAACACACGGAAAACAGCAACACAAAGATGTAAAATGGCCGCATAGGGATGCAAAACGGCAACAAAGAGATGTGGAATGATGACAAAGGGATGATAAATGGCTAATGGAAGACACAAAAGAACTACAAAGATGCAAAGTGGCTGCAACGACATAAATGAGTAGAAAGGGATGCAAAATGGCCACATAGGGATACAGACTGACCAGAGGGATGCAAAATGGCGACTAAGAGACATAAAACAACTACAAAGATGAAAAACTGGCAACAAAGATACACAGAATGCGATAGAGAGGTTCTAAAACGAATACAAAGATGTTAAGTAGCTGCAGGGACATAAATGAGTAAAAAGAGATGCAAAACAACCACAGAGACACGTAAAATGGCGACAAAGAGATGCAGAATGATCACAGAGGGATGCACAATGACCACTAGGAGACATAAACCAAGTACAAAGATGCAAAATGACTACAGACAGACATGGATTATTAATTCTATAGCTACTGTTCACTGCATTAGTCGGATGTGACTGATTGTCATGAAGAGTTGTGTATCAGTAGTTCAGAGGCTGAATCACAGCAGCAGACTCACCTGCAGCAGGTAACAGTCTGTCTGTTTCTGAGTTGGTTCATCAGAAGCGAGTTGACCGATTCTCCAGATCGGCCTCTGGTCTCTCTGTGGTGGATTCATGTTGTATTTTACTGCTGCTGTATTTTCAGAAAGCTGCCTGCAAACTTCCTTCATCATTTCCTGTGTTTACAAAGACACATCCAGGAAACTCCTGCATCACCTGGTTCCAACTGTGAGGCAACAAACCACTGAACACCTGGAGAATAAATTCATTATCTGTCGTCTTTTTCACATCTCTGAGGACGAGAACACGCTGCTGCTGCTGGTTTATTACATGGTCTCTGCAGAGAACAACATTAACATAAAGTCTTTACTATGATGTGAAGGCTTCATGTGCACATCTGTGTTCGTGCAAAACCACAAATACAGACACACAGTGAGTACAAAGAGGCGAAACGGTGACAAAGAGACATGAAATATGTGCAAAGACACGCAAAACGACTACAAAGAGGTGCAGAACTACGGCAAAGCCATGCAGAACGACTGCAAGAGACAGAAAACAAACACAAAAACATGCAAAACAGCTGGAAAAGACACCAATTTATCATAAAGAGACACAAAATGAACACAAAGACAGTAAAAATGACTAAAAAGAGATGCAAAACTACATCAAAGGCCAGCAAAACTACCTAAAAGAGACTCAAAATGACTACAGAGTGATGCATAGCTACTATGAAAAGGTGCGAAACAAGCACAAAGAGACACAGAACAAACATAGAGATGCAGAGCTACAACAAAGTCATGCAAACAGCTGGAAATAGACAACAAATCACCATAAAGGGACACAAAATTACTGAAAAGAGATGCAAAACTAGATGAAAAGCCAGCAAAATTACCAAAAACAGACACAAAATCTCCATAAAAAGACAGAAAATTGTGACAGACACTGAAAATGAGTATAAAAAGATGCAGAACCACAACAGAATCCAGCAAAATTACCTAAAGGAGACACAAAATGACCATGAAGAGACAGAAAGCCGCCACAAAGGGATCCAGAACTACTGCAAACGGGATCAAAACGAGCTCAAAGAGACTCCAAAAGTCCACAAAGAGACACAGAACAAACACAGAAAGATGCAGAGCTACAACACAGTGATGCAAACAGCTGGAGGCAGACACACAAACTTGTGGCAGAGACACTCAAAATTACTATAAAGAGACGCAAAACTACATCGAAACCCAGCAAAATGACCTAAAAGAGACTCAGAACGACCACAGAGTGATGCGTATCCACTACAAACAGGTGCAGAACGAATAAAGAGACAAAACAACACGACCAGCTGAGGGCCTGGGAGGAACTCTGCCTGGTCGTCTGTTTTCTTTACATGTCGTCTTTATTGAGAAGCAGAATTTTCAGCCTCCATCAGTTTAAACTCACTTCTTCATATTGGAGCAGGTGGATGTGACGCAGCCGTGAGTTCAGACTGTTTTCAGAGACCTTCATGTAAAGCTCTGAGTTACATAACAGAGCTGACGTCTGGCTAATCTCCTCTGTCATCTTTAATCTGTGGATGCTTCTGCCATCGGCTCGTCGTGTCGCTTCGTGCTGTTTATGATTGTTTGTACATGTTGTTTTATCTGTTTGCAGCCGCATCAGGATCCGCTTCGGCCCAGTTTCCCCTCAGGGATCATAAAACTTTGATCTAATCTCATCTGAATTCTTGTTTCTGTGTTTTCCTGCCCGGGATGTCCTCTTTTCTCCGTTACACTCGTCTTCTTCTTGCCTTCCTTCCTGCCTGTCTGTCAGCCGGCGGAGAGGCGACAGCCAGTCTCCTCGCCGTAAACCGATCCGCCTCGGAGAGAGCGCGAGGCCGAGCGGGAGAGGATTCCTGATATGGATCTACCTCAGAAACTCAGCCAAACAAAGCCTCACCTGTTTTCACCGCCCGGCCCTGTTCCTCCTCCACCTCCTCCGCCGCTGCAGACTCTCAAATCCTCCACTTTGTCAGTTTGTGCGTTTTCCTCTGGTTTGGTTTCCGTCGGGGATTGTGGAAGCTTTGATACACAGAAATACCTGTTAGTAGTTGGCGATCCTTTTCCCAAATACCTCCACCTCCCCCCCCCCAGAACAGAAAATTACCCCATTTACCCTCCTCCACCATTTTGGGTGTCCCTGCCGGGCCCCCGGGGCAGAACCCAGACATAAAAGTTAGCATTGAGGAGCCGAGTGTCCGATATCAGTTAATGTGAGATACAACTAATTAGTCCATTATCCGGCCCCCGCTCTCAGCCACTCATAAATTGGAGCCACTCAAAGGTCGTTTATTATTTATCAGAGCGGGTGAGGGAGGGGGGAGGACGGGGGGAGGACGGGGGAGGACGGGGGAGGAGGGGGGAGGAGGGGGGAGGGTGGAGGGGGGCTTCTGTTGCTGCTTTGCTTGTTCAACATATCAAGATTAGTTTCAGCTGACGCTGTTGGACGACTGCAGCCTGCAAACACCACACACACACACACACACACACACACACACACACACACACATGGTAACTGAGTACATTCACTAGATTACTGTAGTAATGAGATCCTTCACTGCCTTCTCCTGATTATAAACTGAATTTTTGCAGCCACAGACGATTTTCTAACTCATCTTTGTTTTTTTGTTTTTTTGGAGGATTTTTTGGCCAAAATGAGACACAAAGTGCAAACAAAGCTTCAAAAACCTAAAACAAAGAGACACAAAACAACTACGATGACAAACAATCGACCATGAAGACACACGACGACAACAAAACACACCAAACACCAACGTAGTAACACAGAACACCGTTCAAAGGAGGAGGTCGTGGATTTCTACTGAAGTTATCGTAAAGCCAAATATAGTTTTTAAGCAGTTAAACAATTTAAATAAAAGTAATTTTTCTCCCTTTAAATTACCAATATAATAATAATATATTTAAAATTAGCCATAAAACTGATTTTAAAAACTATGCAGGTCATTTATTCGCTGAAATGTATTTATTATTATTTTATTGTGTTTTATTCTTTCTGTAAAGTGTCCTTGAGTGTTTGGGAAGGTGCTACTAAATAAAATGTTTTATTGTTATTATTATTATTACTTAGTTTGAAATAATTAAATCATGTATGGATCAGTCGTTAAAAATATTTATGCTACTTCATGTTTTCATGCTATTCACGTACATCTTCAAACTTTTCTCTTGAGGAAATCTACTTCCTGTTAAATGAGCTTGAGTCACATTAAAAGTATAAACCAGATTATTATTTGTCATCGTGTCTTCAGAACGTTTGGATGCTTCACTTTCATTTAGGGCCTTTAAACCTGGACTCACTCCTCCAGTGCAGGTGAATCTGAGGCTGTTGTGTTTTTCGTGTTCGTGCTGCATCAGGATAAACTCCGAACACGGAGGAGTGTCGGGTGGAACCGCTTCACTCCGTGTTTCACGTCTGAGCCGAGGATCCCCATGAAGAGACGAAGTGACTGTTATGACGTGACGACATCTTCACATAAACCACAAACACAGAGAGCAGCTTCTCCTCCAGGAGCTCCGTCTCATCATCTCCACGGCTACATGCAGCACGGCGGGACGGCAGGCGGCGACTCCTGCTTCTACTGTCGGTGGAAATTAAAATAACTTCACAGCTTCTCCTGGGCAGGTTTCTCACCCGCTGCTTCTGAAGGAGCCTCTGATCTGAACGTCGGTGTTTTCAGTGCAGCAGCAGAAACGTTAATAACAGTAATTATTAACGCACCTCACAAAGACAAAGGTTTGACACCAGGATGGAAACTAATTCAAAGACTGTGACGGTGAAACTCCGAGTGTGAAAAACAAACAGGTAGACGTTTGAGTTGGGAGGAGGGAGTCGGTTCTACGAGTACCGACGACACCTCGTATAAAACAACCACAAAACTACTAGAAACAGACGCGACATGGTGACACAAAACTATTACAGAGACGTAAAACAGGAATAAAGACCCACGACGTCGACACAGAGACAAACCGAGTAGCTCACACTGAAAGGTTTGTAGTTTTTAACCGGCAGCTAACATCAGTGACCAGACTTCTGACTGAGGCCAGTCGTGTTTCTATTCCAATGGTTCTGTTCTGTTCACTGACATTAACAACATGTTTAACCTCCACCTGCATCAGAGTGTTTACCCACAATCCCCTGCTTCACTACAACAAGACATCGGTCACGTCTTCAATCAAACACACACTAGAAAATGTCACGTTTATCAACAAACGCACAACAAAAGTGAATCTGAGTAAAATGTTTCAGCACGAGGTCAGTCTTTAACCATCTGTAAAATTAAAACCAAACTGAGTCTAATATTTCTATTTCTTTGGTTTTGTGACTAAAACCAGCAACAAAAATCTAAAAACTGAATCAGCATCTTCACAAAATCAGTCTATTAACCAAACTGGAACAAACCAACTGACCCGAACTGGAACAAACCAACTGGTCCAGACTGGAACGAAGCGACTAATTCAAAATGGAACATACCAACTGACCCAAACTGGAACAAACCAACTGACCCAAACTGGAACAAACCAACTGATTCAAACTGGAACAAACCAACTGATTCAAACTGGAACAAACCAACTGACTCAAACTGGAACAAACCAACTGACTCAAACTGGAACAAACCAACTGATTCAAACTGGAACAAACCAATTGACCCAAACTGGAACAAACCAACTGATCTAGACTGGAACAAACCAACTGACTCAAACTGGAACAAACCAACTGATTCAAACTGGAACAAATCAACGGATTTAAACTGGAACAAACCAACTGATTTAAACTGGAACAAAGCAACTGTTTTAGACTGGAAGAAACCAACTGACCCAGACTGGAACAAACCAACTGACCCAGACTGGAACAAACCAACTGATCCAAACTGGAACAAACCAACTGACTCAAACTGGAACAAACCAACTGATCTAGACTGGAACAAACCAACTGACTCAAACTGGAACAAACCAACTGATTTAAACTGGAACAAAGCAACTGTTTTAGACTGGAAGAAACCAACTGACCCAGACTGGAACAAACCAACTGACCCAGACTGGAACAAACCAACTGATCCAAACTGGAACAAACCAACTGACTCAAACTGGAACAAACCAACTGATCTAGACTGGAACAAACCAACTGATTCAAACTGGAACAAACCAACTGATTCAAACTGGAACAAACCAACTGATCTAGACTGGAACAAACCAACTGACTCAAACTGGAACAAACCAACTGATCTAGACTGGAACAAACCAACTGATTCAAACTGGAACAAACCAACTGATTCAAACTGGAACAAACCAACTGATCTGGACTGTCCTCCTATACGCTCATATCTTCTCCACATTCGGCTCCACAACCTTCATGTTTGTCTCCAACTCCAGAGGAAACAGGAAGTTAAAAACGCAGTCACTGAAATGTGCCTTGAGCCGACGTCTCACCACCATGTAAGCTTCATCCTCCTCCTCCTCCTCTGGAGACGAAGAATCTGAGCAGCAACTTTCCCACCAGTCGGGTTCGATGTCTCACTCTGATCCAAAAACCTGCTATCGGCCGTGTATCAGTGTAGAAGTGTGTGTGAGCGGCTGTCTGTCATTGTCACAGTGTGAGAAAGCGTCCTCCTGTTTGCGTCTAGGTGTCATTACAACAAGACAACAGCGCGTTAATAAAGAGAATGAGTGCAGCGCGTGTGCTTTTGTTTTCCATGCTAATCAGCCAGCTGATGCTGCTGCTCTGTGCTTTGTTCAGCTGAAACAAACAGAGCAGCATCACTGTCAGCATCACGCTCAGAGCTGACATCTTTCCTCAAATCAATATTATTGTTTTCATTCTGCCTCCTTTGTTTATGCACAAAGGTTGGGCTCAGTGTGGAAGCTGCCCAGTAAAACCAGTCAGACGCCATCACACAGTCAGCAGAGGAGGAATCGGATCGGATCAGGCTCAGAGTTCTTCCTCTGGAGTTAAGACCGGTCTCACAGATCCATGGCGACCTGTTCCTCATCGCATTTAGAGGGTTTATAGCAACAGCACAACACTGGGCATTAAAACACTCCTTTAAACTCGGCTTATCTGGAAGCTCTGTTGGTTCATGGAGTCTGAGGCCAGCAGCTCCGTCTGTCACTTCTTCACCTTGTTAGAAAATCCAACACAACGTGAGGAAACTCGACACAAACGATGCTGAGACACAAATAAAGGCAACACAACTTGATGCAGCTCAACACACCACTACACAACCCAACACAACACGATGATGTAACGCAACTTGAACAATGTGACACAAAACAGTACGACACAGCGTCATGTAATGCAACGTAACACAACTGGACACAAAGCAGTCCAACACAACCCAATGTAACACAACGAAACGTAACACAATGTGATGTCATTAGATGCAACAAGACACGATGAAATGCAATGCAGCATGATACAATGAAGTGCAACTTAACCTAACACAACTTGAAGTAACACAACGCAATGTGATGCAACGCAACAACTGGATGCAAAGTGACGCAATGTGACAAAACATGACGCAACTTAATGACGACTTGAATGCGACACAATGCAAAGTGATGTAGTTTGATGCAACAGGACACGTGACGCAACGCAGTACAGCCCGACACAACGAAGTGCAACCCAGGCTGACACTACTCGATGCGACAACACAACGTGATGCAACACAACTTGATTAAATGTGACACGATGCAACGTAACGCAACATGATGCAACGTTACAACTTGATAACTTGAATGCGACACAACGCAACGTAATGCAACATGAAGTCAAGTGACGCAACATTATACAACACAACGCAATGTGAAGCAACGTAACGCAACTTGATGTAATGTAGCGCAACGAGATGCGATGTGATACAACTAAATGCAACGCAACACAATGTGATGCGACGTATCCAAACCAGATGCGTGACGTAGTGACACAATGCAACAAAATGCAATGCAACGCAACATGATGCAACAACACAACCTGCTGCAATGTGACAACGCAACATGACTCAACTCGATGCACTGTACTGTAACACAATTTAAGGCCATTTAATGCGACGCAGCACATTGTGCAAGACGGGACGCATCGCAGCTTTGTGCAATATGACGTGACAAAACGTGATCTAACGGAGAGCAACACAACGTGATGAAGAACATCTGCACCAGAACACGATTCACAGACTTCACTGTTCCACAGCGACAAAGTTCCTGACGCTAACGGACCGTCCAGACTTCTACTTTTACATCTTTAGTTTTTCCTTTCAGCCCTTCCAGAGTCTGTTTTACTGTGTGTGTTTGTGTGTCACTCTTTCTGTTTTCCCAACAGCCTCCCTGAGTTTACAGACACAAAGACTTCATCCCCTCAGCGCCTCCCGTCTCTGGGGTTTCTCTTAGCGAGCGTCTCCAGCTCACATTAAACATCGTGCCACTGTTTCTTGGTGTGTCGGCTTTGTGTGTCGGTGATCAGGGGAATTCAGCAACTCTCCAACAGTCTGTCACTGTTTGTGTCTCCGTCTCTCTGTTTACTTCCTCCTCCAGTCCTGTTTCCCTCTTTCTGTCTTTATTTGACACCTATTTTTTATTTCTCCAAATATCCAGTAAAATGGTTTTTGGTCAGTTTAAATGATTTTCTTCTTTTAGTCAATAAATCACAGGAGAAGAGCCGAACTAACAATCCATCTCTCAGCTCTGAAGCTGACGTACATCAGTAGAAAAACTCACCGATATTTAGTTTAATTTAAGAAATACTCAGAAAGCCATGAAGACAGGTGAACACTGTAGTTTTTATCAAACAAACAGGAGAAAATACTACATTTATTTGGGCCTAGTTTCCACATGTGGTGCTCCAGTGAGAATTTAAACTAGTTTACATGATACAGCGTCCTGTTTAAGGCTGTGACCTGAACACTGTCAAAGGTCCTTTAAGATCATATAAACAGTCAGATATAATGAGTTTACTGTCTACAGTGATATCAGATACAACCTTCCTGATTCTACTTCCTGCAGTTTTCTCTCTCTGGAGCCTGATTGGTCAGAAGGTCGACGTGTTTTTCAGATCAAGGATTCCTGAAGTTCTTCACCAACCAGATATTCCAGCAGCAAACAGAGCAGCAGGATTAAATGACTCTGCTTGGGTTCAGAGCGATGAATGATTCCTCTTTAAAAACACCACACCAAACCAGATTTCACACGGAACAAACTTTGTTTGTGTTTCTGCTTGGTGACAAATATTTCACATCACTGACAGTCAGTCCTGTAAAAACAGAAGCATCTGTTGGCTTCTGACAGAAAACACTGTCTGAACCTCAGAGCTGAAATCACAACCAGAAAAACACCAAAGAATAACAGAACAAATCAGGATAAAACATCAGCAAACACTGGACAACGACAGGGCTAAAATACAAACTAATATTAGACTAAACCACAAAGAAAGACTGAACCAATACAGATCTAAAGAGCCAGAGAACAAAGGACCAAACTCAGGATAAAAAAAGACCTTTTATTGGACAGAACCAGGTTTAAAACACTGGAAAACATATGACTGAACCAGGGCTAAAACACTGGAAAATATACGACTGAACCAGGGCTAAAACACTGGAAAATATATGACTGAACCAGGGTTAAAACACTGGAAAATATATGACTGAACTAGGGCTAAAACACTGGAAAATATGTGACTGAACCAGGGCTAAAACACTGGAAAATATGTGACTGAACCAGGGCTAAAACACTGGAAAATATGTGACTGAACCAGGGCTAAAACACTGGAAAATATACGACTGAACCAGGGCTAAAACACTGGAAAATATACGACTGAACCAGGGCCAAAACACTGGAAAATATATGACTGAACTAGGGCTAAAACACTGGAAAATATATGACTGAACCAGGGTTAAAACACTGGAAAATATATGACTGAACCAGGGTTAAAACACTGGAAAATATATGACTGAACCAGGGCTAAAACACTGGAAAATATATGACTGAACCAGGGCTAAAACACTGGAAAATATATGACTGAACTAGGGCTAAAACACTGGAAAATATGTGACTGAACCAGGTCTAAAACACTGAAAAATATATGACTGAACCAGGGCTAAAACACTGGAAAATATATGACTGAACCAGGGTTAAAACACTGGAAAATATATGACTGAACCAGGCTTAAAACACTGGAGAATATATGACTGAACCAGGGCTAAAACACTGGAAAATATATGACTGAACCAGGGCTAAAACACTGGAAAATATATGACTGAACCAGGGCTAAAACACTGGAAAATATATGACTGAACCAGGGCTAAAACACTGGAAAATATATGACTGAACCAGGGCTAAAACACTGGAAAATATATGACTGAACCAGGGCTAAAACACTGGAGAATATATGACTGAACCAGGGCTAAAACACTGGAAAATATGTGACTGAACCAGGGCTAAAACACTGGAAAATATATGACTGAACCAGGGCTAAAACACTGGAAAATATATGAACCAGGGCTAAAACACTGGAGGGCTAAAACACTGGAAAAAACACTGGAAAATATATGACTGAACCAGGGCTAAAACACTGGAAATATATGACTGAACCAGGCTTAAAACACTGGAGAATATATGACTGAACCAGGGCTAAAACACTGGAAAATATATGACTGAACCAGGCTTAAAACACTGGAGAATATATGACTGAACCAGGGCTAAAACACTGGAAAATATATGACTGAACCAGGGCTAAAACACTGGAAAATATATGACTGAACCAGGGTTAAAACACTGGAAAATATATGACTGAACCAGGCTTAAAACACTGGAGAATATATGACTGAACCAGGGCTAAAACACTGGAAAATATATGACTGAACCAGGGCTAAAACACTGGAAAATATATGGCTGAACCAGGGCTAAAACACTGGAGAATATAGACTGAACCAGGGCTAAAACACTGGAGAATATATGACTGAACCAGGGCTAAAGCACTGGAAAATATATGACTGAACCAGGGCTAAAACACTGGAAAATATACGACTGAACCAGGGCTAAAACACTGGAAAATATATGACTAAACCAGGTCTAAAACACTGGAAAATATATGACTGAACCAGGGCTAAAACACTGGAAAATATACGACTGAACCAGGGCTAAAACACTGGAAAATATATGACTGAACCAGGGCTAAAACACTGGAAAATATGTGACTGAACCAGGTCTAAAACACTGAAAAATATATGACTGAACCAGGGCTAAAACACTGGAAAATATATGACTGAACCAGGCTTAAAACACTGGAGAATATATGACTGAACCAGGGCTAAAACACTGGAAAATATATGACTGAACCAGGGCTAAAACACTGGAAAATATATGACTGAACCAGGGCTAAAACACTGGAAAATATATGACTGAACCAGGGTTAAAACACTGGAAAATATATGACTGAACCAGGGCTAAAACACTGGAAAATATATGACTGAACTGAACCAGGGCTAAAACACTGGAAAATATATGACTGAACCAGGGCTAAAACACTGGAGAATATATGACTGAACCAGGGCTAAAACACTGGAGAATATATGACTGAACCAGGGCTAAAGCACTGGAAAATATATGACTGAACCAGGGCTAAAACACTGGAAAATATACGACTGAACCAGGGCTAAAACACTGGAAAATATATGACTAAACCAGGTCTAAAACACTGGAAAATATATGACTGAACCAGGGCTAAAACACTGGAAAATATACGACTGAACCAGGGCTAAAACACTGGAAAATATATGACTGAACCAGGGCTAAAACACTGGAAAATATATGACAGAACCAGGGCTAAAACACTGGAGAATATATGACTGAACCAGGGCTAAAACACTGGAGAATACACGACTGAACCAGGGCTAAAACACTGGAAAATATATGACTGAACCAGGCTTAAAACACTGGAGAATATATGACTGAACCAGGGCTAAAACACTGGAAAATATATGACTGAACCAGGGCTAAAACACTGGAAAATATATGACTGAACCAGGGTTAAAACACTGGAAAATATATGACTGAACCAGGCTTAAAACACTGGAGAATATATGACTGAACCAGGGCTAAAACACTGGAAAATATATGACTGAACCAGGGCTAAAACACTGGAAAATATATGGCTGAACCAGGGCTAAAACACTGGAGAATATATGACTGAACCAGGGCTAAAACACTGGAGAATATATGACTGAACCAGGGCTAAAGCACTGGAAAATATATGACTGAACCAGGGCTAAAACACTGGAAAATATACGACTGAACCAGGGCTAAAACACTGGAAAATATATGACTAAACCAGGTCTAAAACACTGGAAAATATATGACTGAACCAGGGCTAAAACACTGGAAAATATACGACTGAACCAGGGCTAAAACACTGGAAAATATATGACTGAACCAGGGCTAAAACACTGGAAAATATGTGACTGAACCAGGTCTAAAACACTGAAAAATATATGACTGAACCAGGGCTAAAACACTGGAAAATATATGACTGAACCAGGCTTAAAACACTGGAGAATATATGACTGAACCAGGGCTAAAACACTGGAAAATATATGACTGAACCAGGGCTAAAACACTGGAAAATATATGACTGAACCAGGGTTAAAACACTGGAAAATATATGACTGAACCAGGCTTAAAACACTGGAGAATATATGACTGAACCAGGGCTAAAACACTGGAAAATATATGACTGAACCAGGGCTAAAACACTGGAAAATATATGGCTGAACCAGGGCTAAAACACTGGAGAATATATGACTGAACCAGGGCTAAAACACTGGAGAATATATGACTGAACCAGGGCTAAAGCACTGGAAAATATATGACTGAACCAGGGCTAAAACACTGGAAAATATACGACTGAACCAGGGCTAAAACACTGGAAAATATATGACTAAACCAGGTCTAAAACACTGGAAAATATATGACTGAACCAGGGCTAAAACACTGGAAAATATACGACTGAACCAGGGCTAAAACACTGGAAAATATATGACTGAACCAGGGCTAAAACACTGGAAAATATATGACAGAACCAGGGCTAAAACACTGGAGAATATATGACTGAACCAGGGCTAAAACACTGGAGAATACACGACTGAACCAGGGCTAAAACACTGGAAAATATATGACTGAACCAGGGCTAAAACACTGGAGAATACACGACTGAACCAGGGCTAAAACACTGGAAAATATATGACTGAACCAGGGCTAAAACACTGGAAAATATATGACTGAACCAGGGCTAAAACACTGGAAAATATATGACTGAACCAGGGCTAAAACACTGGAAAATATATGACTGAACCAGGGCTAAAACACTGGAGAATATATGACTGAACCAGGGCTAAAACACTGGAAAATATATGACTGAACCAGGGCTAAAACACTGGAAAATATATGACTGAACCAGGGTTAAAACACTGGAAAATATATGACTGAACCAGGGTTAAAACACTGGAAAATATATGACTGAACCAGGGCTAAAACACTGGAAAATATATGACTGAACCAGGGCTAAAACACTGGAAAATATATGACTGAACCAGGGTTAAAACACTGGAAAATATATGACTGAACCAGGGCTAAAACACTGGAAAATATATCACTGAACCAGGGCTAAAACACTGGAGAATATATGACTGAACCAGGGCTAAAACACTGGAGAATATATGACTGAACCAGGGCTAAAACACTGGAAAATATATGACCGAACCAGGGCTAAAGCACTGGAGAATACTGGATCAAACCAGAACTAAAACGCCAAAGAATATCTGATAGAACGAGGAGCTAAAAGTTGGGAGGATATTCGACCCAACCAGGACTAAAACTGGGAGTCTCTACACACACATACTTCCTGCAGCGTCTTGTGTTGACGTCAGTGTTTAGTTTATTTATATATGGAACAAGTCGCTCCTGAGCTCAAACTAATGTCTGAATCACTTCTCTGAAAATAACTAACAACTTAGAACCTCCAAACATTTAAACTTCATCAGTCCTGCTGTTGTTCTGTAGCTAATAGAACCCACCCACGTTTACTTTAACATATTTCTGTGGTTCTGAGTTAAATAGAGGACAGTAAACTCAGAAATACTAACACTCCGACAGACAAAGTGCTAATGAAATGATCAGTAATATCATCCTCTCCTCTAAATCTGGAGACGGCAGAGAACAAGAGGGTCCGACAGAACGTCCGATTGTTCCTTTATTTTCTGTCACAATGATCCGTCAGAGATGTGACACAGAAACAGTCGAACAACAAACGTCCGTCTGTGGCGTCGCAGGAGGAGATTTTAAACGTGTGATTTCTGTGTTTGCGTGAATCACTGTGTACATGTGGAGCAGCAGTGTGTCCTCGCATCTGTGGCTTTGTGTCTGTGTGTGTGTTAATCACTGTCAGACTACCATCAGACCAGGTGGTGTGTCTTTAAACCCGAGTCCCAGCTGTACCTGCTCCACCTAATAACTCTGTGTGTGTGTGTGTGTGTGTGTGTGTGTGTCATCGTCCTGGGATGTGGTTGATGATCCAATTCACTGGAGGCGGTGGTGGCGTTTCCCACCCACCCAAACCACACCTCAATACCCTCAATACCCTCAACGCCGTATTAAATCTTGCCACTGTTGTTTGTGTGTGTTTGTGTGTGTTTGTGTGTGTCTGTGTGTGTCTGTGTGTGCTTGTGCGACCTCCATCTCCCCCCATGAGCTCATCTTTTCTTGCTCTCTCGTCGCCGTCCGTCCCTCATCCCTCCTTCCTGTCGCTGCTGTTTTCCCGTGATACCTCGGGAAACAACAACAACAACAACAACAAAAACAACAGCAGCATGTACACAAACACACACAAACACACACACACCGCCGCTGTGTGTGTGTTTAGACAACATGCTTTTGTTAGGCAGAGAGAGATTTTCACACAAAGACCCAGACAAGACAGTGTTGATGTAGTGGAAGAAATTATATGTGTGTGTCAGTGTGTGTCAGTGTGTTTGTGTTTGTGTGTGTTTGTGTGGTGGGCGGCTGCTGAGTGATGACTGCTGGGAGGACGTGGACGGACCAGAGGGATGGAAAGAACAAATTCAGCAGGAACTTTTTAGAAAGGCTTAATAAACCGTAAATAATCACTTTATTTATGGCGAAGACCGATTTTCTCGTGTTTCATGGATCAGTTAAACACCGACACAGGAAATACTGGACACAAACCCCACATCAGACTCATACTAAACCAAGGTTGAAGGTCGAAATACTAGAAAATACTGGACTAAACCAAGGTCGAAATACTAGAAAATACTGGACCAAACCAAAGTCAAAATACTAGAAAGTACTGGACCAAACCAAGGTCGAAATACTAGAAAATACTGGACCAAACCAAGGTCGAAATACTAGAAAATACTGGACCAAACCAAGGTCAAAATACTAGAAAATACTGGACCAAACCAAGGTCGAAATAATAGAAAATACTGGACCAAACCAAGGTCAAAATACTAGAAAATACTGGACTAAACCAAGGTCAAAATACTGGAAAATACTGGACTAAACCAAGGTCAAAATAATAGAAAATACTGGACCAAACCAAGGTCAAAATACTAGAAAATACTGGACTAAACCAAGGTCAAAATAATAGAAAATACTGGACCAAACCAAGGTCCAAATACTGGAAAATACTGGACTAAACCAAGGTCAAAATACTAGAAAATACTGGACCAAACCAAGGTCAAAATACTGGAAAATACTGGACTAAACCAAGGTCAAAATAATAGAAAATACTGGACCAAACCAAGGTCAAAATACTAGAAAATACTGGACCAAACCAATGTCAAAATACTGGAAAATACTGGACTAAACCAAGGTCAAAATAATAGAAAATACTGGACCAAACCAAGGTCAAAATACTAGAAAATACTGGACTAAACCAAGGTCAAAATAATAGAAAATACTGGACCAAACCAAGGTCAAAATACTGGAAAATACTGGACTAAACCAAGGTCAAAATAATAGAAAATACTGGACCAAACCAAGGTCGAAATACTAGAAAATACTGGACCAAACCAAGGTCCAAATACTAGAAAATACTGGACCAAACCAAGGTCAAAATAATAGAAAATACTGGACCAAACCAAGGTCAAAATACTAGAAAATACTGGACCAAACCAAGGTCAAAATACTAAAAAATACTGGAACAAACCAAGGTCAAAATACTAGAAAATATTGGACCAAACCAAGGTCAAAATAATAGAAAATACTGGACCAAACCAAGGTTGAAATACTAGTAAATACTGGACCAAACCAAGGTCAAAATATAGGAAAATGCTGGACCAAACCAAGGTCAAAATACTAGAAAATACTGGACCAAACCAAGGTCAAAATACTAGAAAATACTGGACCAAACCAAGGTCAAAATACTAGAAAATACTGGACCAAACCAAGGTCAAAATACTAGAAAATACTGGACCAAACCAAGGTCAAAATACTAGAAAATACTGGACCAAACCAAGGTCAAAATAATAGAAAATACTGGACCAAACCAAGGTTGAATTACTAGAAAATACTGGACCAAACCAAGGTCAAAATACTCGAAAATACTGGACCAAACCAAGGTCAAAATACTGGAAAATACTGGACCAAACCAAAGTCAAAATAATAGAAAATACTGGACCAAACCAAGGTCAAAATAATAGAAAATACTGGACCAAACCAAGGTCAAAATAATAGAAAATACTGGACCAAACCAAAGTCAAAATACTATAAAAAACTGGACCAAACCAAGGTGAAAATACTAGAAAATACTGGACCAAACCAGGGTCAAAATACTAGAAAATACTGGACCAAACCAGGGTCAAAATACTAGAAAATACTGGACCAAACCAGGGTCAAAATACTAAAAAATACTGGACCAAACCAAGGTCAAAATACTATTGGACTATTGAAGAATATTGGACTAAATTGAGGTTCAAACCCCACAGAATGCTGGACTTAATCAAGGCTAAAACACAAGAGAACATTGAACCAAACCAGGGGAAAAAACAACAGAAAAGCATCAGTAAATGACGGAGTAAACCAAGGTTAAAACAGGAATGAATATTGGAATAAACCAAGGTTAAAACGCTAGAAATGCTGGACTAAATTGGGAATAAACCACCAAAAGTAAACCAAGGTTAAAACACAAATTAATATTAACCAAACAACAGCTAAAACAGCAGAGAATGTTGGACCAAACCAAGGTTTTAACATCAGACTAAATCAAGGTTAAAACACCTGGGAAGACTGGACCAAACCAAAGTCAAAACACAAGAGAACACTGGACTAAACAAAGGTTAAACACCTGAAAATGTTGGACCAAACCAAGATTAAAACACCTGAAAATGTTGGACTAAATCCAGAATAAAGCACTTGAAAATGTTGGATCAAACCAAGGTTGAAATACCTAAAAAAGTGTAACAAACTAAGGCTAAAACACCTGAAAATATTGGACTAAACCAAAGTTGAAATACCTCAAAAATATTGGACTAAACCAAAGTTGAAATACCTCAAAAATGTTGGACTAAACCAAAGTTGAAATACCTCAAAAATGTTGGACTAAACCAAAGTTGAAATACCTAAAAAAGTGGAACACACCAAGGCTAAAACACCTGAGAATGTTGGATCAAACCAAATTTAAATAACCTCAAAAATGTTGAACTAAACCAAAGTTGAAATACCTGAAAATGTTGGACTAAACCAAGGTTAAACCTCAGCGGTTACCGGCTCAAACCAGGAGAAAACCACCAGACAATAGTTGACCAAAGTGGGGCTGAAGCACTGAAGAATATTGGACCATCTATTAGGGATGAAACATCAAAGGTTATTGAACGAAACCAGGTTCAAAGCAGCAGAAAGAAAACTGGACTGACCCGGGTTAAGAGACCAAACAGAACAACAGCTGGTGGTTTTACATCATTCAGCGGTGAAATAACTCAGAGACGCACAACTGCAGCTCAACGTATAGAGGTTTAACAAATCTGTAGCGTAGCTTTGGAAATAATGAAACAATCACATCAATAAAAATGATCTGATTTGAAAACAAGAGAGAGCGAAGGATGGAGGAGGAAAAGGGGGAGGAAGAGAGAGAGAGAGAGAGAGAGAGAGAGAGGTAGGAAACAACAGGGAGAGAGAGCTGCTCTGTTTTCATCTGTCAGATCAATGATTCTCAGCAGTAAATGGAGATTATTAAACAGCAGGAGAGGTGGGGGTGGGGGTGGGGGGGTGGGGGTGAAGAGGGAGGAGAAGAGTGGGGTGGGGAGGGAGGAGGTGAGGGTGAGAGAGAGAGAGAGAGAGAGAGAGAGAGAGAGAGATGCCAATCAACTCATGTCTCTCTCCCCTCCATCATCGCGGTCCCCGGTTACCACGGTAACCATCTCCAGGCCGACGGCAGCCAACGGATGCGGGGGTCACACACACACACACACACACACACACACACACACGCAAATAAATGAGCATGATCTTTAAAACTGAGCTAAATAAACACACAGTCACACATTTACACACAGTCACACAGATGTACACACATTATTGTACACAAACATACACACATAAAAAATGTATATACAAACACACACATTTACTCTGCTTATTTACACACACACACACACACACACACCTACAAATTAATGAACGTGCTCTTTAAAACTGAGCTAAATAAACACACAATTACACATTTAATCACAATGTACACACACACTAATACACACACACTAAACATGTACACTGACACACACACGAATATACAAAACAGACAAGTGTATGAACGTGATCCAGGAAATAAAATGCCCACACACACACACACACACACACACACACACACACACAGCCTCTCTGTATTCACTACCTGATCATCAATGTGTGTGTGTGTGTGTGTGTGTGTGTGTGTGTGTGTTTGACGTCCAACAGCAGCAGACAGGGAGAAGCTGCTGCTGTCATTTCGACTAAACAAAGAAAAGCCTGCAGACACACACACAGGGAACCAGCTGGTGTGTGTGTGTGTGTGTGTGTGTGTGTGTGTGTGTGTGTATGAGTTCAGGTAGGTCTGTAGGTAAAGACGCAGGATGCAGGATGGGAGGCGGTTGCCGTGGTTACCGCTGTGCTGATGCTGAACAGATGCAGGACAGTTGTGATTTGTTTGCTTAGTGTTGAGTTGTTGTTGTTGTTGTTGTTGTTGTTGTTGTTGTTGTTGTTCTGCATGAAGCTGATGAAAACCAACGACAGGAACAGGAAAGTTCACTTCCTGGATTCAGACGTTTGTGTTCATCAGAGGCTCCATGAAGGTAAAGCAGCTCTGTGATCTTCTTATCTCACTCTGGGTTCTGTTGATCTTTAAAGACTCAGACCTTCTTTCTCTGCTCACGTCCTTCATGTGTGACGTCACGGCGGCGGTCAGGCTGCTGTCGGTTTACTACAACAGAGAGACGATGGAACCGTCAGCGAGTCACATTTATAAATTCACTTCAAGCCACTTCAACATCCCACTGAGGACGACGCCTTTGGAGCAGAGTTAAAAAACAAACAAACACAGTAGCATCAAACAAACAAACAAACAAACAAGTTCAATCCAAAATTTTAAAAACTCTAAATGTGGAATTAAATGAATAAAAATGAGAAAATAAATCTAACTATACAGACGCAAAGAGCTTTTCAACCGGAGCAGGTATCTCAACCTTTACCCTCAATCAAACTTTATTTAAACAGCACCTTTTATACAAGAGATGCAACTCAGAGTGTTTTACAGTAAAGGAAATCCACCGAGTGCAAAAAAAACATCTCAATGAATTTAATAATTTGAATTAAAATCACATAAAACATAATAAATAAATAGTTCTTATAGTGCAAAGTGCAGCAGAAGGAGTGTCGGTGCTGGTTAAAGGCTAAAGAGGTGAGTTTTATTTATTTATAATATTTTTTTTTTCCATTTTATTGACAGGAGAACAGACAGGGTGAAAGCAGGTAAGTAGGCAAATAAACTGAAGCTAAACTGGACCAACACGTCCCTCCTGTTGGTTCTGGTTGGTAGCTGAGCTGCAGAGTTCTGAATCAGCTGAAGTCTCTCTGCGGTCTTTTCTGGGAGGTGAAAAGTGCATCAGAATAATCGAGTGGACTTGAAATGAAAGCATGAATCAGTTTTTCAGCATCTTTCTGATTATTTAACCTCAGCGATGCTCCTGAGGTGAATAAATGAGGCTCGTGTCTCGTTGCTAATGTGGGACTTGAAGCTCAGATCTGAATCTATGATCAGACCAAGGTTTGTAACGTCTGATTTAATCCACTGGGTGATTAAACAACATATCTCTGTTTGTTTTAGGGCCGACTAGCAGGATGTCAGTTTTGTCCTCATTTAATTTTAGGAAATTATTACTCATTCATTTATTTATTGCCACAAAACAGGAAGTACCTGCATTAACAGCAGGTGTCTGGTTTCTAATTTTCTGACCTTATTTATTGTTGTAATTTATCCATTTCTATCTCTTCATTGAGTCCTTCATGTGCTTCCTTCCTGCTGATGAAGCAGCAGGTCTGTGATCCTGGATGAGCCTCAGACTGAGACTTCTATGGTCTTAAAAAATGAAGCTCTTCACCGCGTCTTCGGTAAATTTAATCTACTGAAGAATCTGTCCAACACTTCTCTCAAAGACGAGCACAAACGTGACGAGAACAACCAGCCAGCCTGATTCAGGACTTCCACTCTATGAAACGGAGCCTCCTCCCCAAAAGAGAACGACCTCGGGTTGAAGCTCTCGTGTTTAAAGCCTCCAGAAGTCCTCCAGTGGATCAGCCGGGCCACAGCTGGTTTGTGTTCTTCTGAGGAACTTGTTCAGAGAATCACAGTGAACTAAAACCTCAGACTCTACGTTCTGCATGTCCACAGAGACGCTTCCACAGACTGAAACCACTAAATCTGGTTTCTATACAACCAAACTGAAGGGATGTGTTTTTCGCTGGATTACTCTGATGCACAAAAATGCTCTTTTAATCACCGCTACACTAAACACTGTCAGTTATTCTACTGTTGCTCATTTTAGCCAACCAATCATACACTAGATGGGGAGGGACTTGTCGCCCTGGAAACCCAGTAAAGGGATGAGAAGCTTGTAATTAGCAGTGACGCTACCTGAACCCCAAAAACAGTATTTCTCTAACCCTAACTAAGCGTTCAACATGTAGTGTAGTGAAGTAATGACGGGTTTTGGTGCTGAAACTGAACAAAACGAAAATAGTTCAGTCCTGTCCTGACTTCTTCCTCCCTCCTGCTTCCTTGTGAGGACTTCATTAGTCTTTATTGAAACACAACAGATGAGAAAATACAGTTTATCAAAGTACTTTTCACTCAGTACATGAACCAGGATTCAGTTTAGCTGTAGAGGAACGTCATTCACCAACACGTCTCTCTGTTAATGATGCTGCGTATAAAAGCTCGGCCTCTGATATAAACCCGTCTTGTTCTGAACCTTCTACTTTCATATCTGCCGTCTAGAAGTCGGAATGTAAACGAACTTTTCTCATAACTTCAGATGAGAATCTCTGCGTGGGCGTTCAGCTTCACCTGCTCGGGGACACTCTGACCCTCCAGGTCGTCTCTGAGCAGCTGTCAGACGAACGTTCTGCACAAACTGCTCACGATCGACGCTTCAGTCAGTAAATGTGACATTAAACTGCGACAGGAAGCTGCAGCCCTTCCTGCGCCCGCCGCCGCCCGCCGCCACCAAACTCCCCTTTTGTTTTCCCAGCTTTGCTCTCAGCGTCGCCGCCAAACAGTGAAAGCAGCGACACAAACTGTTTGTGTGGCGGCAAAAACGGCGTCCCATCAAGACCAAATAGCAGCGCTATCATCATCACCATCATCATCACCATCATCATCATGGTGCTGCTATCAGCTCCACTCGGCTCTGCTACATGACGCCTACTTAGGATGCACCTGTGGGGTTTGGATGTCTCTCTGTCTGGCACCCATTTCCCCTCCTGTGTGAAGGCACTGACACCTGGGAAGATTGAACATCCCGTCACACAGAAGAACCTTTTGTCAGCCTGAATATGTTTCGCTATTTGCCGACGCCATTAGAGAGCAGATTTTTTTCCTCTCGGCATTGTTATTCTCAGAGTATTCATATCATTCTCTTCCTCTGTGCCGGCTGGAGCAAGGTGGTGGTGGTGGTGGAGGGGTGACGCATTAGCTGCATTTTAGATGCGTCCGGGCTGACAGCAGATATTAGCGGCGGGGGAATTTCTCCTGTGTGGCTTTTGTCAGAGAGCTGTCAGTCTATCTGCTCCTCTAAGTTCTGCCGGCTGTTAACTGGGTTTGCTGAAATTGGCTTGTGAGTATTAGGACAATAGCAACAGCAGCGGGACGGGAGGCGGGACTGTCAGGGCGAGTTAAGTGGAGATGTTTGCAGCAGATATGGATGTGTGTGAGGCAGACGGTGCACAATGACGGGAGGCTCAGCCGGATCTGCAGTGGAAGTCGTGATTCTTTATCTGAGCTCCAAAGAGCCAAAGATCTGCTGAAGAACAAATAAGAACAAATAGACCGAGAACATCGAAACACCAGGAAAGTCAGATCTGATCACAGTGATCAGGATCGATCAAGACGTTCTTCAACTGATTAGGAACCTAAACCTGTCTACGTCTACACAGGTGTTGCCAAGGGAGACAAGGATCTTTGGCTACGATGCTAATTTTACATTTTTACTTAACTGTCAGCCACAGTGGAAGTTTGCTCTGTGCTGATGCTTCTGTTTTAGTCCACAGACTCATAACTTGTTCCTCAGAGTCCATCTGAGTTGATCCCAGTTCATATTTAACACACTAACTTTGGTCATTAACCTTCACAGAAGTCTTTGTCATGGTGCCCGTTGCTAGCTAAACCCAACAAATATGTCAGATTTCATGGCCGCTACAGTGACTTAAACTATCGTACAATAGGCCATAATGACACTGTTGTAGTGCATCTTCAGCTCATCTTCTAAACTAAAGCTCTGGTCGGAGGTCATTAACCTCCACAGGAGTCTTTGTCATGGTGCCCGTTGCTAGCTAAACTCCCACAATGCTAATGTTAGATTTCATGGTTGCTACGGTGACTTAGACCATCGCCCACTAGGCCACAGCGACACGGTTTCAGTGCATCTTTAGCTCATCTTCAAAACAAAAGTTCTGTCCGAAGGGCATTAATTATCACAGAAGTCTCTGTCATGGTGCCCGTTGCTAGCTAAACTCCCACAATGCTCTCTGCTTCCAACATGAACTGTAGTCTGAGTGACGCCTCCTCTGGTCTCTACAGGATTAAACAGTAAAAGGCTTCCCATCTACATGTACTTAATTATTATATAATTATTATTAATTAATAATCTCTATCAGTATTTCTACTCATGAAAGATTCTGTACAACACCACTGATATGTGCAATGCTGTTATTTCCATCCAGAGGAATTTGGACAATGTTAACTAGTACTTGTGTATATTTCTGGTTATTTTTTATCTCCTTTGCTGCTGTAACGATACAAATTTCCCCACCGAGGGATTAATAAAGAATTATCGTATCGTAACAACCAGGTACTTCGGCTAATCTACAATCTCTTTTCTGACATGTATGACCTTTGTCTTTTGCTTCATCCGTTAACATGTTAATTCTAACTGGTTAAGTCATTAGTGGCTGTTAACTGATTAATGAATTACTACTTTATATATTAATTGTTTCTAAGAACCTAAAACTGAACCTGCAGTTTACAGCTCAGCGTGGCCTCCATTTTCATCTGATTATATTTTAGGGCAGGAACTAAACCCAGAATTCTATGAGTGAGCAACAGTAATGCTAACACGCTACATGCTAACGGTGGGAAACCAGCTTGGCTCCCAGTTTGGGGAAACGCCCACATCAGTTTTTCTCGCCTAAACATTTCTGATTAGTTTCAGCTCAGTTTGGTGCGGTCGGTCTCGCTTTGCCAGACGATCCTATAGAACATGGTCTGGCTGTGCCTCGCTAACGCTACGCTACGGTCCAGATCCTCAGCAAAACCTGGACCCTGACCCTGACCCTACTTCACAACAGGGCTCCATCTACAGAACATCAAGGCTGGAGGCAGGTTCATCTCACTGCACTGAGAACATCAGCTGTGGAGCTTCCTCGTGTTCTGCTGATGCTAACTCGCGTTGAAGGAAACATCATGGCCGCCTGACACACACATGATCCGAGGCGACATCACCGTTAAGTGCTGAGAGGATTCTGACTGGTCGGATCCATCTGCTGTGACAAGCTGTCAATCAAAGCATCAGGATTCATCCGTCGCCAGAGGAGACGTGGATGTTTGACAACGTCAGACGTGAGGAGGAGGAGGAGGAGGAGGAGATGTAGAAACATAATGAAGGAAGAGCATCAGGAGAAGGGAAGCAACAAGAAGTAAACATAATTACCCGTCATGGCTTCTGCGTGCTGCTGGAGTTTACTGATAAAAAGTAGAACTCAGCTCAATCTGACATACGAGCACAAGTCTTCACTTAGACAAGCAGATGTTTGTACTTTAGAAAATCAACTCTTCTGAATTCACCTTCAGCGGCTCCTGTTTACTTTGCACTGATGGCTGTTCTGACAACTGCTGCTAGGTTACCGTGAGACTGAAGAAGACTCTCAGCAGGTTTTTCTGGTCTATGTCTATTTTCTCATAGCTGGACCGAGCTGCAGTAGTAGCGGTGGTATGTGTGGTGAAACAACCTGCCTAAACCAGTTCTTACCACTGAGTTAAAGGAGAAACGTTCGGCACTAACGACCATCTGCTGCACCAGTTTGGCACATTTTAATTACCATCACTGCATTCTTCACTCAGCAACATGACGTTTGTGATTGGTTTAAAAAATACCCCCAAAAATGAGAAAGTTTCCCCTCATAGAACAATAATGAGGTGCAGTCAGACTATTCTATCCTGTACAATGAGGACCAGGTGCTGTCAGACTATTCTGCACTGCACATTGATGAGGTGTAGTCAGACCACTTTGCAGCAGAGAAGTGTCTGACCACACCTCATCATCATTCTTCTACAAGCTCACTGAAAACAGGTTTGTATCAGGGAACTTTTCCGCCATAGCAGAATGATGATGAGGTGCTATCAGACAACTCTATACTGCAGAAGTTAGACCACTCCTTCTGGTCAGGCTGTCATGAAGTGGAAATACACACCAATACAGGAGGTCCTCGGATTACGACGCTCTCGTGTTTTGACGTTTCGTGGTTACGAATGACTCCCATGGACGCCTTAAAGACCGAGTTTGGACATCAGCGGTTTGCTTCGTCATTAACACAGTAATAGAACTAGTTGCTGGTGAGCAGCGGTGAACACGGTCACGGGGGAATAATTAGTCACGCGTCGTACCAACGAAGAAGAAAGCATCACTGAGATCTCCATTGCTGATTGCTGCTTGTTAACCTGCTCTGAGTTTCTGCTGTTTTGTGTGTTTTTTGCCCTTTATTTTGGCTCCCAGGCGTGAGGGAGACTCTTCTGATGGCAGCGCTTCAACCAAAAGGAAAGTCATCAGACGTTGTAAAGCGTTCTGTAAAGGGAGAAACACCGACTAACACTGGCCACGTGTTAGGCTGAAGTCATTCAACGGTCGGGACGATAATCAAGGACAAAGATCGCCAAGATTAAAACACCTGAAAATGTTGGATCAAACCAAGGTTGAAATACCTGAAAATGTTGGGCTAAACCAAATTTAAATAACCTCAAAAATGTTGGACTAAACCAAAGTTGAAATACCTAAAAAAGTGGAACAAACCAAGGCTAAAACACCTGAAAATATTGGACTAAACCAAATTGAAATAACCTCAAAAATGTTGGACTAAACCAAAGTTGAAATACCTTAAAAAGTGGAACAAACCAAGGCTAAAACACCTGAAAATATTGGACTAAACCAAATTTAAATAACCTCAAAAATGTTGGACTAAACCAAAGTTGAAATACCTCAAAAATGTTGGACTAAACCAAAGTTGAAATACCTGAAAATGTTGGACTAAATCCAGAATAAAACACTTGAAAATGTTGGATCAAACCAAATTTAAATAACCTCAAAAATGTTGGACTAAACCAAAGTTGAAATACCTGAAAATGTTGGACTAAATCCAGAATAAAACACTTGAAAATGTTGGATCAAACCAAATTTAAATAACCTCAAAAATGTTGGACTAAACCAAAGTTGAAATACCTCAAAAATGTTGGACTAAACCAAAGTTGAAATACCTGAAAATGTTGGACTAAACCAAAGTTGAAATACCTGAAAATGTTGGACTAAATCCAGAATAAAACACTTGAAAATGTTGGATCAAACCAAGGTTAAAATACCTCAAAAATGTTGGACTAAACCAAATTTAAATAACCTCAAAAATGTTGGACTAAACCAAAGTTGAAATACCTGAAAATGTTGGACTAAATCCAGAATAAAGCACCTGAAAATGTTGGACTAAACCAAGGTTGAACCTCAACGGTTACCGGCTCAAACCAGGAGAAAACCACCAGACAATAGTTGACCAAAGTGGGGCTGAAGCACTGAAGAATATTGGACCATCTGTTAGGGAAGAAACATCAGAGGTTACTGAACGAAACCAGGTTCAAATCAGCAAATTATCCCAGGCGTGAGGCAGACTCTTGTGATGGCAGAGACCAAAAGGAAAGTCATCAGACGTTGTAAAGCGCTTTGTAAAGGAAGAAACACGACAAACACTGGCTGCTTGTTAGGCTGAAGTCGTTCGACGGTCGCGATGATAATCAGGGACAAAGATCGCAAAAAAACCCCACTGAAAATCAGCTTCATAGGAACAGATCTCGCTCGTAAACCGAGAACCACCTGTAACAAAGACTATCTCCGTTTTGCCGTCAGGTTTCTATCTTAGACCGGACCTCTGGACACAGCAGATGAAACGGGGAACTCCAGCCGGACTTCGTGGACACCGCGGCGTTTCCGACTCCGCCTCCAACACGTCTCAAACCAGGCGGCAAATGAAAGCAAATTAAATCAGGAAGTGTCATCAGACGGCTGCTAATCACATTCTCCTCTCCTCACAATTACCAGATAAAGATCTCATGATGGCGGCTAACCTCGGCGCTAACAGCTCCCTGACACGATTAGCACCCGTCAAACCCGGGACCCGGAGCGAGTCTAGAACCAGAACCAGAACCGAGCCGGTAAAGAACATCGACGGTGGAGGTGCTAAATTAAAAGCTTTGTGTCGTCTTGTATCTGTGAGTGAACCTGAAGTGTGTCTCTGTCAGCGGCAGTGTAAATCTGAACACACACACATGAATACATTAACACTGCCGACACACACTGTCACCCAGCCCCCGAGGGTGTGTGTGTGTGTGAGTGTGTGTGTGTGTGATGCGATTATTCCCTCTGATATTTACCCACATTTTCATACTGACACACACACACACACACACACCACAGAGCAGTTGTGTGTCTGTGCATACATAAACGTGTGAAGCCATGAATATATACAGTATATATGTCGTCTGTGTCACTGAGCACATGGACTAAGAGTGTGTGTGAGCATGAAGACGAGTTAAACACAAAGTAGATGCAGTTTTCTTTGTTCAGCCCACAGATGTCTTTTTTAGAGTCTCCTCGTTTCACCTCTCGTCTTGGTTGAAGGCGAAACGTCTTCTAGCTGGTCCAGACGCTACGACTGAAACGAGGACCTGTATCCATGCGGTGTTCAGAGTCCGCCTGGTGTTTTTCTTTCTTATTTAATCACAAAAGGGTCAGAAAACCTCCCATGAGTCAGCGGTTTTGCCCATTTTTGTTCAGAAGACATGAAACCTTCAGTATCTGTCAGTTATTTACGATCTACTGCGTGTTTTCAGAGCAGAACGGCAGTTGAAAAAACACAAATTCGAATTAGATTTCAGTGTTTTAGTGGGGAAAAACAATGAAGTCGAGCATAAATAACAGATTTTTGCACGTTAAAGCAGGAATTTGAACAGTGTAAAACTATTTACAGTAAATTTTGCGAGTCTTTTCTATGGACACGGTATCAACCCTCTGCTCCTGGGAACAAAGGCGCTGCTTCGTGAGCTTCCTGGAGAAGCACGATTGAAATGACCGTAAAGACGCCATGTTGGCTGTGAAGGGCGACGGCTCAGCTTTTAGAAACCGTCGGATTTTTTCCGATAGCACATAATTACGGTTCTCCAAAGGGCGCCTGCCGACACACGACTTAAAGGGTTAGCCATAAAATTACACTATTATTATTTGTGTTTTAATCAGAAAAAAGTGTCGTTATTTTACAGATATTTGCCGTTAATGAAAGGACAATTATGCATATTAAAGATTACAAGATGGTAAATACATTTTAGATTATTTGTTATTAAACAGATTGTTCCTGTTTGGTTAAATTTCAGGTTGTATTTAGTAAAAATCACTGGAAAAAATATGAAAACATGAAAAAATGAATCTCCACATCAAACACCTGCTTTCACAGTCAGTACAATGTTCTTTAATGTACTTAAAACAGCATAAATATCATTACTTTCACTGGTTTTTCACGTATTTTTCTGGCATGTTTGCAGGCAGATGTTTTTCTACGGTCAGAAATGATCCGTGGATGATAATGAAACCGAAAGACGACTGACTTCAGGTGTCGGATCGTCCGGATTCAACAGAACAGAACGTTTATCTGCGTTTTTATTCCTGCTAACAGTCACTTACAGAATGTGTTTACGAACGACCAACATGTGGAGCTATAAAAGCTTCTGCTGGTGAAGTGTTTCCTGACTCCGGCTGCAGCTCAGAAACATGTGAGCGCTCTGAACGTCTTCTGTTCTCACTGAGCTGCACATTTTCCCAGAACATGTGTGTTGTCAGGCTGAACCCCCCCGCTGATAGATTGGTCTTAATATTTACTGATGAACTTTAATCACCACATCTAAATGAGACGCACTCGTCTGTCTGTTGGTAATCACTCTTCTTCTTCTGCGCCTCTAATTGCCGGCGGTGTAAAGTTTGGAGCAGCGAGCGTTCGACCTCCGGCTGATCCCTGCGAGCTCCGAGTGTTTGGAGTCAAACTTCAGCTCGTCTGATCTATCGGCCGCAGTGTTTAGGACCGAGCCTTCAGCGCCTCACTCAGCGGCTCACAATGGATCGCACACCGGGGAGCGCCGAGGCCTTCAGCAGACTCCTCTCCTCCGTCAGCAGCCCATTGGTCAGCTCATTAGAGGATCATACATCAGCCTGACCTCCTCTCGGCGGCTTCCAAAGTCCACATTTCTGCAGCGGAAATCTCACAACAACAACAACAAGCTCCGAGAAGAGGAACAGAAGAACAGAGGAACAGAAGAACAGAAGAACAGAAGAACAGAGCTCCGGTCTGGATTCAAACAGGTCTGGAGGCAAATATCTGAACGCATGAGACTGAATTTAAGAAAACCACTGACAAGCAAACAAATCTGAGGCCTTGTCCACATGTAGCCGGGTGTCTCACAAAACTAAGATATGTTTCTACCATTTGTTCTGACATCAACATGAAAACGCAGATTTACAGCATTAAAACGATTCTTTTAAAAACCTCCGACCAAAGTGAAGATCTGTAAATCCTCCGTTTATGCGTCTGCATGTGGACGTCAATAACCGGTGTTTCTAAATGTCACTGCCTGCAACTAAACATGTTCCTACGTCACATATATGACCTGTGTTTACATCCAAAAACAGTAGGACGCCCTCACAAGGTTTCTGGAGCTGTTTCTTGCTTGTTTTTACCAGACACCGCTTCAGACAGAGCAGCATGGGACACCGAAATCACCATAGGGACCAGCGCAGAGGGCCCCCAGGGCCAAGAGGTAAGGGGCAGGGAAGGCTCGAACACACCAACGGGCCCCGCCAACACTGCGAGCCATGCGGGCCGTAGCGCCAGAACACTGCCAAAGCAGCAGCCATAGACCTGCACAGGCCAGCCGGGTGCCGCAGCCCACCCCAGAAGGAAAGATGTGCCACGCCAAGAGGAGCACGAACCACAAAGTCCACGCACACCCCGGAAGTCAGTGCACCAGGGCACAGGACGCGCACCTCACCGCGCCACCCATAGCATCCCCGCCCCGCCACACCCCAGGACAGCACAGGCCCAGCCCAGGGCCCCAGCCAGCGATCTTCCGTCTACGGTGGCAGCATACAAGCCCAGGAAGGAGCCACAACCCCCCCCCCCAGAAGAGACCACCCGGCCCCCATGCCAGACCCCCAGGCAGCAGAGGACCCCAGGCCCCCCCAAGGGAGGGAGAGGGGCAGGGAGGAGCAAGTAAGCAGGAGAGGAGGGAGCAGGAGGGAAAGGGAGCGGAAAAGGGACGGGGGAGCAGCAGGGGGGGCCAACACACCCCAGGCCCCCAGGAACCAGCCAAAGCGCCCCAGAAGAGACCAGCCACCACCACCTCCGGGAACCCGGGAGAGCGCGCAGATCCAGCAACCTAGGAGCTCCAAAGGCGAAACACCGGATACACCACCACCATGGGGGAGGGCCCAAACCAAGCAGGCCCCGAAGAGCAGTGCAGCAGCCCCGGGGACAAGAGGGAAAAGACACCCCTAGTGCATCAACACGGCCTTGAAGTCCATGGCACCAACATTCCTTGGGGAGGAAAGCTTTAAGAAACTGTAGTTTAGTAGAGGAGACATAAAAAAATAAAGGTCAGACCAATGACACAGAGAGAATACATTGTTTGTGGAGCATTGCAAATTCTATGAGAGGTGTGGCATACGCTAACAGGCAATACAAAGTTAGAGATTTATATTTAAAGATGTAATAAACGGGGACCATTTTTCTGTAAATAATACCAATTGGTTTTTCTGGGTAGCAGAGAAGGAAAGATTCTCAGTCATCCAGGTCGTCATCTGGACTAGCTTGAGTTTACCGAAGACGTTCCACCTCTCGTCTTGGATGATCTGTTTTTATCTAAGGGGACCATAATTTACTAAATAAACGTGACGGTGAGTTAAAGCGAACTTAAACCAGCTGCTGAGACCATCAACTCCTCAGTCAGATGTTCTCTGTGGCAACAAATCAAGGAAAAACAGCTTCATGGTCTTGTTTATTTCTATACAACCTGACTTGTCTTTGAACCAGCGAGTCGCCCCCTGCTGGCTGTTAGAGAGACTGCAGGTATCATATCTACTGTCATGTTTTTATTAAGATTTTCTACCAAATGTCAATATTCAGGCATCTCTACTGACTAACAGCAGGACGTGTCAACGTACCTTTGATGAAGATAAATAAGTTATTAACATCATGTCAATGTCATCCATGATAACATAAACTGAGCTAATGATGTGTAAACTTTGCATTTCTTTTTACACTCTGCTGCAGACACGTTAATTTTTAAAATCATGGAATAAAATTATCTTAAGGAAACATGAAGTCGTTTATTTTAGTTTTCGGACGGCTGTGAAGTCTTTCTGTTCTTAGTTTCTGTCAGTTTGGTGGTTTTTAAAAGTAAACTTGCCTTTTAAACTCTTCCAGCAGGTTCTGTGGTTCCGGTGGTTCAGTATTTTAATTTTTCACACTGCAGAAGCAGAAACATGGACGGTAGCGGATCATTGAGCTTTTAGCCACCTCGGCCCGGTGTGACGTCGTCCTTAATTAACTGTTTTATTTATTTTATTCTGTATCATGTCCTGTTTAGTTCACATGTGCTCTCTTTTAACCACTGTGATGTCGTTTTTAATTTTTAAAAAATTTCTAATTCATTTTGTTACGCGTCCTAATCTT
>CM045462.1:32369620-32512120 GCA_024666655.1 Dascyllus trimaculatus | reverse complement strand
ATTAAATACTGGCCTTTGAAAATGAAAGGACACCAAGAAATGTGGTGGAGACAGACAGAATAGAGAAGGATTTAATGACTCCAGCAGAAAACATATTTTTAATTATTGGTCCTTGAAAATGGAAAGAAGAGCCAAATGTTCCAACCAGGCTGGTCTAGTGTCTCCATGAAGGTCCTGTCAGTGTAGATCTATGGATGGATCCATGGTTCTACTAGAACATTTCTCCAACTGTTGAGGCTCTAACATCAGTAGAACCTGATGGAGGAAAGTTGGACCAGACAAGGTTCCAGTTTTCAGATGTTTGGACTCAAACTTGTCAGGAATGACTCGAAACTTAACAAAATTACACAAAATTATTCCAAAATGAGATAAAGATCACCCAGACTGATGTAAAGCTGCCTAAAGTTACTCAAAATGTGTCTAAAAGAAGACAAAGATCATCCAGAATAACAGAAAACCTGTAAAAATGTCTTTAAATGTGTCCAACATGACTGGAAATTGGTCTAAAAGAAGACAAAGATTGTCCAAAATGAATAGAAACCTTTCAAAAATGTGTTGAAACTTGTCCTGAATGACTCCAACTGTGTCCAAAAGAAGATAAAGATCCTCCAGAATAACTGAAATCTGGTCTAAAGTAACTAAAAACTGTCATGAAGCTGGTCCAGAACGACTCAGAAGATCTTAAAACGTGTCTGAAATCAGAAAAAGATTTTCAAAATGACACTAATGGATAATTATTGGTCCTTGAAAATGGAAAGAAGAACCAAATGTTCCAACCAGGCTGGTCTAGTGTCTCCATGAAGGTCCTGTCAGTGTAGATCTATGGATGGATCCATGGTTCTACTAGAACATTCCTCCAACTGTTGAGGCTCTAACATCAGTAGAACCTGATGGAGGAAAGTTGGACCAGACAAGGTTCCAGGTTTTAGATGTTTAGACTAAATGTTGACATGGACTCATAACTAGTTTTCCCAATTTTCAAAGACCAATAATGAAACTGTGTCCTCTGCTGGATCCACTCAGTCATTCTGATCTGATGGATCTGTTCTGTCTGAGTCGTCATCAGAGTTCACGGATGCTCGAGTTAAATTTCTGGACGTCTTCAATGTTTAAACTGAGCTTTAGGGTGAAAATCCAAAACCTCCCAGATGTGAAAACGTCTGAAACTCTCCAAGTAAAACCAGGAAGTGACGCTGCAGCAGCGTCTTCCATGAATCCCGCCTCCTCTGACACGGACCGACCAATCACACGACCCGAAGGAAAGCATGTCGAGGAAAGAGACACACAAACACAAACACACACTCATGTCAATGCAGTGTTTAGGTCCAACAAACACACCGAGTCACAACAGAGACTCACTGTTGAATGAAAACACTCAGAAAGAGCAGCGGCGGATTTCCTGCCGACTGAGTTTCTACTTTAAACACGATCATCGGAGAGAGTTCACCTGCTCTGCTCGGTGCCGTGTGAAGCCTGACGTGAACCTCCAGGTCACTTCTACAGAACTAAACACCTTCTGATAGTTTCAGGAGGTCTTGGAAAAATCCCTTCCTTAGTTCTGAGCATCTGAGGAGCTAAATCTCACTGCTGAAGAATGGACTGAACATCCACGAACCCAGAAGGAGAGTCTGCAAACAGTAAATCTAGACGTCAGTGATCCTGGAACGACACGTATCTAAGAATGTAGCCTCATAGTTAAGAAACCCAAACTTTAAGGTGTTGTGGCTGCATGTTTTCCCAGTAAGGATCATTTTCTTCATTGGAAAACGTTAATAGTCTTTACAGATACACTAAAAAAATAAAGAAAGAAAGATCTGTCCAGTCTTGTGGCGTTGTATCTGTACATGATGTCACTTCCTGCTGCTATACCACAGCAGGAAGTGACATCATCTATTCATGTGTAGCTCAGGGAGACTTTATTCACCCTAACAGCAGCAATTAAAACTGTAAGGAAGTAAAATAGAACAAAATAAACATGCGAATAGAAGTAAAAGCCCAGTTTACACTACAACAACCACAGCAGTGGTCGAGGCAGTAACTCGTTACTTCCATCTGTAACGATCAGCAGATATTTTTCTTTGTGATCAGTAAGTCAGGAAAGTCGAGTCAGAGCTGAAGCCGAGGTTCTACACTGCAAAAACTCCACATCTTACCAGTTTATTCGTCTTATTTTTAGTCAAACTGTCTGAACCCACTTGATTTAAGATAAATTCTCTTTCCAGGTAACATTTCAGCAGATGGAGGGACGTGTTTTAAGACAACGCATCTTAAATATCTTGTTAAGTCAAACAATCTTGAAATGATCTTGTTTTAGTTGTATTTTACCAGAAACAAGGTTCATTTCATTTCATACATGTTTCAAGCTGAGCTGTTGTTTGTATCAGATAAATAATCTGGATTTAAGAAATAAAGTAAATGCATTTTATTGGAAAATCACCAATTCATATCAGAAAACAGCTGCATGTGGAAAATGTGTTAAAAAAACAAAGCAAATGTCTGCTTTTGAGTTAAAACACCTCCTTTTGGGCGTAGCTGGCTTCACCTAAAACACAACACCTTCAAATGCTGTCAAACACCACTAAATATTAGGATTTCTAGCCAACTGTGAGAAGACATTATATCTCAGAATGCTTCAGTTAATCTGTGTGATCTGATTTCAAGTACAAGATGGTCTTAAATCTAGAGAAGAGCCACGATAATACAACTAAAATAAGTTGAATACATCTCAAATTAAGAAGCTGACATTAAACTTATTAAAGCTAAAATCTATTTAATTCTTTATCATGTCTGGTTTATTCTAAGACACCTCAGCTTGACAAAGCTGCTAAAATATAGCTTCAAATAAGTTTTCCCTGCTGATTTTAAGACCTCAATATTCTAAATATCATGTCTTATTTCAAGGAATCTGACCAAGCAAATGTTCACTTGTTCTATTGGCAGATTTTTACACTTATTTCAGGTAAAAGTGACTTGAAGTAAGTTTTTTTTTCTTTTTTTTGGGAGGAGCATTTTTTACAGTGTAACTGAGTCAAGAGTCTTTTACATCCGATCATCCATAATCTGATGAAACCAGTTAAATCAGCTGCATGTCAGCTCTAAACTGCAGCATGACGTCCACAGTTGTGGTTCAAACCTCTGAAAAAAAGGTTTTAAGTCCTAAATTCAGAGAAATCCACATCACAGGAGTAAATCAGGACGTGTTTTTGTCCCGACTGAATCCAACAGGCCCGGTTTACATCACAACATGGACTCTGTGGGTCTCCTGCTCCGCTACACGTTAACACGCAGACCGAGGCTCTAATCGCCTGTTTGTGTTCGGCTCCTGTTTTGGTGATAAGCGCCGGCTGCTCTTCAAGGTACAGGGAGTTTGGCGACACTAATCCTCAGCACCTGGTGGATCTGACTCCAGCATGACCCGAAACACAAACACCTGAAGGTTCAGTCTGAGCCCAGACAAGTCGGAGCTCAGACTGTGGAAAGAGGCCGAACCGGGCCGATCTGGACCAAAGCAGAACCGAACAGGAGCTGATCAGACACGACTTGTTACACCAAGGAAAACTAACGTGGGCCTTTCCTTAAACTGGTTCTTCAGGTTTAGCATGTTAGCACGACTGTTGGTTCTCAGTAATAATATTCATAAAATCCACCTAAAGGTTACCAAACCCTACGAAGACCCGACCCCCAACACATCCTGACGGCTTACAGACATCAGCTGAGTGTTAGTGGAGTCAGTCCAGAGAGACGCTGTGAACGGAAACGTAGAAAATGACAACAGAAGTCCCACCAGGAAACATGTTCTCATTGGTTCCTGCACCAAAATATAAACAAACACCTCATTAGAACATTTCATACCTCAACGTTTAAAATCTAGTTTCAGTTTTTGAACAACAATAAATAAACAGACAGGAAACGTCAACGATGAATAATTGAACCAACTGAAAATGGAAGCAAAAAGAAGAAGGTTGTGCATGTCAGTGAACGTAACATAGACCAGCTGTAGTTCCTGGTTGTTCCACCAGGTGGAGCCTCTCACTGTTTAACACTGTAGAGACCAGAGGAGGCGTCACTCAGACTACAGTTCATGTTGGAAGCAGAGAGCATTGTGGGAGTTTAGCTAGCAACGGGCACCATGACAAAGACTCCTGTGGAGGTTAATGACCTCCAACCAGAGCTCATGGATCCAAAAGAAGCCAAAAAATTTCAGTAAGTATTCTGTGTGTTTGTTTTGTATTATTGTGACATGCAGCTACACATGGTTCAAAAAGATCACTGGTTTACTGTGTTATCAGTTTTTATACATCCTGTCCTCGCAGCACGTCTCTGTATGCTGCTGGACAGCCAGCGAACCAAAAGGAAAACTCCGTACACAAGGCTTTCTTTTCTGGCTTTATGGAGCTCTCAGAACACATACATATATGTGTGTGATGTGTGTGAGTGGCTGATGGTGGTAACTGCAACACAGAAAAATACAACTGTAATTATGAATGTGCATGCGACACAAGCAGCTAGCTAACACACGTAGCTGCTAACGTAGCGTCACTGATCTACCAAACTTACGTCAAGTGCCTTTCAGAAACATTGTGACCTCAATTAACTCAAAAAATATACTCAAGGTGCTTTGTACACATGATGCTCACAAAGACTAAAACTTTCTAAGGTACAAACGTTTTAGAGCAAACAGCGTGGTGAGCTGTTCAGCCTTTGTTTAGCTAGCTTGTTTTACCGAGAGAAAACTAACACAGCTTGTCTATATGCGAGAAGAGCACTCACTCTGCTGCGATCAAAACGATCCTTTACGAAGAAGATGTCTCACTCTGTAACTTTTTAGGCTTAGCTTTTAACAATTCTTATCACACATCTTTAACTTATTTATTTCCATCTATGAACTTATTTAAAACTTTTAACTAACTTTTTGTTCTTATGAAAATATTGACGTCTTTAGCCCAAAGACATGACACATGCAGCGCCATGATATTTTTGCGTATTTTACCCACTTTAATGTTTAAATTTGGCACTGTGGGTCTTTATTGTGTTTGATTTCAGCTCATACTGGACATTAAACTGAACCACAGATGGTTTATTCAGGCTGTCTGCAGTGTTTTTGAACCCTGGTGTCTTGTCGGGCAGCAGAGTCTTCAGTGTTCCTGCGGTCTGCAGCTCAAAGAGATCGATCAGCCGACTGCCGCCGCCTCGTCTCATCTTACCTGACAGGAAGTGAGACGGATGGAGCGAACTTTCCCACCACGCTGCTGTTTACAGAGCCGAGGCGAGGCGGGAGGTTACGGAGGCCCCGAGCCTGGATCATTTATAACCAACCAACCACCTGAAGGCATCTGGGAAAAGCTCTGCAGCAAAACCTGGCTGAGCCGTAAGAGGTTTATTTACCCAGAGCAGTTTATTTCTGCAGCAGCTTATCACACGCAGGTTAGCCGGAGCGCTCCACAGAGCTAACGAGCAAAACGCAGGAGATTAAACAGGAAATAAATTAAACGGTTGAAATGGAAACACCAGAAGCTGAAGGACGTGTTACAGAGTAGCTCCAGCTCAGACAGAGTAAACAACAATAAGTTTAGAGGTAAAATAAGAGCCTCGTCCTGTAGAAACACTCCACAGATACTTCTTCATGTCGCAGTATTAGTCTGTGTGTCTGCTCTTTTGTGTGTCTTTGTGTTTGTTTTGTTTTTGTGGTTATCTATTATTTACCTGTGTCTGAACTCGTTTCCTGTCTGTGTCCATCTGTTTCCATCAGTCTGAACCTCTCTGGTCTACGTTTGTTTCTCTGTTGTGTTGTTTTGTGTGTCGTTGAGGTTGTTTGTCTCCCTCTGCCTCCATTTTGTGTCTCTTTGTGTGTTTTCTTGTTGTCTAGGTGTTTGTGTTCCTTCGGTGCCTCTTGGTCGGTTTTATTCTCTCTCTGGTCTTTTTGTGTGTCTTTGTGGTAGTTTGTCTGTTTGTGGTTCACAAATTTGTTCTGAATCATTTTGTGTGTCTGTGTGTGTGTGTGTGTGTGTGTGTGTGAGTCAGTGTGAGTGTTCTGTAACATTTATGCATTACAGTATATATATACTCTACATCCATCCATCCATCATCCATTAAACATTTCGCTCGTTTTTAAATTTCTTATGTCCACTCATTAGAAATGTGTCCTCTGCTGGATCCATTCAATCCATCCTGTCCTCACCACATGTAGCATGTCACATGTAGCATGTCACATGTAGCATGTCACATGTAGCATGTAGCATGTAGCATGTCACACGTCACGGCTGTAGGAGTTTTATTTCTGGACATACTGAACCACTAAAGCGGCTTCATGGGTTTTCTTGAGGGTGAAAACAAAAACGAAGGTGTGGAAAAATACAAAACTCTCAGAGTTCAGACAAAATACTTTAGATTTCGATCCCAAAAGACAAATAAATGATCTGGACGCAGCAACGCAGCGACCTGGAACGACAGACTGACCCTCAGCATGATCACATGATCACATGATCACATGATCACATGAACACATGAACACAGCTCTGTCATGAAGCAGCACCAACAGCTCCTCTGGACGCTGACAGATGCTCGTCTGTGAGGCTAACGGTTTCCCTTTGCTCCCTGTGTTTGTGCTAAGCTAACTGTCTGTACATGGTGTCATGCTGTGTTTCAGAGGAACACACATACCTGTGGACAGGTAGGTGGAGGAGGAGCTGCAGGTGGAGGGGGAGGGGAAGGGCGAGGAGGGGGGAGTAACATTAGCTGTTAATGATGGCGGGGGAGGAGGGGGAGGAGGGGGAGGGAGTACAAATGAGTTGAAGAGAGAGAAGCAGGTAAAATGATCAGGGCTGGACTCACCCTTAAAAGCAACAGCAGCTATTGTCCCTGCAGGCAGAGTGTGTGTGTGTGTGTGTGTGTGTGTGTGTGTGTGTGTGTGTGTGTGTGTGTGTGTGTGTCAGTGTGTGTGTGTGTGTGTGTCTGTGTTGAGTGTATCTGTGTTGTGTGTTGTGTCTTTGTGTGTCTGTGTCCATGAATTGTTGTGTGTCTGTGTGAGTCTGTGTGTCTGTGTGTGTTGACGGGCGTGTATCAGTGTTGTGTGTCTGCATGTGTTGACAGGTGTGTATCGGAGTCTCCTCCCCCTCAGGGCGACATCATCATCATCACCTGTAGAGCTGCTGTCAGGCTGAAGAGGAGCGCTTGTTTTGTTGAACCAAAGAAAGGAAACACTGAAAACATACACATGTACTTAGAGCCACAAGTATGTAAACACGCTGCTGACGGGAGGAGGGCACACACACACAGACACACACACACACACACACACACACAGACACACAACGACACACACACACACACACACACACAGACACACAACGACACACACACATACATACACACACACACACACAGACTCACACAGGTAACTCAGAGGGTGGAGGTGTGCGAACAGAGCAGTGAGAGGAGCGCTTGTTTTGTTGTGGCTGCAGAAAGAACAACACACACATGTACTTAGTGAGGTGAAATATGTAAACAGTGGAGGTGAAGTTTCAGCGTTGTGTAACCGGATCATCGGTTCTGCTGCAAAAACACAGACGGAGGAACGGCCTGAATAAAACATGAAACACACCGACGAAGACGACGCGACTCAGACTCAGCCTGGACCAACAAAACGCAGCACAACGACCACAAAGACACAGAAAACTACTACAGAACATGTACTCAGTACACGTACGAGGTACAGAAGTACTCTGGAGTATGTGACTCCTCCCACCAAACCTCTGAGGTGTGTTTGTTTTATTGCACTTAAAGCCACAAACCTGACGTACAAACAGCAACTCCTGAGCCCAGCGCTTGTTGTGCATTTGTTTACTAAAGAGAAACACTTACGCTGCACCGAGGGCAACACACACACACACACACACACACACACACACACACACCGAGACAAAGGGAGTCTGTTTTGTTGTCCTGAGCGACAGGAAAACACAGTATAAACAAAACCAAACAGACAGAAAGCTGATAGTGTGGAAACACACACACACACACACACACACACACACACACACACTCTGCGGTACGTTGCGTTCCTGAGTTGAAGAACAATAGCTCTGATTAATTTCTCAGATTTCGTGACCGTGTCGCAGCGTCGGAGGAGTGAAAAAACAACAACAATAACAACAACAACAACACGGCAGCGCCGGCCAACGAAACAAACACACCCTGACTGTGAGGTCAAAGGTCACAGGAGGGAAAGACAACAGAGAAATGAAAGGAGGAGATAAGGAAGGAGGAGATAAGGAAGGAGGAGGCAAGGAGATGAGGAGGTGAGGAGACAAGAAGGGAGGAGATAAGGAAGGAGGAGATAAGGAAGGAGGAGGCAAGGAGGACACAAGGAGGGGGGAGACAAGGAGGGAGGAGAGAAGGAGGTTAGGAGACAAGGAGATGAGGAGGTGAGGAGACAAGAAGGGAGGAGATAAGGAAGGAGGAGGCAAGGAGGACACAAGGAGGGGGGAGACAAGGAGAGAGGAGATAAGGAGAGAAGGGGGGAAGAGACAAGGAAGAGGTAAAGAGGACACAAGGAGGGGGGAGACAAGGAGAGAGGAGATAAGGAGAGAAGGGGGAAGAAGACAAGGAGGGAGGAGACAAGGAGAGAAGGATGGGAGGCGACAAGGAGATGAGAAGGGGAGGAGACAAGGAGACAAGAAGATGAGGGGGCAAAGAGGAGACAAGGAGGGAGGACGCAAGGAAGGACGAGATGAGGATGGAGGAGACAGAAATCCCCATCAAACTAATATAAACACCTGTTCATCTTATTGACGCCGAGGAGGCAGAAAACAACCAGAAGAAAATCAACAGGACAACTACATGAAGACACTAAACCATCTGACATCTTGTCTAGAAATGACCTGAACTCCCAGGATATCGTCACTGTGACGACTTTAAAACCAAAATCCATCCACAGACACAGAAAAAGACACACGTTTGTGTTATTTGTGATGACAAACATCAAACACACTGAACCTCAGGTGTCCTCACAAGGTGTGTAAGTCACAGAGGTCCTCACAGAGACAGACACACACTGCTGCAGCGCTGTGGTCCGTCTGCTAGCCAAATATGTGTGTGTGTGTTTGTCAAGACATACCTGTGTGATGGAGACGCTGCTGCAGTGTGTGTGTGTGTGTGTGTGTGTGTGTGTGTGTGTGTGTGTCTAATGATGTGTGTGTGTTGTGTAGTGATGTGTGTGTGACAGGTTCTTGTTCCAGGTGAGTTACTTTCCCAACGAATCGAAGAAGAGGAATAGTTTTCTTTTTATGAATGAGAGCTTTGTGTGTGTGTCTGTCTGTGTGTTTTTGTGTGTGTGTTTCTGTGTGTGTGTGTGTGTGTGTGTGTGTGTGTGTGTGTTTCCGTGAACAGATACGTGTCGACTCTTCCTCGCCTGAAACTTCATCTTCGCGCTGTTTGACAGAAACTTTATTAACTCTGAGCTCGAACCAGTTTTCAGCTGCTGTTAAAGTTAAACCTGCTGCCAGAGAAACATCAGTGAAGGACGCAGTGTTGTGTGTCTGTTGTGTGTTTGTTGTGTGTCTGTTGTGTCTGTTGTGTGTCTGTTGTTTATCTGTTGTGTGTCTGTTGTGCGTCTGTTGTGTGTCTGTTGTGTGTCTGTTGTGTCTGCTGTGTGTCTGCTGTGTGTCTGTTGTGTGTCTGTTGTGTGTCTGTTGTTTATCTGTTGTGTCTGTTGAAAAAGTGTAAATTCATCCAAAATAACTCTGAGGAACTGTCCCAAACTTTCCCAAACGATCCGGAACTTGTCCAAAACAACAAAAGCTGGTTCCAGGATTTGAAACTCGTCGACAGCGACTCAAAACGTACCTAAAAATAGAACCTTTGCTGACACACTTCATCACTTTAATGCTGCTGGAAGAACTTAATCAGAGCTCTACTGCCTCTGAATGTTAGCTGGTCTGTGTTAGCATTAGCATTAGCCTCAGGTAGCTAGCTAAACCAGACACTGCAGAGTGAACTGACATTTGTCCAAAATGAACTAAAACTGTTCAGAACGAATAAGAAAATGTCCAAAATAACAAAAACCAGTTCAGAATGACTGAAAACTTGCTGAGAATTGTTTGAAATTAGCCCACAAAACTCAAAATTTAGCTCAAAAGCTAACGAGATAACTCCAGCAACCGGACATCTTTTACATCTTAAAGCTGCAGAGAGACTTAAAAATGACCAGAACTAGTCCAGAAATGACTTTAGACCCAAAGTTACTCAAGATTTGTCAGAAAAGTAGAATTCAGAATTTGTCCAGGGTGGCAAAAAGCTAACTAGCTAAACCGGACGGCCACCGGACACCTGTTTACAAGTGCAGAGTTTAAAAACAGCACAGCAGGGAGGTGCAGCAAACACACCTGTAACTCCATCTCATTAAACAGCAAGAGGCTCCACCTGGGGGAAGAATCTGGTACTACAGCCTCACATTTCCACAGAGCATCCTCACGTCCTCATGTTCCACAAATTTCTTGAGAAAAGTGACAACTGTTGTAGCCGTTTAGCCCCAACTTCCTGACCTCTGACAGGTGGAGTGAATATCATGGATCACATTGGTTCTATGAGGTGTTCTGATGGAAAACCTTGATCAGACTTAGACACCTAAATAAACATTGTCCCACAACAAACACACTCCCTCATGCACATGGAAATCCCAAATGCACCCCACCACATGGCAACAACACCAACCAATCAGGAACATGTGGAGGAACATGACAATGGTCCAACATGTTGATGTGACCTCCAGACTTCCTACAGCCCATTCTGATCAAGCATCAACAGGATGCAGTGGAACCAGTTGGATTGACAGAGGCTCCACTGCACAAGACAGAGGAACCAAAGGATCCAGTGGTTCCAGACCCCATAGGACCCCCTGAGAGGTCCAAGGGTTCAGAGCAGTCTGGACCACATAAGGGGGACCAACACAGTATCAGGCAGCTGGTCATGAAGTCATGCCTGATCCATGTCTTTGATTAGATGTGACTTGATAATGTGCAGCGGTTCTGTTCAGACGTTCTTCTGTACGACGAGGCAGAAGCACCGAGTGATGAAAGCCTGTTTGAGCCGAGCTGACGACTCCGCTGGTGATGACACCGAGCTGCTGTCCATCAACAAAACAAGCGCTCCCTCTGACAGAACTCCAAACAGATAACCGGGATCACAGGGCGGACGATGAAAACAAGCCTTTGACTGGAACCGACGGCGCGAACTCAACAAGCAAATCAAACAAGCCTTTAGCACACAGGAGGCCTTTTGTCCTGCTGCCAGCCGGGAGGAGTCCGGACGAAGACGAGAAGGGCAGCAGGGAAACGGATCTGCAGGGCTTCTGGGAGGACGGGAGAAAGTTCTGCTCAGACGGGTCGACTTAAAGGGACCCTTCAGGTTCTGTAGGAACCAGCAAACATTCACACCTGGATCAGAGCAGAGACGGCTTCACTGCAGAACAACAGGTCTGAGGTTGGAACCCAAATAAAACCAATCAGGGACCGTCTGTGCTGCTGTCCTGGTTATGGCAGCAAGCAAAACCACGCGTTTTTAGTCACTGTCTGCAGCTGTTCTCATTGGTGCCTTTATCTGTTTTCAGCTGTTTCTAGTCGCTGTTCTTTAGTTACTGTCATCATTTTCAGTGGGTGTTTTCAGTTGTCTTCGATCATTTTCAGACACTGTTTCCAGTTATTTTAGTCACTGTCTTCAGTTGTTTTCATCTGTTCTTTTAATCTGTTTTCAGCTGTTTTTAGTCACTGTTTTCAGTCATTTTCAGTCACTATTTTTTAATTATTTTCGTCATTTTTACTTAGTGTTTTCAGTTGTCTTCAATCATTTTCAGACACTGTTTTCAGTTATTTTCGTTGGTGTTTTCACCTGTTTTCAGCTGTTTTTAGTCACTGTTTTCAGCCATTTTCAGTCACTATTTTATAATTATTTTTTGTCATTTTCACTCGGTGTTTTCAGTTGTCTTCAATCATTTTCAGACACTGTTTCCAGTTACTTTAGTCACTGTTTTTAGTCACCGTCTTCAGTTGTTTTCGTCTGTTTTTATTTAACTGTTTTTAGTTGCTTTTTTTCAGTCATTTTCAGTCACTATTTTTTAGTTACTTTCGTCATTTTCAGTTGGCGTTTTAAGTTGTCTTCAGTTGTTTTTCGACAGTTTCCAGTTGTTTTAGTCACTTTTTCCCACTTGTTTTTGTTGCTGTCTTTACTCACTGTTTTTAGTTGTTTTCAATTTTTTAAATCTGTTTTCAGTCACTACTTTCGGTTGTTTTCAGTTACATTCAATCATTTTCAGACACTGTTTCCAGTTATTTTAGTCACTGTCTTCAGTTGTTTTCATCTGTTCTTTTAATCTGTTTTCAGCTGTTTTTAGTCACTATTTTATAATTATTTTTTGTCATTTTCACTCGGTGTTTTCAGTTGTCTTCAATCATTTTCAGACACTGTTTCCAGTTACTTTAGTCACTGTTTTTAGTCACCGTCTTCAGTTGTTTTCGTCTGTTTTTATTTAACTGTTTTTAGTTGCTTTTTTTCAGTCATTTTCAGTCACTATTTTTTAGTTACTTTCGTCTTTTTCAGTTGGCGTTTTAAGTTGTCTTCAATTGTTTTTAGACACTGTTTCCAGTTGTTTTAGTCACTTTTTCCCACTTGTTTTTGTTGCTGTCTTTAGTCACTGTTTTTAGTTGTTTTCAATTTTTTAAATCTGTTTTCAGTCACTACTTTCGGTTGTTTTCAGTTACATTCAATCATTTTCAGACACTGTTTCCAGTTATTTTAGTCACTGTTTTTAGTTGTTTTCAACTGTTTTTTTCATCTCTGTTTTCAGCTGATTTTAGCTGCTGTTTTCAGTCACTACGTTTTAGTTGTTTTCGTTGTTTTGCGTTGGTGTTTTGAGTTGTCTTCAATTGTTTTTAGACACTGTTTCCAGTTGTTTACAGTTGCTGTTTTCAGTCACTAATTTCAGTGATGTTCAATCATTTTCAGACACTGTTTCCAGTTATTTTAGTCACTGTTTCTGTCACTGTTTTCAGTCAGTTTTCTGTCATTTACGTTGCTGTTTTCTGACTGTATTTCCAGTTGTTGGTGAGACTGCTTTTAGTCACTGTTTTCAGTTGTTTTTGCTGCTGTTTTTAGTCATTGTTTTGATTTGTTTCAGTTGTTGTTTTTAGTTGTGTTAGGTCATTTTTCAGTCACTGTTTTCAGTTATTCTGGTCATTGTTTTTAGTTGTAGACTTCTGTCATAAGTCATTTTTAGTCACTATTTATTAATATTATTTTTGTTTTATCAGTTGGTGTTTTCAGTAGTGCTCAGTAGTTTAGAGACACTGTTTTCAGCTGTCTTCCTCGCTGTTTTCAGTCGTTTTTGTTGCTCCTTTCAGTTGTTCCAGTCGCTGTTTTCAGATATTGTTTTCAGCTGCTGTTTGCTTTTGTTGCTGCTACAGATGACCTTGAATAAGGCATCAAGCTCTGAATAACGTCTCGACTCCTCTCTTTGCGTCGTGGACCGATGGAACTAGAGACTGGGATTACATGGAGCCTCCTGAAAGCCTTAAGTCTGACAAGCCTTCAGCAGGAGAGGAGTTAGCTGGGTGAATGAAATGCTTCTGAAGACTCTGCATATATAGTGTATTGTAACGTATATAAGATTATAAGAGCACTGAGCAAAGTTTCAGGTGCTGCTTCTAAAGATTCCCGCCATGATGCAGGATAATGTGGTGTCAGACTATCTGCTGCAGGACTCTGTGGTCTCCTGGATATTACCTGATGGAACTCTGTGACAGTAATACATATACACCCACCATACCTACATCTGCTTTCCCTCCAAGGTCTCCAGGAAACAAAAAAAAAAAGTTCAGCCGACCGATGAGCGACAAAGAAGCTGAAAGCCGAACAACAGCGAGTCCATTATCTACCTGCCTCACCCCTTCACTGCACACAAACCTCTCAGAGAGGTGAGAGAAACGCTATTAGCACCCTGGGCGTAATTACAGCGACTCAGGTGACATCTTACACCGACTCACAGAAACAGAGTGTGTGTGTGAGTGTGTGTGTGAGTGTGTGTGTGTGTGTGTGAGTGTGAGTGTGTGTGTGAGTGTGTGTGTCGGCTGTCATGTTTGTGTGGGCTCAAGTCTTTTCACAGGGAAGAAAGTTAGACAACAAAGGAGATGGAGGGTAAATTTGAGGGAGGAGAAGAAATGAGCCGACATGTCGACTTTGTGAAGACCTGAACCTGATCCATCCAGGCAGGTGTGTGTGTGTGTGTGTGTGTGTGTGTGTGCAGTCAAGAGATGGAATTTGTAAAGATGAGTGTGGGCTTGTAGGTGTTCACAAGTGTCAGCTTAAGGTGAGCTCCTCTGCCGATGTTTCTGAGCACCTCCTGGCCTGTGACCATATTTTAGGTCCAAAAAACGCTAAATGGGTAATTTTATATAAAATCAGCTCAATTTGAAAATATTTCCCACAGGACCTCCTCAGAATCAGCAGATTGTTTTTATGTACGTTCGTATATTTAATGTAACTTCATGCTATAAATACTCTCAGAATTACAGGATCTAAGTCGAGGGACTAAAACTGAATGAAAACACCTGAAAGCAGCAGCTGAAACCTGAAAACAGGAAATGAAAAGTGACGAAAACAAGAAAAAAACGACTGAAAACGCCTGTGAAGGTTCTCAGTCGTCCAGGTCTTGGTTGTCCTCGTGGTTTCATTCATAGCATCTGGACTGGGTTGAGTTTATCGACGACGTTTCACGACAACTGGTAACAGTGACTGAAAATAAACAAACACAGACCTGGTAAAAGTCCTGGATAAGTATTTATATTTATCAGACGACACTGCAGCTGTTTTAGCGCCTGTGTGTTGCTAAAAACAGCTGCATGAAGTCGCAGGCTGTAATATAATACACCTTAAATGTCAGAAGACTAAACTTGAATCAGCTCTCACTAACTGCAGTAGTTCTAAGAGAATCTTTTGGATGAACAATCAAGAACAAATCCTTTATAAAGACTATATTTAAAACACCAGGCTCCAAAGTAGAAACTCACAGAAACAAAGTGAGTCCAGCTGTGATCAGTGAAACTCAAGTGTGATTTCCAATCAGTCTAAGTGCATGAACACGGCTCTAAACCGAACAGCAGAACTCTACGGACTGCATCATGGCCACGCTGCCAAAACCACAGGAGAGTAAAAAACCAGAACGTCCGGACACAAAACTCTGTCCGAAACTAGTTCAGTAAAGTCCCAGTAAGATTTCTCCAGAGTGACTCAAAATCAGCCAAAAACAGCCCAAAACTCATCAAGAATGACTGATTTGTTTAAAATGAGTTTAAAAATGTCCCGTCTGGTAAACTGAAATGTGTCCAGTATGACACAAGATTTAACAAATGAATGTCTGACAAACTAAAGTTTCTAAACTTCCTCAAATTTTGTCCAAAATGACACAAAATTCATTTGAACTGAGTTATAAAATGTTCAAAATGACTTCTAACACACCCAGAACGACACAGCATTTATCAAATTAACCTGAAACTCGTCCAAAGTAAACTACGAGCTGTAAAATGACCAGAAACCAGTTGAAGATGATCTGAACTTTCCCCAGGATGACTCCAGCAAAGAGCAGCTACCAACACAACGAGGACCCACTGGATGTTTAACTGTCACTGCTCTGTTCGTGAATTCAGAACATGCTAACGGTTAGCATGGATGTGCAGGTCTGATCCAACACGTGGATGATTTGTGCGTCTGAATCGGAAGTTTGTGTGTCGCCGTGTCCACCTGCATTATGCGCATTATTACCTGGATGTCAGAACATGGAACACTAATGCGTGCATGTATCCAGGTATCATGTGCTGCATGAATCAGTGTGTGTGATCTCCATGTCAGCTTCCTCCCACTGGTTCGGTCTGAACAGTGACTGATGGCTCTGTGTAATGAATGTAAAGGCCGTATTGTTCATTTCACATATTAGTGTCGGGCCTCGGGGCGAGTCGGGCCGCTAATGCCGGGCTCAGCTTTCCACCTGCACTTCAAAGAGCAGGACGACACAACGGGCTGTGGTTAACAACTGGATATTCACAGGATCAGCACACAAAGACGGTACACAGCAGTTTACACACACTGAATACCAGCTGAAGTGACAGATAAACACTGTTCAGGGCTTCACCTTCCAACATCCTGTCTTTACCTGCGTTACCTAAAGCTGCTGCACGCGGTTCAACAGTTTATATACAGCAGAAAAGAACAGCAGCGATCTTCTTCCACCCGACCACCTCCTGGTTCCCTGCTGTGCATAGAAACGCCGACATGTTCTGTAAAACTGAGCTAAGAACTAAGAGTTCCAGGAGACTTCATGTGTCTGTAAAGGACGACTTGTACAACAAGTACTCGGGGGTACGTGGTCTACCTCAGACTGGCCTTTGAAGTTAAAGCCAACTACAGCGAAGAGTTCCAAAATAAAAGCTGTCTTGGGATCTTTTGGTACCTTTCAGACTCTTTGGTTTTAACTCACGACTTGACTTGTGGTTTTGCTGAACTGACTTTCTAGTCGGTCTTGACTTGGGACTTTTGTCTCACTTTTTGCTCCTCATCTTTTGTGGAACTTCTAGGACTTGATGTAGCTCTTACAACATGTTCTGATTTGGACTTTTTGGACTTGGCCTGGGACTTTATCTGGACTTGGGATTTACGGATCCTGACTTGTTGGGCTCTGGTCTTCATTTTGGACATTTTAGTCTTGACTAGAACTTTTCAGAATTGACCTGAAACTTTTTTTCTTAACTTGGTGGAGGTTTGATTTTGGACATCTTGTCCTTGGAACTTCTGGTGCTGACTCAAGATTCTGTGATCTAGTCTTGGTTTGGCACCTTTCGGTTCTGACGCCATACTTTTTGGAACTGACTTGGAACTTGGTCTTGACTGAGGATTGTTTTCATCCTGACTTACTGGACGTCGGTTTTGATTTTAGACATTTTGTCCTTGGAACTTTGTGATCCTGACTTATGATTTTGTGGTCCTGACAAGGAACTCGGTCTTGATTTGGGACATATTTTTCTTGAATTAGAATTCTTTAGTTCTGATCTCAGACTGTCAGGCCTTGGGACGTTCTGGTCTGGACTTTGTGGTTCTCACTTTGGATTCTTCAACTTGACTTGAAACTTGCTCTTGATTTAGCACCTTTTGATCCTGACTGGAGATTCTCTAGTCCTGGATCATGATCTTTGACTTCATAGTTCTGACTTTGGACGTTTTTGTCCTGACTTAGTGGACTCCGGTCGTAATTTTGACATTTTATCCGTGGAATTTTTATTTATGACTTTGTGGATCTGACAAGGAACTTGGTCTTAGTTATGGATTTTTTCTTCTCAATTTAGGACCTTTAAGTTCTGACTCTGGACTCTGCTTGTACCCCTGTGATCTTGACTTGAGACCTTCGCCATGACATGAATCTAGGTTTTAATTTGGGATGTCTTTGTCTTGACGGTTAGAAGCTGTGTCCGGGGATCGGGTCGCCGAGGCCCCCGCCGTCGACTGCCACCCGATCCACATGGCACCCGGCCCCTACGATTCCCTCTGCGGGTGGTGGGTCCACAGGAGATTGGGCCCACGTCGTCCATTCGGGCTGGGCCCGGCCACCAGGCGCTCCCATACGAGCCCCGACCCCAGGCCTGGCTCCAGGGTGGGGCCCCAGCTGCGCCTTGCCGGGCGACGTCACGGTCCTTGGTTTTATTTTTATCATAACGGCGTCTTGACGTGGAACCTCTTGGTGTTGGTTTAAGATCTTTAAATCCTGACTTCGGATGTTCTGGTTCTGACTAAGGACTTGATCTTGTCTCAGGGCTTTTTGGTTCCGACTCCTCAGATCTGACTTTGGGGACTCTGGTTCTCCTTGTTCTTGGTTTTGACTTTGGTCTTTGTAAGACCTTGTGTCCTGGACCTGGTGGTTCTGGTCTTTCTTGAAGATCTTTTGGTCTTTTAGCAGATTATTTCTTTCCCAGCAATAAAGTTTAACCCACTGTTTTCAGTTTTCACTTCACTTTATTGTTATAAAGTTTATAACAATAAAGTCCTAATAGAAGTGACCACTCAGTCCACTGACGGGGAGACCTGGAGTGGAACCGCCCCCACTCAGGCTTTTATGTTTTGAAAAGTTTTATATTATAGCACTTGACTGATTGCTAACGTAATGCTAATTTGTAGTTTTACTTCATTATATTCACCTGACAGCTGCAGTTACTTTGCAAGCTAGGACTTTACTCTGAGCTTATAAAATACAAAGCAGTTTCTACACAATAAAGCAGATTAAATTACCCGTCATCTTATACAGACGATATTAAATATAACCACTACAGCCACTATTACTATAAGTGTGTTCCTTTGTGAACACTGGCGTGCTTTTACCGCATTGACGTTTTGATTTGAAAGCACGGTGGAGTGTTTGTACGGCTGAGTATCGACTCTTAACAACACGTCGCCACAATCGCATGTTCCACTACTACATGTCCACATGCTTACACGTGTGTACATTTAATCAGCGGTATTGTGAGATATTAAAGAGTTCCCCCGGCGGAAATATTAAGAGCAACACTCGACGTGAAGGAGATTTCATGAAGCCACTAACAGCGAGAACACACACTTCACTTTATCATATAAATAACAGTTATAATCAGAAGGTCATGTGATATGTAGATGAGACACTTTGCATAAAACACAATGGCGAGCAGGTGTACAGAGGTGAGTTCTCCTTCTGAGTGCTGTATTTTCTTTTTTTTATTATTACTGTATTATTATCCTGATTGCTTCATGGAGCGCGGGCCATTATGTTCCACGTCTTTGTTTGATAAATGCAAAAAATAAAAAATAACCAGCAGAAGGATGTCAGGTAATTGTTCTATAACTCCTGAGTGGATGTTTTTCATAATTTAAAGGACCTGCAACAGGAAGCGAACAAACCTGAGACGCTGCTTCATCTGCCTCTGTGATGAAGGCAAACACTGGATTTTCAAAATAAGACTCGATTAAAAAGGTCAAAGCTCCAAACGTGTTGATTTTCTATCTGTAACCCAGAATCCAGCATCAGTTAATACAAACACTGAACCTCGTGAGGAAGAAATTAAACATGAGAACACAGAATTTAACGTGTTTATGTTTGTTTACATGTTATGTTGCGTTGCTTGCTGTTGTGTTGCTGGTTGACATGTTGTTAGTTGTTTTCTTGCAGGTTGCCGTGCTGAGATTCTTTAATTGCTTTGACTGTCCTGCACGATTTGCTGTGTTGCTGCTTGCTGTGGGTCTCTTGTCTAGTTGCTGTTAGTTGCATTACTTGATGTTGCATTGCTGGTTGCCATCTTGAGCAGATTCTCTATTTGTTTTTGACAAGTTGCTTTACCTTTTATTGTGCTACAGGTTGCCGTGTTAAGTCTCCTGTCTAGTTGTCATTGGTTGCATTTGTTGTTGTTGTATTGCTGGTTGCTGTCTTGAGCAGATTCTCTAATTCTTTCCGCCAAGTTGCATCAATTATTTTTAGCGAGTTGTGTGTTTTGTGTTTTCTCTCGTCGTTTTTGCTGAGTTGCCTTACTTTTTGCTGTGCTGCAGGTTGCCTTGATGAGTTCCTGTCTAGTTGCATTATCTGACGTTGCATTGCTGCTTGCTGTGGGTCTCTTGTCTAGTTGCTGTTAGTTGCATTACTTGACATTGTATTACTGGTTGCCATCTTGAGCAGATTCTCTACTTGTTTTTGCCGAGTTGCCTTACTTTTTGCTAAGCTGCAGGTTGCCGTGCTGAGTTCTTGCTTAGTTGCATTATCTGACGTTGCATTGCTGGTTGCTGTCGTGAGCACAGGCTCCATTTATAGTTTTAACCAAGTTGCATTACTTGACATTGCATTGCTGGTTGCCATCTTGAGCATATTCTGTACTTGTTTTTGACAAGTTGCTTTACCTTTTATTGTGCTACAGGTTGCCGTGTTGAGTAACCGGTCTGGTTGTTTTGGTTGTGACTTGTTGTGTTGCTGCTTGCCGTGTTAAGTCTCCTGGTTGTTTGCATTGCTGGTTGCTGTCTTGAGGAGATTCTCTAATTGTTGTTGCCAAGTTGCATCAATTATTTTTAGCTAGTTGTGTGTTTCGTGTTTTCTCTCGTTGTTTTTGCCAAGTTGCCTTACTTTTTGCTGTGCTGCAGGTTGCCGTGCTGAGTTCTTGCCTAGTTGCATTATCTGACGTTGCATTGCTGGTTGCTGTCCTGAGCATAGCCTCCATTTATAGTTTTCACCAAGTTGCATTACTTGTTGCACTGTTGCTTGTTCTTGCTGCTAGTTAAAGTGTTTCTGGAGGTTTCATTGCTGGTTGCTGTGTTGTATTACTTGTTGCACACACACACACACACACACACACACACACACACACACACACACAGAGGAATGTGAAGAGAGAGAGCACTGCTGTTGACCTCTCTCACTCTTTTGTCTCTTTGAGCCAAGTTTTGCCCTGAGTGCTCGATACATGATCCAACACACACACAAAGACACGCAAACACACAACTTTTTCACTTTCTATCCATCACACACACACACACACACATCTCTACATACAGTACACACTGCGTTGGACACACACACACACACAGACACACACATTCCTGGAAGACAAAGACAGAGGAGGTCTGTCAGAGTCAAATGTCAAACTGCTCTTAGCTGCTGTTTGCTAAACACTCCTGTGGTAATGACTTCAAATAGCAAAACTAAACATGTCCAGAGTGTGTGTCTGTCAGTGTGTGTCTGACAGTGTGTGTCTGACAGTGTGTGTGAGTGTCAGAGTGTGTGTGTGTGTGTGTGTAAGTGTGTGTTACAGTGTGTGCAGAGAGATAAAGCAATTGGGCGGAAAAGAGGGAGAAAGAGGGAGATGAACTTTCAGCTCTTGAGAAATAAGCACTTCTAATTGGTTTGAATTGGAAAACCATCAACAGGAGGGGAGGAGGGGGGAGGAGGGGGGAGGAGGGGGGAGGAGGAGGAGGAGGCAGGAAGAGGAGGAGGGAGGAAGAGGAGGAGCGTTTCAGGTAAAGAAGAAGAAAAGTAAGAAAACAAACACAAAAGACAACAAAACCACAAAATCTGCCTTGAAGACAAACTGAGGAGAAAAATGTCACGTGTGTTTTTAAAACCCCGGAACATGAATGAGAAGCAACACGTCCCTGCAACTTTGCCAACAACAGCCCACTGCCTGACAGCAACGATTGCTGCAAGCTGGAAGGAGATGAGCGCAGGAGGCAATGCAAAATACACAGTCACATCAACAGTTGCTGCTGGTTGCTGTGTTGCTGGTTGTTTTGTTGCTGCTGTGCTAAATATTGACTCAGTTTGTTGCCAAGCTGCACTACTTCTTGTTGTGTTGAGCAACTTCTGTTTCGGCTGTGTTGCATTGCTGGCTGTTGTTGCCAGCTGGAGCATAGTTGCTGGCAACAATGTTGTTGCTAGTTGACTCGTCTCTGGCTATTTTGTTAGAGGTTGCTGTGTTGCTTTTATATTCTCTTTTGCAGAGTTGCACTGCTTCTCGATGCGTTGCTGCTTGTTGCGTTGCTGCTTGCTGCGTTGAGCATCTTCTGCCGTGGCTCTGTCGGATTGCCAGCTGTTGTTGCAGGTTGATGTATTGCTGCTATTGAAGTGACTCTGGCTGTTCTGTTGCAGGTTGCTGTGTTGACTTTTTCCTCTAGTTGTTGTTGCTGACTTGAGTTGCTCGCTGCTGCCTCAGGTTGACGTGTCTCTGGTTGTTTGTCTTCAGTGGATGTCAGTTCCACCTGTGTTTTAAAGCTCCATCCTGTGGAGTCGTGAGTGTCGGCCGTCGTTGCCGGCAGCGTTGCCACACCCTCGGCGGTTGCAGGAAAAGGTTCTGGCATTTCGCTGAGCGTCTCCTGTATTTATTCCCGTCTCGGTTTATTTCATCCACACTCTGCTGCCGAGGTAAAAACACGCTGCGCCGCGTATGCAAATCCGCTTAGCTTCACATCAAGGCGTGACATTTCAGAAATGTGAAATAAATTGATATGGCCCAATTAGATTGAAGCCGGCGTTGCTCGCCACCGTCCTCCTCCCCCTCGCCTCCCCCGTCTCCCTCAGCCTCTCGCCTCGTCCCAAATTGCTTTGCATTTGCCTGCTCACATCCAGAGCTCTTAATTATATGGTGGTGTGTGGCGGCATTTGGCTGGAACAGCGAGGAGCTGCAGAGAGCTGCTGTTAGCGGTTAGCCGCCGCTGCTAGGACGCGGCTAAAAGCTTATCCCGGCGGGGGAGAGGGGGGAGGACGGAGGAGAGAGAGCCGAACAAAGAGGAGGCGTCCGGGGCCTCGGCTGGCCAGATAGAGGAGGACGAGGAGGCGCTCGGTGGGAGGAGACGGAGTTACAGCGAGTTCGGAGGGGAGTGTTTGAGCTGTGGACGGTGGAGGATTGTGGGTAGTGACAGATGGAGGAGCCAACAGGTCGCAGTCTGATGGTCCCATGATGATGTCGTTGTTGTTGTTGTTGTCTAGTAGCTGGACAAATATCCATCATGGAGGAACATCTAGTAGCTGGAGATACATCCAGCATGGAGGAACATCTAGTAGCTGGAGATACATCCAACATGGAGGAACATCTAGTAGCTGGAGATACATCCAGCATGGTGGAACATCTAGTAGCTGGAGATACATCCAGCATGGAGGAACATCTAGTAGCTGGAGAAACATCCAGCATGGAGGAACATCTAGTAGCTGGAGATACATCCAGCATGGAGGAACATCTAGTAGCTGGAGATACATCCAGCATGGAGGAACATCTAGTAGCTGGAGATACATCCAGCATGGAGGAACATCTAGTAGCTGGAGATACATCCAGCATGGAGGAACATCTAGTAGCTGGAGAAACATCCAGCATGGAGGAACATCTAGTAGCTGGAGATACATCCAGCATGGAGGAACATCTAGTAGCTGGAGATACGTCCAGCATGGAGGAACATCTAGTAGCTGGAGATACGTCCAGCATGGAGGAACATCTAGTAGCTGGAGATACATCCATCATGGAGGAACATCTAGTAGCTGGAGATGCATCCAGCATGGAGGAACATCTAGTAGCTGGACAAACATCCAGCATGGAGGAACATCTAGTAGCTGGAGATACATCCAGCATGGAGGAACATCTAGTAGCTGGAGATACGTCCAGCATGGAGGAACATCTAGTAGCTGGAGATACATCCATCATGGAGGAACATCTAGTAGCTGGAGATACGTCCAGCATGGTGGAACATCTAGTAGCTGGAGATACATCCATCATGGAGGAACATCTAGTAGCTGGAGATACGTCCAGCATAGAGGAACACCTAGTAGCTGGAGAAACATCCAGCATGGAGGAACATCTAGTAGCTGGAGATACATCCAACATGGAGGAACATCTAGTAGCTGGAGATACATCCAGCATGGAGGAACATCTAGTAGCTGGAGATACATCCAGCATGGAGGAACATCTAGTAGATGGAGATACATCCAGCATGGAGGAACATCTAGTAGCTGGAGATACATCCAGCATGGAGGAACATGTAGTAGCTGGAGATACATCCAGCATGGAGGAACATCTAGTAGCTGGAGATACATCCAGCATGGAGGAACATCTAGTAGCTGGAGATACATCCAGCATGGAGGAACATCTAGTAGCTGGAGATACATCCAGCATGGAGGAACATCTAGTAGCTGGAGATACATCCAACATGGAGGAACATCTGTCTACAGGAAGATGTTGGATGTATCTCCAGCTACTAGATGTTCCTCCATGCTGGATGTGTCTCCAACAGTTCCTGTGGTTACTTCAGTGATTCTTTAAAAATAAAACATCCTGTCAGACCTGCTGGTGGATCTGAGAAGTTCGGATGGATCCAAACAGGTTTCATTTAGTTTGAGAAACTGATCGTAGCGCTGTTCACTGAACGCATTAAAGCTGAGATGTTAAGGGTGAATTTAACCAGCAGGATTAAAGGAGGAGGAGGAAGAAGAAGAGAAAGAGAGAAACTGACCACAGTATTTTTTACTTGATGCATTTAATCAGTCAGAATAAGAGCCTGAACATCTGTTTATGACGTCGCCTCCAACAAAGAAGCGTCACCAGGTGAAACTAAAAGGTGAGCAGATGCTCAGACGTTCTCCTGGTTCTGGTGAAGCAGAGCTGCTAAACCCAACGTGAGCTTCCTGACGGTTTGAGGCTTCGCCGACGTCGAGGCCGGGCGACGAGAACCCTCAGAGAAGCACAAAAACCATGAACCGACAGCAGCGGATGGAAAACAACAACAACAACAACAACAACAACAACAACACGACGACAGCCGGTTGGTTGTTTGTGTCGGTCGTGTTGAGGGAACACAGCGCCATTGATTTTCCTGATTCCCCGCCGTCGACCGCAGACACACAAACACGCTTCTATAGGCAACAAACATCCATATCTACACATCATATACCGCACACACACACACACACACACACACACACACACACACACGAGTCGACCTGCTGCTGGCTGCTGATTGGTGGATTTGACGAGGTGACTAAAAGCGGCGAGGTAATCTTCCCTCATTATTTCAATTACCAGGCTAAACGCAGCAATCAGCCGCATAATGATGGCTGCTGGGCGAGCGAAGGTGAGAGACGGGGGAGAGAGAGGGGAGGAGGGGGAGGAGGGGGGGGAGGGAGGCAGGAGAGAAAAAGATGGAACAAGATATTTGCATTGATCTCAGAGAAAAACCAGATATTTGCAGAAAAGAGACGAGGAGAAAACAGGGCAGGGAGGGAGGACGGGTGAGGCCGAGGGGGGAGGACAGAAAGAGGAAAATATTTGTATTGATTTCAGAGCAGGAAAAAAACATTCGCTCGACGGGGAGAGAAAAAAAACGAGGGAGCGGAAATCGATGGGAGCATTTGCATTGATCTCTTAGTGGGAACACAGGTTTATTTGGAGAAACAGGAGGAGAGGAGGAGCACGGAGACGGAGGAGGAAAGGGAGAAGAGGAAAATATTTTCATCGATTCCTGCAGGACGATTGTGTGAATGTAAAGAGAGGCTCTGCAACAGGAGGAGGAGGAGGAGGAGGATGGGGGAGGAGGAGGAGGAGGAGGACGGGGAGGAGGACGGGGAGGAGGAGGAAGAGGAAGAGGAGGAGGAGGAGGAGGATGGGGAGGAAGAGGAAAATATTTTCATCGATTCCTGCAGGACGATTGTGTGAATGTAAAGAGAGGCTCTGCAACAGGAGGAGGAGGAGGAGGAGGACGGGGAGGAGGACGGGGAGGAGGAGGAAGAGGAAGAGGAGGAGGAGGAGGAGGAGGGGAGGAAGAGGAAAATATTTTCATCGATTCCTGCAGGACGATTGTGTGAATGTAAAGAGAGGCTCTGCAACAGGAGGAGGAGGAGGAGGAGGATGGGGGAGGAGGAGGAGGAGGAGGATGGGGGAGGAGGAGGAAGAGGAGGAGGAGGACGGGGAGGAGGAGGAAGAGGAAGAGGAAGAGGAGGAGGATGGGGAGGAAGAAGACAGGAGGAGGAGGAGGAAGAGGAAGAGGAAGAGGAAGAGGAGAGGAGGAGGAAGAGAAAGAGGAGGAGGAGGAGAACGGGGAGGAGGAGGAAGAGGAAGAGGAGGAGGAGAGGAGGAGGAAGAGAAGGAGGAGGAGGGGGAGAAGGATGGGGAGGAAGAGGAAGAGGAGAGGAGAGGAGGAGGATGGGGGAGGAGGAGGAGGAGAAGGATGGGGAGGAAGAGGAAGAGGAAGAGGAGAGGAGGAGGATGGGGGACGAGGAGAAGGAAGAGGAGGAGGATGGGGAGGAAGAAGACAGGAGGAGGAGGAAGAGGATGAGGAAGATGAAGAGGACAGGAGGATGAGGAGGTCGAGGAGGAAGAGCAGGAGGAAGAGGAGAAGAGGAAAATACTTTCGATTCCTGCATGACGTTTCTGTAAATGTAAAGAGAGGCTCTGCAACTGGAGGAGGAGGAGGAGGAGGAGGATGGGGGAGGAGGACGGGGAGGAAGAGGACAGGAGGAGGAGGAAGAGGATGGGGGAGGAGGAGGAAGAGGAGGAGGATGGGGAGGAAGAGGAGAGGAGGAGGAGGAGGAGGAAGAGGAAGAGGAGGAGGATGGGGAGGAAGAAGACAGGAGGAGGAGGAAGAGGAAGAGGAAGAGGAGAGGAGGAGGAAGAGGAAGAGGAAGAGGAAGAGGAAGAGGAGAGGAGGAGGATGGGGGACGAGGAGAAGGAAGAGGAGGAGGATGGGGAGAAGGAAGACAGGAGGAGGAGGAAGAGGAGGAGGAAGATGAAGAGGACAGGAGGATGAGGAGGTCGAGGAGGAAGAGCAGGAGGAAGAGAAGAGGAAAATACTTTCGATTCCTGCATGACGTTTCTGTAAATGTAAAGAGAGGCTCTGCAACAGGAGGAGGAGGAGGAGGAAGAAGAAAAATAGGAAGAGGAGAAAGAGGAAGTGAGAAAAAGTGATGAGGAAAAGGAACGGATGAAAAAGGAGACAAGAGGAAGGTGGAAAAAGGGAAAGGAGGAAGAGAAGGAGGAGAAAGAGAAGGGGAGGAAAAGAAGGAGGAAGTAGAGGAGAAAGGAGGAGCAGGAGGAAGGTGATCTGAAATTAAATGTGATCAGGTAGAAAAGAGAGGAGGGATATCAGAGGAGAAACTAAAGAGGAGGAGAAGAAAGGAGGAGGAAACAGGAGGACGAGGAGGAGAAGAGGGGAGAGGAAACATTTAGAGGATTAAAAAAGGAGGAGAAACAAGGTGAAGGAGGAGGAGAAGAAAAGAGTGGGATGAAGATGATTTACAGGACGTGAGGAGAAAGGAGAAGGGTAAGGAGGGAAGGATGTCAGAGGAGAGGAGGAGGAGGAAGAGGAGAAATGAGAACATGGGGAAAGAAAAGAAGGAGGAGATGAGGAGGAAACAGGAGACGGCGTGGGAAGGAGAGAGGAAGAAAAATAGGAGAGCATGAAAAAATCCAACTCACACACGTATGACAAGAAGTGTGTGTTTCCTTTTTTTATTGGCATGACCTGTAGCATGCGTCACCTGGGCAGGTCTGGACACACAAACACACACACTAACACACACACTAACACACACACTCTGAGGACGGTGTTGTGGTGTTGTGATGCTGTGATGGTGACAGTGGACAGGTCAAACAGGTGAGACCTCGATGTGATCACAGATAGAGAACTGAAGGACTGATTCAGGGGCCCTGAGGGCCACATCGATACTTCAGAACCAGACACCTTCTCTGCATCTACAGTACAACAGCTCAGAGGAGGAACTACAAACACAGCCACCGTGACCACAAAGACGGAAGAAACAACTACAAAGATGGAAGAAACAACTACAAAGATGGAAGAAACAACTACAAAGATGGAAGAAACAACTACAAAGACGGAAGAAACAACTACAAAGATGGAAGAAACAACTACAAAGACGGAAGAAACAACTACAAAGATGGAAGAAACAACTACAAAGACGGAAGAAACAACTACAAAGACGGAAGAAACAACTACAAAGATGGAAGAAACAACTACAAAGATGTAATAAAATACTACAAAGACGGAAGAAACAACTACAAACATGGAAGAAACAACTACAAACATGGAAGAAACAACTACAAACATGGAAGAAACAACTACAAAGATGGAAGAAACAACTACAAAGATGGAAGAAACAACTACAAAGACGGAAGAAACAACTACAAAGATGTAATAAAATACTACAAAGACGGAAGAAACAACTACAAACATGGAAGAAACAACTACAAACATGGAAGAAACAACTACAAAGATGGAAGAAACAACTACAAAGTTGGAAGAAACAAATACAAAGATGGAAGAAACAACTACAAAGACGGAAGAAACAACTACAAACATGGAAGAAACAACTACAAACATGGAAGAAACAACTATTTACTGTAGTAATTTACTATTTACATCTGTTTATTTGTAGTTTGTTGGTTTTTCCTCACAGTGGCGATAGTTAGATGGTGCCTCGTAGCGACTACAGTTACCACCACAACCATGCAACAAACCATCACAACTTTCCAGAAAGCCGCCAAGTTTGAACAGGAAAAGATACGAGGATGAATCAGAGACGCCGGTGGGAGAATCAGAAGAGGAGAAGAACCAACCTACTGAGGAAGACCCCGTCCTGAAGCCGTTGGGTCGCCTCTGGGACCGTTAGCCGCTGGAGTGAAGGTGTTTGGAATAATTCCTGGGAATGTAGAGTAAAGCCGACGCTGCAGTCCTGACCTTTACCAGCTGACTGACTGTCCCTGGTACTGTGAGCACTAAATATTATCACTGTTAGGTTGTTTCACGGCGCTAAGAGACGCTGTTCACCTGGATTATTAACCTGATTTCTTGTTTTGGTTTGTGTTCAAAGATCCGTGGTAAAACCTGGAATGGACTTCTGAGCTGTGGTTTAGTTGTCTGGATTGGACTGAACTGTGTGGGGGGGAACCAGGGTGGATTTACTGGACTGGACTCAACGGCAGTCGCCATACATGTGGATTGTGTACGGAGGGAAGGGAAGGGTGGGACGGACGACTTTACTAGTGAGTATTTAGCGGACTCTAGTAAAGTCGTCTGTTGATCCGGAGCACAGAAGTTGCCAGACCTGTCCTCGGTAGCCGCCGTCATCAAGGTGACTAACCAGAGAAAATCCCAGTTTGCCGGCCCTTTGGGAGAACCCTGAGACAGGCTGATCACAGAAGCACCACCAGGAGAACAAACGGTCCGTCACATCCTGTGTTCCCCTGGAAACTCCTGCTTGTTTTTAGTTCCACAACACTGTGTAACTGTGATGGAGAAGGTCCGACACAACTGTGGGCACCACGAGGTTCACAATTAAAACAGTTCTGTACATTGGCCATTCTTAGTAGAATCTTAATAGGTAAATTTTTGTACCGCGGTGCACCTCTGCACCGAAACAAACGTGCCTGTACCGAACAGTTCAGAACGACTAGGTGTACCGTCACACTCCTACAAAACAGCTACACACAAATTTAAAAAGGCTGAAATATAAGTAAAACAGCAATAAAGAGCCATAAAACAGCTGAACCTGACGTAGCAGTGAGGAAAGAGGAGAAGAAGAAAAGAGCAGGATAAAGATGATTAACATGAGGTGAGGGAAAAGGGGAAGGGGAGGGAGGGAAGGACGTCAGAGGAGAAGAAGAGGAGGAGAAATGAGAACATGAGGAAAAACAAAAGAAGGAGGAGATGAGGAGGAAACAGGAGACAGCGTGGGAAGAAGAACATTCACATTTACTTTTACTTCACACACAAACTGACCGAGGAACAGCTGACTGGTGAACATGTTGAAGTGCAGGAACGTTAGCATGTTAGCATGTTAGCACTGTGACTGGTATGTTAGCATGCTAACGTTAGCATTTATCTTCACAGAGCAGCAGCATCTTAAAATCAAAGTTCAAACCAACCATCGACCTTCCTCTCTCTCTCATCATCTCTCACCCTCCTCTACCTCTCTCCCTCTGCCTCCCCCCTCCTCCCCCTCCTCTGTTTGATTGACAGGGTGGACAGATGCTGCTCTATAAACAGGTAACCTGATCTGCAGAGCCCATCTGGTCACAGCTCTGTTCAATTCACACTTCACACACACACACACACACACACACACACACACACACACACACACACACACACACACACAAACATATACTCCCACTGCAGTGACTCACATTCACACACACACATAAAAAGATTAACACACACATGCACGCCTGCACACGGACAAATATGGAGCAGCACCAAATAAATATGGAGAGGACACACACAGTGACTCACAGCGCACACAAACACACTTCATGTTTATCTGACGGGGACACGCACAACAATTATCCAAAGCACTCAGAGCTGCTGCAAAATCACACACGTTCCACAGGAAGTGTGTGTGTGAGTGTTTTCTTTTTTTATTGGCATGACCTGTAGCATGCGTCACCTGGGCAGGTCTGGACACAAACACACACACTAACACAAACACACACACACACAGTAACACACACAGTCTGAGGACGGTGTTGTGGTGTTGTGATGCTGTGATGGTGACAGTGGACAGGTCAAACAGGTGAGACCTCGCTGTGATCACAGATAGAGAACTGAAGGACTGATTCAGGGGCCCTGAGGGCCACATCGATACTTCAGAGCCAGACACCTTCTCTGCATCTACAGTACAACAGCTCAGAGGACGAACTACAAACACAGCCACCGTGACCACAAAGACGGAAGAAACAACTACAAAGACGGAAGAAACAACTACAAAGATGGAAGAAACAACTACAAAGAGACACAACACATCAATAAAGAAAGTAAAACAACTATGAGACCAAACAGATTTAAAAAGGCTAAAATACATGAAAGACAGCAAAAAGAGCCACAAACAGGTAAAACTGATGTAGTAGAGAATGTAGTAGTAAATGTAGTAATGAGTGTAGTAGTGAATGTAGTAGTGAATGTAGTAATGAGTGTAGTAGTGAATGTAGTAGTGAATGTAGTAATGAGTGTAGTAGTGAATGTAGTAGTGAATGTAGTAGTATGTGTAGTAGTGAATGTAGTAGTGAGTGTAGTAGTGAATGTAGTAGTGAGTGTAGTAGTGAATTTAGTAATGAGTGTAGTAGTGAGCGTAGTAATGAGTGTAGTAGTGAGCGTAGTAGAATGTAGTAGAATGTGTAGTAGTGAGCGTAGTAGTGAGTGTAGTAGTGAATGTAGTAGTGAGTGTAGTAGTGAATGTAGTAGTGAGTGTAGTAGTAGTGTAGTAGTGATTTGTGTGGGTGTAGTAGTGAGCGTAGTGTGAGTGTAGTAGTGAGCGTAGTAGAATGTAGTAGAATGTGTAGTAGTGAGCGTAGTAGTGAGTGTAGTAGAATGTGTCGTCGTGAATGTACTAGAATGTAGTAGAATGTGTAGTAGTGAGTGTAGTAATGAGTGTAGTAGTGAGTGTAGTAATGAGTGTAGTAGTGAGCGTAGTAGAATGTAGTAGAATGTGTAGTAGTGAGTGTAGTAGTGAATGAAGTAGTGAGTGTAGTAGTGAGTGTAGTAGTGAATTTAGTGTAGTAGTGAGTGTAGTAGAGTGTAGTAGTGAGTGTAGTAATGAGTGTAGTAGTGAGCGTAGTAGAATAGTAGTAGTAGTGAAGTGTAGTAGTGAGTGTAGTAGTGAATGAAGTAGTGAGTGTAGTAGTGAGTGTAGTAGTGAATTTAGTAATGAGTGTAGTAGTGAGCGTAGTAATGAGTGTAGTAGTGAGCGTAGTAGAATCTAGTAGAATGTGTAGTAGTGAGCGTAGTAGTGAGTGTAGTAGTGAATGTAGTAGTGAGTGTAGTAGTGAATGTAGTAGTGAGTGTAGTAGTGAGTGTAGTAGTGAATTTAGTAATGAGTGTAGTAGTGAGCGTAGTAATGAGTGTAGTAGTGAGCGTAGTAGAATGTAGTAGAATGTGTAGTAGTGAGCGTAGTAGTGAGTGTAGTAGAATGTGTCGTCGTGAATGTACTAGAATGTAGTAGAATGTGTAGTAGTGAGTGTAGTAATGAGTGTAGTAGTGAGTGTAGTAATGAGTGTAGTAGTGAGCGTAGTAGAATGTAGTAGAATGTGTAGTAGTGAGTGTAGTAGTGAATGAAGTAGTGAGTGTAGTAGTGAGTGTAGTAGTGAATTTAGTAATGAGTGTAGTAGTGAGCGTAGTAATGAGTGTAGTAGTGAGCGTAGTAGAATCTAGTAGAATGTGTAGTAGTGAGCGTAGTAGTGAGTGTAGTAGTGAATGTAGTAGTGAGTGTAGTAGTGAATGTAGTAGTGAGTGTAGTAGTGAGTGTAGTAGTGAATTTAGTAATGAGTGTAGTAGTGAGCGTAGTAATGAGTGTAGTAGTGAGCGTAGTAGAATGTAGTAGAATGTGTAGTAGTGAGCGTAGTAGTGAGTGTAGTAGAATGTGTCGTCGTGAATGTACTAGAATGTAGTAGAATGTGTAGTAGTGTGTGTAGTAGTGAGTGTAGTAGTGAGCGTAGTAGTGAGCGTAGTAGTGAGCGTAGTAACATGTGTAGTAGTGAGCGTAGTAGTGAGCGTAGTAGTGAGCGTAGTAACATGTGTAGTAGTGAGCGTAGTAGTGAGCGTAGTAACATGTGTAGTAGTGAGCGTAGTAACATGTGTAGTAGTGAGCGTAGTAGTGAGCGTAGTAACATGTGTAGTAGTGAGCGTAGTAACATGTGTAGTAGTGAGCGTAGTAGTGAATGTAGTAGTGAGCGTAGTAGTGAGTGTAGTAGTGAGCGTAGTAGTGAGCGTAGTAGTGAGCGTAGTAGTGAATGTAGTAGAATGTGTAGTAGTGAGCGTAGTAGTGAGCGTAGTAACATGTGTAGTAGTGAGCGTAGTAGTGAATGTAGTAGTGAGCGTAGTAGTGAATGTAGTAGAATGTGTAGTAGTGAGCGTAGTAGTGAGCGTAGTAGTGAGCGTAGTAGTGAATGTAGTAGTGAGCGTAGTAGTGAATGTAGTAGAATGTGTAGTAGTGAGCGTAGTAGTGAGCGTAGTAACATGTGTAGTAGTGAGCGTAGTAGTGAATGTAGTAGTGAGCGTAGTAGTGAATGTAGTAGAATGTGTAGTAGTGAGCGTAGTAGTGAGCGTAGTAACATGTGTAGTAGTGAGCGTAGTAGTGAATGTAGTAGTGAGCGTAGTAGTGAATGTAGTAGAATGTGTAGTAGTGAGCGTAGTAGTGAGCGTAGTAGTGAGCGTAGTAGTGAATGTAGTACTAAGTCTGACTCCGGCCGTCATTGCGGCTCTGTTCCTGCTGAAGTGTGAAACTGACTCATGAGGACATTTCTCGTTTCCGTGCGGTCGGAGGAAACTATACGTTCATGTTTCCACAGAGGTGTCTCTCACTAATGTCTACCCAGGATGCATTGCGGCGCTCGGACGCACCGGCAAGTCACGGCTCATCTCGCCCGGCTGCTGTTGCCACGGTAACCACAGTTTGAGCGAAAGACACAAACACCTGCACAGCTGATGGTGATGAGTTCCTACCTCTGCTCTGCCTCACCTGTTACACCGAGTGTGTGTGTGTGTGTGTGTGTGTCTCAGGTAATTCACTACAGATCTCCTACCTGTTAAATTACACTTTCACAAACCACACTGTGAGATTAATGTCTTTACTCTGAGGCCGTTCCCAGGCAAACACATTAATGCAAGGAGACAAAAAGCAGCAACAAAAACACACAAAACAATTATAATGACACACAAAACAACCTGGGAGGGACACAGAACAACTAAAGAGTCAACAAAAACACACAAAACGATAAGACAACGATGAGACAAAAACAACCGTATATAGACATGAAAGGACACAAGATGATCACAAGACCCAGAACAACAGCTAAGAGACAGACAGCCACCCCAAGGAGACACCCGACCACCAACATAACATCAACGGAGCAACATAACATCACCAGAAGGCCACAAAACGTCCACAAAGAGACACAAAACATCAACAAAGAGACGTAAAATGACCTCACAGAGACGCAACACAACCAGAAAAACTCCAAACGAGATAACAAGTCTTCGTTCGGGGTCGGCTGTCTTATATTTCGTCCTCTCTGCTAAAATTTCACCAACGTGCAGCCTCTGGGATGTAAAATGCTAACTGCTAGCTGCTAATTACCGACTTCCAAAGGTCTTTCCTGTGTAAGCTAATGGCTAATACAAGCACCTCTGCAGTAATCCAGCGAGCCGCCGCCACGAGCTAACTGTCAGCAGCTAACCGCTAATTATGAAGCGCAGCCTCTGCTTCACCCTGATCGACTTATCATGTTGTTTAGCCATTAGCATACGCTAGCATGCTGCCCTAGCGTGGCGCCCAGCTCGCCCTGTGGCGCGCTGGCATTTCAAAGTGGTAATTATCACAAACTGGTTGGCAAATGCTACTTAGCCCCGGCCGGGGGTCAGAGGAATTATGGGAGAGTGAGTCCTGGGAGTCAGGCGGGGGCGTGGCCGGCCGGCCGGCGAGCACTTTGTTTTGGATAATGATAGATTTTAGCGGCGGGTCGCTTCGCCGCACGCTCACCTCCTAACGTCTCCTCACTTCCTGTGTCCTTCATCACCTCCTCGTCCTCCCCCTCCTCCCCCTGTTTACCACAAACATCTCCAGTAAACATAATAACAGAGGGCACCAACCTGTTGCTAGGCGACAATTACAGGAACAACAGTGACGAAGGGCAGAGATGACTGAGTGTTTGTGTGTGTGATGATCGACTCACAGAAAAGCAGGATGGAGAGTCAGCAAACAAACAAACAAACAAACAAACACACACAACAAACCTTGTGTCTCTGTGGAGGAACCACCAAGTTCTCCTCAGCAGCTCTGAATCCTCAGATCTGTTCTTCATCCTCCAGCGTCTCCGACTGGACGTACAGCTCAGACCTGCTGTAGGACACACAGGAGACCACAGTGAGACACAAACAACAACAAACACAAAACAAAACAACAAGTAAAAGAAGCAAAACAACTGAAGAGATGCACCAGATGAACACAGGACAAGGACAGGTAGAGTTAAAGAAAACACAAGCAGTAAACAACAACAACGACACACCAAACAGAAACCAGGAGAGGCAGAAGGACTCCAGACCAACGACAAAGAGACACACAAACAACAAAACGATGCGATTCACCACTAAAAACATTAAGATGCAGAACGACAACACTCCCTCTCTCTGTGCACCGAAAATAAAAAACTGAAACTAAATGAGGAAACCTGATAAATAAAAACTGAATCATTAAACCTGAGCAGGAGACACCAGTGAATAAAACACAACTAACCTACAGAACATTATATAGAAGAATATAGAACGAAACACATTCTGCAGGTGAGAATATTAAAACTACACAGGGACATAAATCATCAGATTATCTTCTGTATGACTGAAGGACAAGTTAAAACCAAGACATTACATCACAGGAACAAACACACATTTAAAATATTAGGATTGTCATGAAATGTTCTATGTAATATTCTACATAATAATATTTTATATAATAATATTTCAGGGTTTCCCTCAGAAAACTTGCTAAGCCTGGTGGTGGAGAAGCCCACCGTGTTTTTGTACAAAAAAAAAGGTTAAAAGAAGAACTTTGAAATTATGACTATTATGTGTTATTATAAGCCATTTATTAACAATACTTAAACGTAGAGTCTTATAAAAAGACACAATCTTGAAATATGGTTTTAACAAACACAAAAAATACAACTAAAATAAATAATATCAGTTGTTTTCACTTAAGTTAAATCCTAGTAAATCTTAAAACAAGCCGTTGCTGGTCACATTTAAAAGTAAAGTAAATTAACATAAATAAAAAAGTGCAAACATGACCAAGAGGTAAAACCAGGGAACTCAGAGGCTGAACAGGTCTGCTGTGCTGTGTGACCTCTACTACTTATTGCTGATCATGGTTCAGGTTGGATCAGTGCATCAATCCGTCTGGGTTTACCATACTGGGTCTGGTAGAACCATCCGCTAAATTTAGGGTCAGCTAACCACTTTGGATTAAATCCACTAGTTCCATGTTTACCATCGCGGCTGGCAGAAGGCTGCTCCGACGACGTGCTAACATCCGTGCTAACATCCGTGCTAACATCCGTGCTAACTCCACTGGCTCTGCCTCATCATGGAGCCGTGGCTCGGTCGGCTGCCGGGGATGAACTCCCCTTGGCCTGGAGGTGAACGAGCAGCTCATGGTCTCCTCCAGAGCTCCTCCGACTTCAGAAAAAGAAAGTGTCCAACGTTGTTTGACCCTTTCTCCGTGACATGTCACGTAAAAGTTGTTAGTGTGTAGACAGGTAGAGGTCCCACGTTTCGAAGCGCATTGACATATAAGATGAAAGATGAGCTTTCAACCGTATCACCAGATGCAGTCAAAAGCTCTGTGTACCGTCTTTGCTATCACTGTTCTGGTGCATAAAAAAACTATTTAAAATAAATAAACAAGTGGCGCTTAGCCTGGCGGGGGGGGCAAGGAAAGCCTGGTGGCCCACCAGCCCTATAAAGCACTGGGAGAAACCCTGCATTTCATATAATAATATTTTATATAATAATATTCTATATAACTGTATTTTATATAATAATAATAACGTTGGGTCAGCAGACGTCTAAGCTGAAGGTTTAAAGGTTTAATATTAATGAAATACTGATGCAGTGCTCCGTCCACGTCTACTTAATGTATATTTTATTGCTGTTTTTGTGTGTTTTCACTGGTGTGCGACCTCACACTTGTTGTTTATTTACTTTAACATGTCGTTGTGTTGCATTGTGTGTATCGATAATCCGAGAGTAAAGAGCAGCGAACGGATAAACACACGAAGAATAAAAAGGTTTTAATGCAGCATCTGGTTGGACTGAAGCTGCTGCAGGTCAGAGGTCACACAGGCTTAGCTTACACAGGCCACACACACACACACACACACACACATACACACACACACACACACACACACACACACACAGAAAGTGCACTATCACTTTACACGAGGAGATTTTTAAGGATCACTGAGCGACTTGTCTCACACTTGCACTTCACACACACACATTAAACCTCACACACACAGACACACACTTCCTCCTGATGAAGACTGAAGCTGTCAACATGCCCTCTGAAAGTGCAGCGACACAACACACACACACACACACACACACACACACACACACACACACACATTCCTTCAGCTGCTCCCAGATGGTGCGTTTCACCACGAAGCTGTTTTTTCTTTCCAACCTTTATTCAGCGTCGCCTCGGTTACACACCGAGCTTCGATCTGAGCGACAAATCAACGGAACATCACGTCTGCAGCTCTGACACCACAGCGTGTTTCATACATGTTGCGTGTCAAGGTGCTGCAGCTCTTCAGCTCTCAGTTTGTGGTTGTTTTGTGTGACTCTGTAGTCATTTCACGCTACTTGGTGGCCATTTTGTGTTATTTGTGTTGTGTGTGTTTGTGGTTGTTTGGTGTCACTGTGGTTGTTTTTCCATGACTGGTTGCTCTGTGTGAGTCTGTGGTTGTGTTTTTGACTTTAGAGCCATTCTGTGCCCATTTTCTAAGTTTATTTTGTGTCACTTTGCACCACTTGGGGCTCATTGCGTGTCCATGTAGTTGTGTTCCATGACTCTGTCGTCACGTTGTGTGAATTTATGGTTGTATTCTGTGAACTCAGTCACTTTCTGGCTCTTTCTTGTGACTCTGTGGTCGTTTTGTGTCACTTTGGTGGTTTTACATCATGTTCTAAAGGCATGTTTTACATTACATATCATCATGTAAAAACATTAAGATATGTAATGTTTTTACATGACGATATGAAACAGACAAAATTACAACGTAATTTGTAATTACGTTGTAATTTTGTCTGTTTCAGGTCACGTCTGACGTCACGTTGTCTGACGTCATGTTTCACGTAGTGTCACGCAGTTTCACATCACACAGTTCCATGTCACGTAGTTTAAGGTAACGTAGTTATACGTCATGTAGTTTCACGTCACGTCGTTTCACGTCACGTCGTTTCACGTCACGTTTCACATAGTTTCACGTCACGTCGTTTCACGTCACGTTTCACGTCACGTTTCACGTAGTTTCACGTCACGTTGTTTCACGTCACGTTGTTTCACGTCACGTTGATTCACGTCACGTTGTTTCACGTCACGTAGTTTCACGTCACGTAGTTTCACGTCACGTTGTTTCACGTCACGTTGATTCACGTCACGTTGATTCACGTCACGTTGTTTCACGTCACGTTGTTTCACGTCACGTAGTTTCACGTCACGTAGTTTCACGTCACGCTCACGCCACGCCGCTTTCACGCCACGCCGCTTCACGCCACGTCGTTCACGTCTTTCACGCCACGTTTTCACGTCCACGCGTTTCACATAGTTTCAGGTCACGCCGTTTCACGCCACGTCACGTTGGTTTCACGTCACGTTGATTCACGTCACGTTGATTCACGTCACGTTGTTTCACGTCACGTTGATTCACGTCACGTTGTTTCACGTCACGTAGTTTCACGTCACGTAGTTTCACGTCACGTAGTTTCACGTCACGTTGTTTCACGTCACGTTGATTCACGTCACGTTGATTCACGTCACGTTGTTTCACGTCACGTAGTTTCACGTCACGTAGTTTCACGTCACGTTGTTTCACGTCACGTTGATTCACGTCACGTTGATTCACGTCACGTTGTTTCACGTCACGTTGTTTCACGTCACGTAGTTTCACGTCACGTAGTTTCACGTCACGTTGTCACGTAGTTTCACGTCACGTAGTTTCACGTCACGTTGATTCACGTCACGTTGATTCACATCACGTAGTTTCACGTCACGTAGTTTCACGTCACGTAGTTTCACGTCACGTAGTTTCACGTCACGTAGTTTCACGTCACGTTGTCACGTAGTTTCACGTCACGTTGATTCACGTCACGTTGATTCACGTCACGTAGTTTCACGTCACGTAGTTTCACGTCACGTAGTTTCACGTCACGTTGTGTCACGTAGTTTCACGTCACGTTGATTCACGTCACGTTGATTCACGTCACGTAGTTTCACGTCACGTAGTTTCACGTCACGTAGTTTCACGTCACGTTGTTTCACGTCACGTTGTTTCACGTCACGTTGTTTCACGTCACGTTGATTCACGTCACGCTGATTCACGCCACGCTGATTTTCACGCTCACGCTGTTTCACGCCACGTTGATTCACGTCACGCTGTTTCACGCCACGTAGTTTCACGCCACGAGTTTCACGTCACGGTTTCACGCCACGTTGTTTCACGCTCACGTTGATTCACGCTCACGCTGATTCACGCCACGCTGTTTCACGTCACGAGTTTCACGCTCACGAAAGCCACGTCCACGTTGTTTCACGTCACGCTGATTCACGTCACGCGATTCACGCCACGCTGTTTCACGTCACGTGTTTCACGTCACGTAGTTCACGTCATGTGATTTCACGTCACGCTGTCACGTAGTTTCACGTCACGAGTTTCACGTCACGTTGATTCACGTCACGCTTGATTCACATCACGTAGTTTCACGTCATGGTTTCACGTCACGCAGAAGCCCTACGCTCACGTAGTTTCACGTCACGTAGTTTCACGTCACGTTGTCACGTAGTTTCACGTCACGTTGATTCACGTCACGCTGATTCACGTCACGTAGTTTCACGTCACGTAGTTTCACGTCACGTAGCTTCACGTCACGTGTGTCACGTAGTTTCACGTCACGCGTTGATTCACGCCGTTGTTCACGTCACGTTGTTTCACGTCACGTTGATTCACGTCACGTTGATTCACGTCACGTTGTTTCACGTCACGTAGTTTCACGTCACGTAGTTTCACGTTTCACGTCACGTTGTTTCACGTTTGTTTCACGTCACGTTGATTCACGTCACGTTGTTTCACGTCACGTAGTTTCACGTCACGTAGTTTCACGTCACGTTGTCACGTAGTTTCACGTCACGTAGTTTCACGTCACGTTGTCACGTAGTTTCACGTCACGTAGTTTCACGTCACGTAGTTTCACGTCACGTTGATTCACGTCACGTAGTTTCACGTCACGTTGTTTCACGTCACGTTGTGTCACGTCACGTTGTGTCACGTAGTTTCACGTCACGTTGATTCACGTCACGTTGATTCACGTCACGTAGTTTCACGTCACGTTGATTCACGTCACGTAGTTTCACGTCAGGTAGTTTCACGTCACGTAGTTTCACGTCACGTTGTTTCACGTCACGTAGTTTCACGTCACGTTGATTCACGTCACGTAGTTTCACGTCAGGTAGTTTCACGTCACGTAGTTTCACGTCACGTTGTTTCACGTCACGTTGTTTCACGTCACGTTGTTTCACGTCACGTTGATTCACGTCACGTTGATTCACGTCACGTTGTTTCACGTCACGTTGTTTCACGTCACGTTGTTTCACGTCACGTTGATTCACGTCACGTAGTTTCACGTCACGTTGTTTCACGTCACGTTGTTTCACGTCACGTTGTTTCACGTCACGTAGTTTCACGTCACGTAGTTTCACGTCACGTAGTTTCACGTCACGTAGTTTCACGTCACGTTGTTTCACGTCACGTAGTTTCACGTCACGTAGTTTCACGTCACGTAGTTTCTTCTGACGTGGTGCTGTTGTGGGTCGCTGAGCTGTATTTTCAGCAGCACTGCGTCAGACAGAAACGTTAGAGGCCCTCTTGCTGTGACTGATTCCTGCTGATTGTGAGTCTGACGGCTGGTTGTAGTGAATCGTCTGCGGTTCTCTCTGATGAACTGATGAGGTCTGGATGAAGGTCCGCTGACAGACAAACAGACAAACAGACTGAAGCTCCACCTGAGTTCTCTCATAAATACTGCGATGATGAACTGAGCCGATCGATGCCGCTGATGCGTTCACTTCCTTTAATGACTCGGGAAGACATTTATTAAAGCGAGCGGGCAGGAAATCGATCCTAACCAGGCTGCAACCACATTACTGCCTCACCACGCCTCTGTGTGTCTGCGTTCACCATGTACACAATAAGAGGTGGACAGGCTGCTGCTGCGTTCAAACGCACTGAACAGGTGGGAGATCTGAGTTCTGTCATGAAACAATCAGAAACAAAAAACACAACAGCAGCATCGATACGATCGGTGTCAACGAGAACTGATGAAGCTTGTTCAGCTCAGTGATTTAAACACAGTGGAAGGAGGGTTTGGGTCACTGCTGGTCACTTCTGTGATACTTCGTCGTCATTTTATCCATTTTTTGTCATGTTGTGTTTATTTTTCACCATTTTTTGTGCCTTCATGCTAATGTTGTATGACACTGTTGTTTCTGTCATCACTTTTAATCACCTTTGTTTCATTCTGTGTTACTTTGTGGTTGCGTTCTTTAACTTTCCACACATTTTGTCTCACCTTGCTGCTGTTTTGTGACCCTGTGTTCATTTTGTGTGTCTGTTTTCTACGACTGCAGTCTTTTTTGTAGCGTTGTGTTCCTCTTGTGTAACTCGGTCACTGTTGTACATCGCCCTGTTTCACTTTGTGCTCATTCTATGTTGTTTGAAGTCGTCTGTAGTCACGACGTCACACTTTATAGCTTTTGCTGCAACTGCTTGTTGATTTTCTGTGTTTGTGGTTGTTTTTCATGACTTTGTCGTCGTTTTGTGTTGAGCTTTTGTTCATTTGTGGATATTTAGTGTAACTTTCTGGTAGTTTTCTGTGGCTTTGTAATCATTTTGTGACCACTGTGTGTTACTTTGTGGTCGTTCTGTGTCTCTGTGGTTGTTCTCCATGACTTCTGCGTGATTTTGTGGACATGTTTCGTAACCATAAGACTGTTTTTTAGTCGTTCTGTGTCTCTGTGGTTGTTCTCCATGACCCTGCAGTGTGTCGTCTTGTTGTTGTTGGCATTTCTTGTCTTTTTATGCCACTTTGAGGACAGTTTGCTGTTATTTTGCTCGTGTCTGTTGTACTTCTTTACATGTTATTTTGATTATAAATTAGTTTCTGACTGACAGCAGCTGCATAGATGGATCACAAATCTGGACCAGAGTGTAAACACGGTCAAAACATGTAACACGTTTCACTCTCATGATGTGGAGACGAACAGAAGGCATCGATCTGAATTAATGATTTAGCGATGTGAGTTTGAAGCTCTCTGATTGGTCCAGCAGCTCCCTGAGTCAGAGCTCTGTTGTCCCATGTCTCCTGAACGCAGCACACAAACAACTGTCATAACAACACTGCAGCAGCCGACAGATGAGATGTCTGAGTCTGTGTGTGTGTGAGAGAGTGTATGTGTGTGTGTGTGTGAGAGAGAGTGTGTGTGTGTGTGTGTGTGTGTGTGAGAGAGAGAGTGTGTGTGTGTTTTGGTAGAAGACACTTAGGCTGTGCAGTAAACACTCATCTCTTATTAACACACCACATCTCTAAAACATGAAGCTCCATCGTCGATCCACAGCAGAATGCAGAGCAACACACACTCAGACACTCACACTCTGACCTGTGTGTGTGTGTGTGTGTGTGTGTGTGTGTGTGTGTGTGTGTGTGTGTGGTTTGGTAATATCTGCTGATTGATGTCGGTGTCGACACGAAGGTCCTGCAGCCGTCATCACTAACTCGGCTGTAAACACACACACACTGTGTGTTCTCGGGTAAATATGTCCATTGATTAATTGATTGATTATTATCGTGTTGCTGATGTCAGGTTGTCGTGGCGACGGGCTGCAGCTGTCGAGCCGGTTGTGTGTGAGAGCTGCAGCAGAACACTGATGTTGGAAACTTGCAGAAACACAAGTTCAGCGATAAAACTTCAAGACAAGACGATCAGACCCGACTTCATTCAGTCAGAACTGAGCTCAGTGTGTCTGTTTACGTTGATCTTTAATGTCGTCACTTTGTGTGTTTTATGGTCATTTTGTGTATTTTTTGTTGGCTTTGTACCTGTTGGTCGTCACTTTGAGTCTTTTTGTTTTCATTTTGCATCATCTTTTCTCTTTTTGAGTCATGTTTTGTCCTTTTCTGAGTATCTGTGGTCATCTTTGTGCTCGGTTTGTTCCACTCCACCGTCATTTAATGTCATTTTGTGTGGTTTTATGCTAAACTGTTGTCCTTTAGTGGTAATTTTAAACAAATAGTTGTCATCGTGGGTGTTCTTGTGGTCATTTTGTACTAATTCTTAACCTAACTGGTGTCATTTTGTGTGTTTATCTGGTGATTTTTAACTAAGTTTATGTCTTTTATGTGGTGACTTTGAACTAAACTGTTATACATTTGTATTTTTACGACCAATTTAAACTAAGTTCTTGTCAGTTTGTGTGTTTTACAGTCAGTTAGAACTAAACTGTTGTCGTTTGTGTGTTTCTGTGATCTCTCTGAACTACATTCCTGTCATTTTTTGTGCTTTCTGTCCACTTTGAACTGCGTTGTTGTCACTTTGTGTGTTTTCTGGTCACTTAGAAGTCGTCTGTTGTCGTTTTGTGTCTGTTTGTGTAGATCTGTATCTTCCGGTGCGTGTGCATGCTGACACACACTCATGCAGAGTCATATTGCAGACACACACATGCAGGGAGTGCAGGCAGCGCGGTGTGTTAAAGTGTGTTAACCACATTAAAGGAGCTGTATAATGCGCGGCAGCAGCAGCCTCCAGGAAACCCAAGCTGCTCTCAAAGTCGCATTATAAATTTTTGATCAAATTGAGGATATTTTCCAAACGGCTGAAACCCGACGCCATATTTTCAGCCTCTGGTTTCCTTTTTCTTTTCTTGAAGGAGCCGCGGCCGGCCTTAATGCGGCCTCTCTCCGGTTTCTGTTTGTCGCTTCCCAGCGTTCGTGTCTAAAAACTGGTGATGAGATTTGCATCGAGCGGAGAGGCACTAAAACCATCAAACCCACCGCCGTTTGGCCGAGCAGAGAGCAGTGAAACCAAAGCTTCCAGATCTGTAATCGCCTTACACTCCCTCTGATGGATAAATAGACTGAACACACACTCGGAGATGGACACATTAACTCACACCTCAGTCTCTCACGTTACGTCTCGCTTTACATCCTCCTCTTCCTCCCATCTCCTCCTCCTCCTCCTCCTCCTCATACACAACTTACTTTCACGTCTCTAAGTGTTTGTTGTGCCTCGTCGTCGTGGTGACTGGCGGTGAGGTCAGTGGTAAAACAAACTACACTCACTGTTAAGATTGGACTTAGTAGAAACCAGCGGAGGTCAGAGGTCGAGCTGAAGACACAGGAGGATGAAGAGGTCGGTTCACTCTCAGACTCTGAGAAGAAGAAACTCAGACTGTGACGGATCCTCAGGAGGAAGGTTTCCCACGTCTGAGGCCTTCGATGTTTCCTGTCTGTTTATCTGAAGGCCTGTAACCAGTAAATAATAAAATGGTTCAGGTGTGTTTCTGTGTCGACATTTTCTGTCCTTACAGGTGTCGCTGATTTAATTTTATGACTCCTGGTTGTGTCCAAACTGTGTGAAGCCCTTTATTTTCTTTATGTCATGTTTACTTTCATTTGTGATTATTTGCTTTTTTCGGTTGTTTACTTTCTTTTTGTTGATATTAACTTTCTTTTTGTGATTATTTACTTTTTGTGGTTGTTTACTTTTGTTTTGTGATTGTTTACCTTCTTTTTGCAGTTGTTTACTTTCTTTTTTTAATTGTTTACTTTCTCTATGCCGTTGTTTATTTTCTTTTTGTGGTTGTTTACTTTTGTTTTGTGGTTGTTTACTTTCTTTTTGTAATTGTTTACTTTCTCTATGCCGTTGTTTATTTTCTTTTTGTGGTTGTTTACTTTTGTTTTGTGGTTGTTTACTTTCTTTTTGTAATTGTTTACTTTTTGTGGTTGTTTACTTTTGTTTTGTGGTTGTTTACTTTCTTTATGAGGTTATTTCATTTATTAATGTCGTCGTTTATTTTTTTGGTGTTTTGTCTCTTTTTGTCTTTGTTTACTTTCTTTATGTGGTTGTTTTGTTTCATTTTGTTGTTGTTTACTTTATTTTTGCCGTTTACTTTCTTTATGGGGTTATTTCATTTATTAATGTGGTTGTTTATTTTCTTTTTGTTGTTATTAACTTTTTGTGATTATTTTCTTATTGTTGTTGTTTTGTTTCTTTTTGTTGTTGTTTATTTTCTTTTTCGTTTGTTTTGTTTCTTTTCCTTTTGTTTTGTCTTTCGGTGATTCGTTCTCACCCTCGGTGTGTCTTTATGCTCGTTTTGTTGTCCCTCTGCTCTCATTTTGCACCTCTGATATGTTCCTTTGGTCACTCTGAGTGTTTGTGTGGTGATTTGGTGACGTGTTGTTTTCCCATCACGTGTGATTTTATCTTTTCATGTGCTCCTGTCTTCACTTTGCGTGTTTTATGGTCGTATTTTGTCCTGTTTACTCTTCCAGGTGAGTTTCTCGTCTCTGATTCTGCTCATTCTGTGTTACTCTTCTTATTTGGGTGTTAAAAGTCGCTGCGTTCTCTAAACAGGAACATCGGGACCAAAGGACGCCACAGTTTTACTGCATAAAACCACTTTTTCTTCTTTAACTTCACCAGAAACTGAAACCTCACTTTGATTTTATGGTCCTTCAGCGTCGTTCTGTAGCCGCCTCGCGTCTCTTCGGGTGTTTAGTTTTCATCTCGCTGATCTCTTGTGTTGTTGTGTTTCTGTGGTCATGGTGTGTAGCTCTATTTGTGTATTTATGGCCAGTTGTTGTCTATTTACAGTCACTTTGCTGTTTTTGTGGTGATGCTGCGTCTCTCTGCTTCCTTATCTCTTTAATCACCTCCTTCTACCACCCCTCCACCTCCTCCACCTCCTCCACCTCCTCTCTGTCCTTCTGTCCCGTCCCTTCCTTCTCCTCTGCCTCCTCCCTCCCTCCCTCCTCCCTCCCTCGCTGCCTCCCCTCGGTGCCGCTGTGTTTATGTTTCACTTCATATCGAGTTGTTCCTCTGCTGGTATCAATATTGTTCGCTGCCTGAGAATCAATAAGCAGGAATAAAAACTTTACCGAGCCAATCAATTACGCCCACTTCATTTTCATAACTCGACTCCATCGTCCTCGTCGCCGCGACAACAGCCTGATGAACTCTCGTGGGATGGACCGCCTCCCCCTCCTCCCCCCTCCTCCCCCGGTCGGCTGCATTAAGTCCAGAATTGTTAACGAGGTATCAGATTCTGCGATGATGGACGCCACAACGAGACACTTGGAGAAAAATCTGAGGCCGGATCGGTTTACGTCTAAAACGACGGGATGAGATCAATAACAATATTTTCTGTGGAAACAGCAGCTCCCCCCCCTCCCCCCCACCACTTTAAAAGCCCCTCCACATTCATTTTTAATGGAGGCAGAGGGGTGGGGGGGCTGGCGGTTAGCGGCGGCGGCGGATGGCTAATACGCCGACAGCTGTGCCGAGCGCCGCGACGAAGACGCCGTTAGGAGGAGGAGGAGGAGGAGGAAGGTCAGTGTCAGCGGCTAATTGGTTCCTTGGCTGTGACACTCGATCCGGATGATCCAATCAGAGGAGACAGGATGGAGACACGGCGCTGAACATCCAGCGCTGGACGAAGCAACAGAAACACGTCGTAATACGATCGAAGCCGAACTGCAGCCACAAAGTAAACCGCAGGGTTCAGTGAAGTGACTGGTGGAGTCCGAATCACATGTTCAGATCAGCAGCATGACGTCAGGAGGTTCATCAGGATCCCACAGACCAGGATGGACCTTCACACAGCTGCTTTTAACTCCCAACAAGTCTGAGAAGATCCTCAGTCGTCCAGGTCAGGGTTGTCCTCGAGGTTTCAATCATCTGGACTGGATTGAGTTGATCGAAGACGTTCCACCTCTCATCCTGGATGAGAGGTGAAACGTCTTCGATCAACTCAATCCAGTCCAGATGCTACGACTGAAACCACCAGGACTTCTACCAGCAGCACCAGCCATCACTCAGACTGATTTATAAAGTCCATATCACACGTTCAGATCAGCAGCATGACGTCAGGAGGTTCATCAGGATCCAACAGACCAGGAAGGAACCTTCAACTCAGCCCAGCCTTGTTCTAGTAGCACCTGGTTTTATGGTCATTCTGAGTCATTCTGTTGTTATTTTACACTTTTTCTTATGTTTTTTGTGGTCACCGTGTGTATTTTTGTGGTTGATTTGATGTCTTGTGGTCATTTGTGTTTTTTTTGTTGTCTTTTTGCAACATTTGTGTGTTTTGTAGTTATTTTTGCACCTTTCTGGTGTTTTTTGGTCCTTCTGTGGTAATTTTTGCACATTTCTGGTAGTTTTATGGTCATTCTGTGGTCATTTTTGCACATTTCTGGTGGTTTTATGGTCATTCTGTGGTCATTTTTGCACATTTCTGGTAGTTTTATGGTCATTCTGTGGTCATTTTTGCACATTTCTGGTGGTTTTATGGTGGTTTTATGGTCATTTTTGCACGTTTATGGTGGTTTTATGGTCATTCTGTGGTTATCTTTGCACCTTTCTGGTTGTTTTATGGACCTTCTGTGGTAATTTTTGCACATTTCTGGTAGTTTTATGGTGGTTTTATGGTCATTTTTGCACATTTATGGTGGTTTTATGGTCATTCTGTGGTCATTTTTGCACATTTCTGGTGGTTTTATGGTGGTTTTATGGTCATTTTTGCACGTTTATGGTGGTTTTATGGTCATTCTGTGGTTATCTTTGCACCTTTCTGGTTGTTTTATGGTCCTTCTGTGGTAATTTTTGCACATTTCTGGTAGTTTTATGGTGGTTTTATGGTCATTTTTGCACATTTATGGTGGTTTACGGTGATTTTTGCACTTTTCTGGTGGTTTTATGGTCAATCAGTTGTTCATTTTGAGCAATTTTGATGCGATGTCGCACCTTTAGGTCTGTTTTTGTAGTCATTTCCTATCATTGATGGTCATTTTATGTCATTTTATGTATTTTTGTGGTAATGCACGGTCTTTTGTGTGTTTTTGTTGCTAATTTGATGTCTTGCTGTAGTTAATTTGTGTGTTTTCAAGTGTTTTTGCAGCCATTTTGTGTCTTTCTGTAGTCATGAGGTGTTTTTTGTGGAGCTTTAGTGTATATTTGTGTTAATTTATTGTGCTGCTGTTGTCATTTTGCTTCTTTGTGGTAATGTTTTGTCTTGCTGTGGACATTTTAGTGTCTTGCTTTGATAATTTTGTGGCTTTTGGGGTCATTTTCAAGTTTCCATGTATTTCTGTGGTCATGTACGTGTTTCCTTGTGAACATCTTCCATCTTTCTGTGGTTATTTTGTGCATTTTTGTTGTGATTCTGCTTTATTCACGTGTCTTTATGTGTTTTTGGGGTCATTTAGGGTCTTTTAGAGGCCGAATTAGCCAACACTTTATTACTTTATTCAGTATTTTCTTGACACTCTTCTATTTTTCCAACAGACTTTATTTGTTTATTCACCTTTTCTACAATTAAAATGTAAAACATGCTATTATAGTTGCAGTTCAGGTGCTATTGATCCCCATCTTCCCCGTAAGAAGGAATTACTTATTAATTAGTTGCACCTTTACCAGCCTCAGAATAAACTGCTGCTGACTTGTCTCTGAGGTCACATGACCCTCAGAGACCATCAGAGACCCTCAGAGACCCTCAGAGACACTTGAGTCCGTCAGCGACTCAATCTCGAGCTCGAGTGCTGCTGAAGAGGGTTTCAGCTTCAGGAGGAAACTTCAGGGTCAACGGGAGGATTAACCTCCGCCGCTGTGGTGACATCATCACTTCCCGTCGGTCAGCTGACCTCACACTTCACATCAAAGACGACTCGGACGAACGGTCAGAAGTCTGAAAGCCAACAAAGGCTTGACCTGCAGGTGACCCGAACACTGAAGCTTCCTTAGCTTCAAAGAAATTAAAACTTCCAGACGCCCCTGAACGCACCGTCAGGAGACGAGTCGCATCGAAACTGAAACATCTGGTTCAGTTCAGTTTAACAACGACAGTCAGCTCAGACCCAAAACACCTGGCTGAAGTAAACGTCAGGTAGAAGATGAACTCTGCATCTCAACTACGATGAACCAAGCTCAAGTAACTCAAAACTCAACTCCACAAATAAATTAGTTAACTTAAACTCATCATGACTCAACTAGAGTCCGTTAAAACTCAGGTCTCAACAAGTGTCCAACTAAACCAGACTTAAACAAAACTAGCTTCGCTCAGACTCAACATATTCTGATTGAAGTCAATCAAAACTCACCTCTGAGCATCTCAGCAGCATAAATGTTTATATGAACCAAACTAAACTGAGCTTAAACTCAACAGAGCCCAACTTAAGTGCATTAAAACTCTCAAATGTCCTGAAACTAAATTATAATTACCTTAAACTCATCACACCTCAACTGAACTCAATTAAAACCCAACTCTGTGCATCTCAACTCAACATTAGAATTAACTTACCTTAAACTCAACTGAAGTCATAAACTTCCGACTAAACCAGACTAAATTAGAATTTATTTGGCTTCAACTCAATTAAAGTCAAATGAAACTCAAACTTCTGCATCTCAACTCAACAAACATCAAACTAAAATAGAATTAACTTAATCTCAACATAACTAAAGTCAATTAAAACTCAACTCTCTCCATCTCAACTCACCAATTATCCAAATAAACCAAGCTTAAGTTATAATTAACTTCACTTACACTCAACATAACGCCGCCTACTTCAATCAGAACTCACTTCTGTGCATCTCAACTACAGTAAAGTTGAACTCAGCTCTTAGTTTGACCAAACAGACTGAACCTAAGACCGATTAAAGTCAGTTCCTCACCAACTGAACTCTCTGAGTCGTGGATTCGAGGCTTCCTGCTGCAGCGTCGCTGTCAGTAATTAGAGCGAGTTTAACACGTCTCCGTCTCGCTGCAAATTACTGTTCGCAGCGACGTTAATTTACCCTGAGAGTGTCGAGACTCTGCAGGAGGCCTCCAGAGTTTCTGCTGAATCCAGCCGGTCCAACTGGAATCACGTCTCTTCTTACTGTTTGTGTGTTTTTTCTTCAGCTGCAGTGTTTTGAGCTCTCAGGGCCACCGTACATCACTGCCGGTTCAGAGTGACATGTTGGGTTGTTACCAGCGAGCTAACGCTTGCATGCTAACAGGCTAATTTAATATGCTCTTCATGCTAAACATCACCATGACAACCAACTAATTTTAAAAGAATTAAACGTATGATAGTTATAAAAACTGTGGGTATCCTCTGTAAAACAAAAATATATAATACAATTAATCGCAGTAATATTTTCAAACCAGAGTCAAAAATCCCAAAATATAATTAAATAAAATGATTAAGTCTTGGAAGCTCCAAAAATAAATAGAGGTGACTAAAAAATATTCCCAGGCGTTTAAGTAGATGTCCCAAATTAATACGGAAAAATTAGTCCAATAAATAATAATAATAATAATAACAATAATAACAATAATAATAATAATAATAATAATAATAATGATGATGATAGTAATAAAACCGATGAAGAAATAATTTTAAAAAATTCATTACAGACCTTTCTGTGCTCCAAAAGATGAAAAGAAGTAATTTTAAATTATATTTTAATTTCAGGCAAGTAGATGAAAAAGATTAAAAAAAAGAAATAAATTAAAAAAATAAACACCCAAAAATATATTCCAAAAAATGATGAATAACAACAATAATAAATTAAAGTAAAATTACTGCCCCCCTACATTCAAGTAGATGCAGAAAAATAATGATGAAAAAATAAATCCAATAAATATTAATACAAAAATTAACTGGGCTCCAAAAGACGAAAGGAAGTAATTTTAAAAAGCATTTTAATTTCAGGCCGAAAGAAAAATAAATATATATACGTAAATTTAAAATTAGAAAATAAAAGTACTGCCTCCCACAACCAAAAAAAATTTAAAGAACATATTTTAATTCCAGGCATTCAAGTAGATGTTAAAAAAAAATAAAAATAAATCCAATAAATAATAATAATGATAATAATAATAATAATAAATTAATAAAACAAATTCAAAAGAAATACAGCATTTTTTCTTTTTTCTTTAAGGCATTCAAAATAAAATAAATAAATTTTAATAATAATACTAAGATGAAGCAGACAAACACTAATAAAACAGTTTAGAACTGAGGAAACTACAAACGACGAGACGCAGCGTTAAAAGGAGGAACGTGTGACGGAAACAGACTCCAGGTGGCAAAAACAAAAACCGGATTAACATAACAACAAAATCAATAACTGACATTAAAGCCTCTGATCAGGTCTCAGGTTCAAACCTTCGTTCTCCGTTTCTAAATGTTTCCCTCCATCTTCCTCTTCTCCTCCCTTTGTTTCTCCTCCTCCTCCTCTTCCTCCTCCTCCTCTTCCTCCTCCTCCTCCTCTTCCTCCTCCTCCTCTTCCTCCTCCTCTTCCTCCTCCTCCTCCTCCTCCTCCTCTTCCTCCTCCCCCTCCTCCTCCTCCTCCTCCACCTCCTCCTCCTCCTCCTCCTCCTCCCTGTCATTTGTTCCTCCTCTAATATTTGATGTGCTTCTCCTCCATAAAGTGTCTCATTAAAATTAATCACAGTCTGTATTATTTCACTACCTGCGGTGAAAAGTGACAGATTTGCCGATTGCTGCCGTTCGGTGAAGGAGGTGTGTGTGTGTGTGTGTGTGTGTGTGTGTGTGTGTGTGTGTGAAGTCAAAATGGCGTCACACTCGGTGTCAAAATGTTCATTTTTTTCTTCCGTTTTACACTCGATGTTAAAAAAAGCTGATAATGTCGGAGACTTCCTGAACGGCGTCAATCAGCCCGAGGACAAGAAGTCAATTAATTTAATTTGATTGTGATTTTCTTTTTAAACAGAGAGAAAATGACGACAGTTTGTCTCCTGATCTGTGATTTTAGGCAGTGACAGGTCACCGTGTCGCTTACAAGTTAAACTATTTCAGCTACAGTTGATTTAATCCGGTCTGACTTTACTTTCTGAAGCCTCGACTCTCACTAATGATGACGCTGGACAGGAAGCCGACAGGTGAAGACGTCTTAACCAAGCGAACATCCCCGGTCAGCTCAGGTGAGAAACAGGACTGCTAATAATACAAACGTTGCTTCTCTGAGCCCTGAAAGCTTCTGATCTGTAAAATAAATCACCAAGTGACCTCATCTATCAGAGAAACAAGCTGCAGAATCACAACGAAGATCAACTCTCCGAGGGTCCTTGAACGCATCATCGTGACGTTTGCTTCCATCAGGAGAATAATATTGTGATATTTGATCAAAATAAACAACAAACATGTGACAGGAGCAGAAAACAAAGCCTGCTTTAAGTCCCTGTGATTTCTCTGCTGCTCTACGAGGCTGAACAGCCAAAAAAGACGCTTATTATGGGACTGAAATCAACGTCACTGAGAGCTGGTGTTTAGTTTGTGGTCACTTTAAGCTTCTTTATGGTTCCTTCAGGTGTATTCACGTCTCTTTGTGCTCATTTTACGTCTTTGTATTGGGATTTTTTCGTGTCCTTGTGGTTGTTTTTGCGTCTTCTCCATCAATATGTGTGTCTTTGTGGTCACCAAGTCTTCTGATGGTTATTTTCTGTCTCTATTTCGTCACATCACTCTACTTTTTATTCATTGTATGGCCCGGCGGTCATTTTACGTGTGTTTATGGTCACTCTTCGTCTCATTTTGCTCACTTGATGTCTTTAGTTGGAGTCATTCTAAGTTTCTTCGTGACTCTTTTATGTCATTTACGGTAATTGTCTGTCTCTTTTTGGACACTTTATTACATTTATTTTAGATCCGGTCACTTTACATGTTTATTTTCCTGGCGTTTCTTCTCCTCTTTGAGCTCACTGTACATCTGTCCATGGCTGTTCAGTCTCATTTTGCTCACTTAATGTTTTAGTTGGAGTCACTTAAAGTCTCTTCATGACTCTTTTATGTGATTTATGGTAATTGTCTGTCTCTTTTTGGACACTTCACGTCTGTTTTGGGTGATTTATTTTATTTATTTTACATTTGGTCATTTTATATGTTTATCTTTTATATGTTTGCTCTCTGTACATCTGTCCATGGCTGATTAGTCTCATTTTGCTCACTTAATGTCTTAATTGGAGTCACTTAAAGTTTCTTTGTGACTCTTTTATGTGATTTACGGTAATTGTCTGTCTCTTTATGGCTGTTTTGTCTCATTTTGCTCACCTGGGGCCTCATTTATCAAGCGTGCGTACGCACAGATGTGTGCGTAATGAGTGCGTACGAGCATTTCCAGGCAAAGTATGGGATTTATCAACTTGTACTTGTGCGTAGAAACATGCGCAAATTTAAGCACAACTCTGACCATGCGTACACACAAAACCTAGTGGTAGAACAGTGAAACTACAAACAGAATGCACTTAGAGAATCAAAGTGTTCAATAGCAAGCAGAAACTAAACAAGGATTTCACGCCATCGCCGGATTCCCAAACATAAATAGAGCCATAGGTTGCAGCCGCATCTCAGTCAAAGCACCATCACACAATGAATTCAGATCCATGAACATGAAAGGATTTCATTCAATTAATACAAAAATAATTTGCGATCCACATCTGTCTCTGTTAAACGTTGTTGCCCGGTGGCCTGGACGAACGCACGACTCATTCATTCTGCAGAACTACTTAGTGGGTGTTTGCCTCCAAGCAGGAGCTGTTGAGGATGGCTGGCTCATTGGTGGGTGTTAGAGCATTTCAGAATTATTTTCTGGGCTTCGTATGGTTTATTTTAACATCTCCATAGGAGATCGGGTAAGTCCACTGAAGCAGTGGCTAATGACCCCTCCTGTCCCACCCTCTAATGTCGCTGCCATTCAAACGAGAGGATCATACAGAGATTTTACGTAAACCTGCATGTTTCAGATTCAAAGTGTGTGTGGGAAGATAATCTCATCATTCAACATTTTTAAAGTTTATTTATTTAACATTTGCGATGTGCATGCAGCAATCTGTGCCAGCGACTCGTTGATTTGCAGTAAAGTATTGGCGATGTTGGTCAGCTGATCGCTTATTTCATTTATGGATTTGGTGGTGTCGTGTTGATTCTGCAGCACTGCCTCCGTCAGCACCCTCGGAATAATCCCACATAGTGCCGTGTCCCCGATGATGCTGGCAATACGGGCGTCCATGGGTAAAGTTTGTTGCTTGTCCTCCTCCAGTTACAGATATTTTGCGTCTGTGGGCTGTGATGCGTTTTCTGGCACCGAGTTTGATATCAAACCATTTCTTTGTAATTTCTGAGAATCATCTTTCCTCTACCCAACAGAATTAACAGCAGTCGTCACCTTCTCTCACTCAGCATTTTCTTTTGTTGGTCACACCTGCATTTAGTCTTCCAAAAAGTATTTTTCGGTTTGTTTCAACTTCGCCTAGTAATACCTCAATCTGGGTGTCGGAGAAATTCCCCTTCTTCGCCCTCTTTGCCATGATTTCGGTGACGGGATCAAAAATCCATTCATGCATTTTAAGGGTTGTTGCTACCATATATGGTCAATTGGAGGCGTTTCCGAATGCAAATGACCCGAACCGTGCACGAGCATGGTCGTTAGGAACAGGTGGGATTTATCATCAGAGGTTACGTACTGGTGTGCGTATGACCGGTGTCCGCACGTTTGATAAATACGGATTTTTTTGTACTTACACACATTCTAAATTTCATTCGTACGACAGAATTTAGAACTCTTTCTACGCACGCTTGATAAATGAGGCCCCTGGTGTTTTATTTGGACTCACTTTAAGTTTCTTTTATGTCTCTAAAGTTATTATTTTACCTCCCGGTGCTCGTTATGCATCTATATGGTCATTTTGCTGGAGTTATTCTAAGTTTCTTTGTGACTCTTTTATGCAATTTACGGTAATTGTCTGCCTGTTTATGGTCGCTTCTTTTTCGTTTTATGTTTCTGTGCTCACTTTACGTCTCTGTATCGTGATTTTTTCGTGCTTCTACGGCTGTTTTTGCGTCTTTTCAATCAACATGTGCCTCTTCAGGGTTATCTTCTGTCTCTGCTTCGTCTCATTACTTTACTTTTCATTCATTTTATGTTTCTTTAAGGTCACTCTTTGTCTCACTATCATCACTTTTTGTAGCATTTTTCTGTCTTTATACGCTGTTTTGCTCACTCTCTGAGGATATCCATGTCTATCTGTCACTTTACATCACCTTTTATTCAGGCGGTGTCTCTTCACGGCTGTCCTACGTCTAGATTTGAAGCCATGTAAATTCTGGTGCTCGTCTTTTTGCTGACTTGGACACAACAAACCTGTCTGTCTAATTTTAGATGCGTTAGGACGTTTAAAACCCACATTTAACTGCGGTGTGTTCAGGAATAAAGCGACCTGAAGCCTCGGAGGTGAAACGTTTGGAGTGACAGGAGAAGAAAAGAGGCAGAGCAGAGGTTGACCTCCGCCGACCTGCAGCTCTGATTAAAGGAGGATTCCACCTTTTCTTCCTGCTTCATTCCCAAACAGGAAGCGGAGGCCCAGCAGGTCGGTGTGAGGCTGTTTGTGTGTTGTGTTTGCGTGTTGTGTTTGCGTGTCCTGCCGTGCCGCTGACCCGCTGATCGCCGCTCCCCTAATTAGCAGCTTTGTGCGTTGTCAGGAGTTCAGGACTCCGACCGCTGAAAGATCACACCAACAGAAGAGGAGACAACGAATTTGGCTTGATCAAGGGCCCCCTGCTCAGTACAATCTACCAAAGCAGAGTCGCGCTGAGCAGTTCCTTGCTCCTTTATTTATCTTACAAAGAAGAACATGGATAGTTACAATGTGTGTATGTGTGTGTGTGTGTGTGTTTGTGTGTGTGTGTGTGGGTGTGTGGCTGAGTACATGTGTATCATCGTGGTCACGTTGAAAGAAATAGAAGGAGTGTATGTGAGGAGCTGAATCTTATATGACATAATAGTTTATCTGGGTTAGCTGATTGAACGTAGTATGATGAGTGTTAGCTGATTGAACATAGTATGATAATGAGCGTTATATACAGCATTTATCTTCTAACATTCCCTCCTGTTTATCATGCTCAGTTCAAATAAGATCAGTACATTAACAACTTGACATGCATTTTCTGTTAACACTTCATGGTTTTAAACTGAGATTTCGTCTTCGGAGTCATCCTCATCATCATCCTGCAGATCCAATTCTGTGGTGAGTGACATGTACGCCTGGACCTGTACAGCGACGAGTTTGGAGACCATAGAACGAATACATGGAACAATACAGGTAGAGAAACAACATAATAGCAATAATACAACAAGCACTGGCATGATTAAGGTTCTGAGTCGTCCTAGCCAATTCTCTGGCCAGAACCAGCTCCAGAAATCCCAGCCATCATCCTTTGCCGTGGTCTCATCTTTCTTCATCTGCGCAAGGAGGTCATTCAGGTGCTTGATGGTATCTGTAAGGTTGCCTTGGATATCAGGAATGAACGTACAACACTTATCACCTATGACATGACATAAGCCTCCCTGTGCTGCAAATAGTAAGTCTAGTCCGTACTGGTGTTGCATTAACATTTGTCTGGTTGCTACAGCGAACGGCGTTAGTGCACCAAACCCATGAGTAACAATTTCTGTAAGGTTTTCCAATTCTACATGTAGTTTATCAATATTGTGAGCATTGTTGACCGCACCCCACCATGGTAAAAAGCCTGTTAAGAATTTGGTATCACTACTAGTGAGTTTACCTGTGTCTCGTATTTGACGGTAGTGTGTGTAGTGATGTGTAGAGTACACTAATTGTCCATGTATGCTAATGGTTGGAGTTAGGAAAACTAACGCACATGTTCCAACCCATCCTCGAGGCAGATACTGATAAATGGATGTCCCACAAAGCCATGCTGCATCTACGGTGCTTCCCATGCCTTCATCAGAGGGCCACAGGATGGTCAGGTCACCTCGCCCCAGCAAAGTACCATTGGCTTCCCCTGGTCTCCCCATGCAGACTGAGGAGTTGTAGTTGCCGGTAAACCGGCCTCCACACGTGGCAGGGAGCGAGAGATTACAGCCTGAGACATGTCCTACCTCTATAGAGGGGGTCTTATCTGTCATGTTTCGGTAGAAACAGACGGGGAGCTGTGCTGGCACATAAGGAGCCTCAATAGTCATTATAGGTTGATAATACTCTGCACCCCTTCCTTTAATATCAGTACCATTTATCCTGAGTTTAACATCATTCCAATGGCTACAATTTGGTGCACTCGTCGTGTTAGTACGGTGCCATTGTCTCAAGTGTGCAGAATTACCATAGTGGTGTAGCATGCCATAGAACATACAAGATAACTCACTCATATTGTAGGGTCGTGGTCGCACTAAGGCCGAGTCCTGTGAACTGTGTGGGAAGAGAGAACAAGCATAACATGATTCATTAGGCATTACGTGATTAACCATCGTTCTTATAGCTGTATACCAAGAATTAACCGGAGGTGCTTTCCCCACTTCAAAGCGTTTGTTATGTGAGGAGTCATAAGCTGAGTGGTAACTTCCCCTACTGCTAATTATGAACGTGCTGGTAGAGAATGTCGTTCTGTTGCCAGGAGTGAAGTTATTAATATTGTTTACCTGGCTGCAATTAGCTGTACTAGTGGTGTTTGGACAGAGATTGATAAATGTGCATGGGTCTGTTTCTCCCGATTTGTATATGCAAATACCGAATCGGTGGCAGCTTGGGTGTAGATATTGGCCTATTCTAGTTATGTTGGGGATTGGATTGGCGGTTGCGTTAATGTTGATGCAAAATTGAGTATTGGTCCATTCCACCTTCATGCGTGTGTTCCATTGTTTAGCTAATTGTGATGTACCGTATGTACCTGATCTCCAATTTGGTGTTCCTGAAATCATGTGTGGTAAAATGACATTACTCCAGTCATGTCCTGTTGTTTTGTACCCTTTAACATCAATGTATCCTACATAGCCGTTCCACCCGTTGTGTTTATACCTTCCTATCTTCAAATCCGTGGATTGTAAGCACCATTTCCCCAAACCATCGCGACAGTTGTAACATAAGTATGGCTCAGTAATTTTTGATTTTTCAGAGTTGTTGCATGGATTCTTAAAAGCTCCTGTCATCACATCTGGTTGTGGAACGGCCCACACTCTTCTCTTTTCTCGATGCTGGTATCCTGGATCTGTAAAATAGATGGCTGCAAACACTGTTAGACACACAGTGAGGATAACAAAAAGCATAAACCTTAGGTGAGCCATTGCGATCTAATCTTCTTTTTCTTCACCGGTTGAGACGACGGCCCCTATTGGTTACCGCCCCCTTTGTACCCCGGACAAGCGTTGCAGTCCTATACGACCGATTGCTAATTTATGGCTCTTACTCACTTATGTCGACCTTTTTGCAGTGACTCATGTGGATCCAGGACGGGCGCTCAGCTATCTTTACAGCAGTAGGTGACGTCAGGAGGACTTGGTATGGTCCCTCCCACCGTGGACAGTTCCACTTAGCCCTCTGGATGACTTTGATTAGGACCCAATCACCTGGTTTCAGCCTGCAAGATACAGAAACAGGTTCTTCTGGCAATGTATGTTGCTTGCGAACTGATTTCTGATCTAATATGTGTCTCATCCAATCTGCGAGTGTATGTTCTCTGTCACTTTTCTCTATGTCACTATTGTGCATTGGAAGTGGAAACACTCGACCATGTACTATTTCAAATGGTGTTAGACCGCCACTTCCTTTTGTGATTCTCATCCATAATTTGACAAGTGAGATGCACTCCGGCCACGGCCTTCCGGTTTCAGCCATTGTTTTTCTTAGTCTTTCTTTAATTGTTCCGTTTGTTCTTTCCACCAAGCCTGCGCTTTGAGGATGATATGCACAGTGTTTTTTTAATGTGAAACCTAATGCTTCGCCGGCCAGTGTCAGCATCTCATTTACAAAATGTGAGCCATTATCCGATCTGATAAGTTTTGGAATTCCATAAGTGGGGAAGTATGAGTTTACTAAGCATTTTGCTACAGTTTTAGCGTCATTTTTCTTCACAGGGTATATTTCAACCCATTTTGAGAACACATCAATGATTACTAGAGCATATTTTACACCTTGTGCTTCTGATAGTTCAATAAAATCCATGTGTATTGTATGGAAGGGATGTGGAGGCTCAGGAAATTGTCCTGGCCTTGGTCTGAGTCTGCCCTGAGCATTATTCTTTTTGCAAATTAAACATTTATTTACAAACATTTTTGCAGAAGTTTCAAAATTTATAGTGTAGAAGTGGTGATTGGTTATCTGTACCATCCCTCCTGTTGAGACATGGGTAATCCCATGGCTCACTAATGCGGCCGTTTCGTGTAAAGATTTCGGGAGGATTGGTTTTCCATCAATGCTGAGAATGCCATTTGTTAGTGTTGCGCCTCGTTTTTGCCACTGTATTTGTTCTTGCGGGGGAGCTGTCTTTTGTGCACTTAACACGTCATTGTCGATCGTAGTGAGACTGCACTGGAGTTGTGAGTGTTGGAGTGCCGCGGCCTTGGCTGTTTTGTCTGCAAAATTGTTTCCTTTAGTGATGTGGGAGCCGTCTGTTTGGTGTGCAGGGCATTTGCAGAGTGCTAGAGAGTTTGGGAGGTGTATAACTTGTAACAGTTTTTTAAGTTGTGCAGCATGGGTCAGCAGTTTTCCACTAGAGGTTACCATGCCTCGGTTTTGCCATATTTTTGCAAAATGGTGAACAGAGGAAAACACATACTGACTGTCAGTATGTATGTTAACTTTTTTATTCTCGTGTAGAATGCATGCTCTAATGACAGCATGGAGCTCTGCAGCCTGTGCAGACTCTGTGCTGGTTAAAGGGCCTGCTTCGACCACAGAAGTTGCGGTGGTGACAGCATAGCCGACTCTGTTCTTTCCTAGCTGATCTTTAGAGGCAGAACCATCTACAAAAATATCAATGTGATCTGGCTGTGGTGTACTGTAAGTGTCAGGTCGTGGTTTTGTTTCCTCATTCGTGCGTGACACACAGCAGTGTGGTGTTCCGTTATCTGGTAAAGGAACTATGTCTGCGATATTTATTGGCCCACATCTGGTTAGAGTGATGTGTTGTTGTGAGAGTAGGATAAAAATATAATGCAATAATCTGGCGTTGGTGATGAACGGAAGGTTGGCTTGTGTCAAGATTGCTGCAACAGCGTGTGGCACTTTCACTGTCAAGGGGTGTAGCAACACTACGTCTGCACAGCATGTAACTGCCTCCGCTGCAGCAGCACAGGCCTGTACGCAGACAGGCAGGCCTGCTGCTATGGAGTCAAGTCTTTTAGAATAAAATGCTATCGGTCTATTTTGTTGTCCAAATGGCTGTGTGAGCACTGCTGCCATATAGCCATTAATACAGTTCACCGTGAGTGTAAACGGGAGATCATAATCAGGTAATGCTAGCACTGTGGATGTTTGTAACATTTCTTTTAATTCCTTAAAGGCTTTTTCAGCTTCTGGCGTCCACTCGATCTTGTCTTTTAATGTCATGTTGTTGCCATAGATCAGATTTTGTAGTTGTTGTGCAGTAGCAGCATAATTTGGGATCCATAGCCTGCAATAATTACAGAGTCCTAAAAAGGACATCATTTGTTGCTTAGTTTGAGGTTGAGGAGCATTTTGAATAGCCGTCTTTCTGTCTTCCAGCAGAGATCTACCATCTGCTGATAGTTTGTGGCCTAAATAGATAACTTCTCGTTTCACTAGTTGCAACTTTCCTCTTGAAACCTTGTGACCTTCACTAAATAGATGTTGCAAAACTATGCGGGTGTTTTTCATGCAAGCTTGCTCCGTGTGTCCTGTGACTAAGATATCATCAACGTACAGGAGCTACTGTCCGTCCTTTAACTCATTACATTTTAGCATTGAGGCTGCTAAAGCCTCAGAGTACTCTGTTGGGCTATTTGTGAAACCTTGTGGGAGTCTAGTGTATGTATAAGTTTTGCCATCAAATGAAAAACCAAACAAGTCTTGGGAATCTGGGTGCAGTGGTACAGAGAAAAATGCATTGGACAAATCTATTACAGTGAACCATTTACTTTTCGGGTCCACGTTGTTCAGAATGGTATGTGGGTTTGCAACTTTAGGTGGCTTGTGCACCACTATATCATTTACTGCTCTTAAATCTTGTACCATGCGCCATCTTCCCGTGGTTTGTTTCTTAACAGGGAATATCGGGGTGAGACATTGAACTGTTTTTGTCTCTCTGAGTATGCCTGCTTGTAGCATATCTTGTATCACAGGTTGGACTTAGACGCAACCGAGTCTCATTGGCCAGTTATCTCTGACGTGAACACGCCAACCTCTGTTCACGTGGATTTACTGAAATGTGCTAAAACAAGTGTCTCTGTGTGTTGTCTTTAAGACGTGCATCTATGTTGCTACTGTTATGCAGAACTTTGCTGAATATTGAAACTGCTGAATACAGATAAGACAGAAACTGTGAGCACCCTACTCCCATTTCATTTAATTAATTCGTAACAATGGCGAACTGTCCATGGGAACTGGATAAGACGGAAACTGGGAGTGCAGCTATTCCCATTCTCACAGCAACAAAGATAATGAGTACAGATTTTCTATGACCCCAAGGCCACATAAGGTTAGACGAATGATGATCAAACTGAGTAAATAATATAGCAAATCAAATCAAGGTAGAATCAAGGAATAATATAACAAATCGTAAAATAACATAACAAATCCCCCTTTTGACATAATTTTATTATATCAGCACATAAAAATCTCACAATCATCTAGTGGTTATGTAAGCATGTCTTCGTTGCGTAGAGGATCCTGTATGTATGGCAGTAGTATCACGCCTCTACGTGTGTGCAACAACTATATATGGATGTGTGTTAAGCTTTAGCAAATAACATGTTTTTCCAGGGGTTCAGGGATACAAACAACGGTCTTCTTTGTCAACATCCGTGTAGGCTTCAGTCTCATCCTCTCCGGGCTCAGAGAGGGAGACCAGTGGAGCAGTTTCACCTGCATGTTGAGATAATTGATAAGGAGGTGGTGTGGGGAATTTATCATCAATGGCTGTGGTAATACACTTTATACAGATGTGCCTGATGCAATGTATGTAGTAACATCCACATAACGTGAACACAGTCACTGCTGCAACTAGTGAAATAAACACATACAAATTAAATTCTTCCACTTTCTAAAGGTTCTGTTTAGCCAGTCAGTTAAAGATTTTGTATCCCTGAGTGTTCTGTTAACTCTTCAGATAAAGTTTTAAGGCCAGAAAGGGCTTGAGATACGGAGCCATCTGATGCTGTGTTATCAGGGATGAATAGTCATCAATCTTGGAAAAGCATAGCACACACACCACCTCTTTCAGCTAGGATGAAATCAAGGATCATTTATCATTTTATATTGGTAGGTCATCAGGGAAGAAGCAGCCAATTGTTCTTGTAGTTCAGCAATAGCATCTCTAGTCGTATTATTGAGCCTTTGAACATTAAAATTAATGTACTTAATTCTGTCCACATTTTAGTTTATAGTGACCCACCAGAACAGGGATGACTCAAACCCTGCTGCAACTTAATCAACCAATTTATACTCATCAGGTCCACCTCTGTGAATTCCAATTGCATCTATGTAGATTGGGGAGTTCTGATATAAGTCAAATGAGCTACGTTTCGTCAGCTGAGGTCTGTCCAGTCTTTGACAGGGTTTCATCTCCAGTCGAGTGGTCATGGTCAGTTGGTGAGGTTCTTAAGTCAGTCTGAACCTCAGTCAATGTTCTCACTGAGAACGGTGATTTTATGGAGAATGTAACTTCTCCCAGAACATTGGCAGTCTGTTACAAACCTTTCTGCCTTTTTTGTTTTTTTTTTGTTGTTTTTTTTTTACTGCTTTTTCTGCCTTCCCTTTCAACATTCTTCCTTCCTCTTGTAGTTTTGCTTTGGTCTGCTCTGGACTTTCTTTAGCTTTCTTCATCAGCTTACTAATATCTCTCAATTGTTTTAGAGTGCAGACTTCAATTTCTTTGTGATTTAGTACACTTAATACTTTATGAACTATGTGGTCTTCCATGAAATGTCACTGACATGAGACTCGGAGAGGACACTATCACGCCCTTCTACAGTACCTGGTGTACTGCGGTGACAGTTTTACGGACTAGCCGACCTTTTTCTCCTTCGTCGTCAGTACGTGATTTCAGGGAAGTAAAATAACAAACTGAAAACTGGTTAGGTCCTCTAAGACCTAATAATTAACTCAGTTTTCCACTCATTCCCATTCACACCATTCACCTAGGTATTTTTATCTAATTCGGTCCTTATTTATAGACAGGGGACTCCGCCGTCCCTGCGGAACTTAACTGTATTTTGGCACAGGGGACACCGCCGTCCCTGCGGAATTTTCTGTCTCGGTGTCCCAGACACCTAGATAACCATCATTTAGATGCTGTGTTATCTTTTAGCGCTTTTCTGGATTTCTTTCAAGGACAAAATCTTAAACCTGGATTTCTTTAAGGAAACCTGGGGTTCTTTAATGATAAAATCTTAAACCTGAGATTTCTTTAAGGAAAACTGAGATTTCTTTAAGGATAAAATCTTAAACCTGGATTTCTTTAAGGATAAAATCTTAAACCTGGATTTCTTTAAGGATAAAATCTTAAACCTGAGATTTCTTTATAGATCATGGATAAAATCTTAAACCATTCATTCACTTTATGTGTTGTCTCTCACCATCCGTGGGTCGATCTTTTGATGTTCGGATCGTCGGACTGAAACCCAGCACCGTGGACCGAGTCTAATTCACCGGCCTGGACCCGAATTCACGTCCCAGGTCTTTCTCACTCCGACTGTTCGGATGTGGCTGTCGACAGACTTCGGTGTCGGCTTCCCACGATGTCAGGAATCAGTCTTCAGATCCGGCTCGAAGGACCAGATTAATGTCAGGAGTTCAGGACTCCGACCGCTGAAAGATCACACCAACAGAAGAGGAGACAACGAATTTGGCTTGATCAAGGGCCCCCTGCTCAGTACAATCTACCAAAGCAGAGTCGCGCTGAGCAGTTCCTTGCTCCTTTATTTATCTTACAAAGAAGAACATGGATAGTTACAATGTGTGTATGTGTGTGTGTGTGTGTGTTTGTGTGTGTGTGTGTGGGTGTGTGGCTGAGTACATGTGTATCATCGTGGTCACGTTGAAAGAAATAGAAGGAGTGTATGTGAGGAGCTGAATCTTATATGACATAATAGTTTATCTGGGTTAGCTGATTGAACGTAGTATGATGAGTGTTAGCTGATTGAACATAGTATGATAATGAGCGTTATATACAGCATTTATCTTCTAACATGCGTCTCCGCTGGCAGCCGGGCGCCGCCTCTGATTGGCCGACGGGAGGAAGCTCTGGGGGAGAAACAGCAGCTTAGTCTTTCAGGAGGAAACGAGGTCGTCTCTTTGTGTCTGTCGGGGTTCAGACGGAGGCCTGAGGCTGCAGGTGAGCTGGTCTGCAGTAACGACGTCCATCTGGGACCACGGTACCGTCAGAACCTTCAGACTGGTTCTGGACACCATGAACGCTGTCAGCTCCACAGGCTGGACCACAACCCGACACTTCCTGTTCATTTCACAGCACCTTTTGGTCGTTTCAAGTGTCTTTGTGGTAGTTTTAGGCATCGATTTACCCATTTTGCATCACTTTATGGTAGTTTTATGTCTATATGTGGTCGTTTTGTCTCATATTAGTAGTTTTATGTCTATATGCGGTAGTTTTATGTCTGTTTGTGGTAGTTTTATGTCTATCTGGTAGTTTTATGTCTGTTTGTGGTAGTTTTATGTCTATCTGGTAGTTTTATGTCTGTTTGTGGTAGTTTTATGTCTATCTGGTAGTTTTATGTCTGTTTGTGGTAGTTTTATGTCTATCTGGTAGTTTTATGTCTGTTTGTGGTAGTTTTATGTCTATCTGGTAGTTTTATGTCTGTTTGTGGTAGTTTTATGTCTATCTGGTAGTTTTATGTCTGTTTGTGGTAGTTTTATCTCTCATATTGGTAGTTTTATGTCTATTTGTGGTAGTTTTGTCTCATATTAGTAGTTTTATGTCTATATGCGGTAGTTTTATGTTTGTTTGTGGTAGTTTTATGTCTCATTGGTAGTTTTATGTTTATCTGAGGTAGTTTTATGTCTGTTTGTGGTAGTTTTATGTCTCATAATGGTAGTTTTATGTCTATCTAATGTAGTTTTATGTCTCCTATTGGTAGTTTTATGTCTCATTGGTAGTTTTATGTTTATCTGAGGTAGTTTTATGTCTGTTTGTGGTAGTTTTATGTCTCCTATTGGTAGTTTTATGTCTCATATTGGTAGTTTTATGTTGATTTGTGGTAGTTTTAGGCATCGATTTACCTATTTTGCATCACTTTATGGTTGTTTTCTGTCTATCTGGTTGTTTTATGTCTCTTTGTGGTTGTTTTGTTTCAGTTTAGTAACTTTACATGACTTTTTGTTTACTTCAAGTCTCTTTGTAGGTATTTTATTTCTATTTGGCCAACTCACATCAGTCTTTGGTTGTACTACATCTCTTTATAGTCATTTTAGGCATCCGTGGGTATTTTAGGTCTATATTCTTTGTAGTCACTTTAAGCCTCTTTGTGGTCTATTTGATTGCTTTAGATCACTTTTTGTGGTTATTTTAAGTCTCTATCTGGTTATTTTACATCAGTTTTGGATCTCATTTAGGTCTCTGTGATTGTTTTACATCTGTATTTGCTCACTTTTGATCACATTTTGTTTGTTTTTGGATATTTTCTGCCTGTTTGGTCACTTTATGTAGTTCTTTGGTTGCCTTTTGTCTCTTTGCAGTCACTTTAACGTTCACGTTTAGCCTCTTCACAGTTGTTAATGTGTCTTCCTTGTAGCTGCTCCACATCTCGTGGTTCGTTTCTTTGTTTTTAATCACTGTACAGCTTGTTTTCAGCTCCCACAGACCTGCTCAGTCATCCTCACATGTCCCCACCTCCTCCCTGTTTGTCTGAATCCATTAAAACTTTATTTCTGTGTGATTTCAGCCTCCAGAGGTTTGGTTCTGCTCTCCCACAGCTGACTGATCAGCTGAGAGTCCTGACTCTGCTGTAAGGCCTCCTGCTGCCTCATTATGTGCAGCTCCACCTGTAGCTCAGTGTTTCGGGCTGAGCGGGTGTTCGGGGGTTAAATCCACAACCCGCCGGGCGTCTTGTCGTCTTTTGTGGCGGCAGACAAAGCAGCGTCCCGCGGCCCAAAGAGAAACAGCGGAGCGAGGCGGCGACCCCGAGGCCGAGCTGTCAGCGTTTGACGAGCTCTCCTTTCAGAAAGCAGAAAAACACTCGAGTGACATGAGCCCGAATACCAGGACCCTCGTCTTCATCTTCATCTGGGAACCACGGAGGAGGAGGCCCTTCAGGATCCACAGAGACGACACTGAAGGCTTTCCTCCGATCATTAAAGCTGATATTCTGGAGACAGAAGTCCTTTAAGTCACGTTAACGTCCCTGTTCTCTTATCTAATTTTATTTAAGTCAGAACTATTCATTCAGACACACCTTGTTGTTGTTTTTGTTAGAGAACGTTAAAGTCTGAAGAGAAACACTAAACAGCCCTGATGAAGGCCTGAAACATGACCAGAGGAGCTTTGTTAGAGAAAAACAAGAGATAGTTTTAAAATACAGGTTTTTAAATAAACTTTAACGTCCAGGTCCTCTACACTTCTGCTGTTTGTTGAGACTATTTTTACAAGATCAACACCAAAACGTATAAAAATAAAGATTTAGGTCTTTTTTATCTGCACTGTGTTGTTTTTTTTTAATTTCTAGGATCAGTTTGTTAGAAGCTGTGGACTCACAGCGTTTTTTAAAATCAAGTAATTTTAAAAAATTTAATGTTTTTCCAATAACTTTGATTTCATATGTTCTCTACATTTTATTAATCTACACAATTTCCCTCCATTCATCCCTCCTCATTTAATTCTGGCCTTCCTTCTTTTCTTCCTTCCTTCCTTTCATTCCTCCTTATTTACTTTTGCCCTTCCTTATTTCCTTCCTTCCTTCCTTCCTTTCATCCCTCCTTATTTACTTCTGGCCTTCCTTATTTCCTTCCTTCCTTCCTTCCTTCCTTCCTTCCTTTCATTCCTCCTTATTTACTTTTGGCCTTCCTTATTTCCTTCCTTCCTTCCTTCCTTTCATTCCTCCTTATTTACTTTTGCCCTTCCTTCCTTCCTTCCTTCCTTCCTTTCATTCCTCCTTATTTACTTTTGGCCTTCCTTCCTTCCTTCTTTCCTTCCTTCCTTCCTTCCTTCCTTTCTTTTATCCTTCCTTATTTACTTCTGGCCTTCCTTCTTTTCTTCCTTCCTTTCATCCTTTCATCCTTGTTTACTTCTGGTCTTCCTTCCTTCCTGCCTTTCCTCCTTCCTTCCTTCCTTCCTTTCATCCCTCCTTATTTAGTTCTGGCCTTCCTCCCTTCCATCCTTCCTTTCATCCTTATTTACTTCTGGCCTTCCTTCCTCCCTTCCTTCCATAAGTCCTTTTCTCCTCACTTCCTTCATTTCCTCCACACATTTAATTTTCCTTTTCCTCTTTGGTTCCCTCCTTCCCTCTTGTTCTTTCCTTCCTTCATTCCATCCTTTCTTCCTTTCTTTCTCGCTCGTCTATTATTTCTCGTCTTCTTATTCTGCTTTCCCTCTTTAACTTTCTTTCCCTTGACTTCTTTCCTTCCTCTTTCCTCGTCACCTTTCTTCCTCATTTCCTCCTTTCCTTTGTTTTCTCAGCCTCCTCACTGTTCCTCCTTCTCTCCTTCCTTCCTTCCCTCCATGTGCTGGTTTAGACTCAGTCTGAGGGCTTTATGTTTCATTCTGCAGCAGTACAACCTGGTGGGCGTTTAACCTCCACCGTCTCCTCAAACTGATCCATCAGAGCTGCTGCACCACAGAAGAAGAAGACGACGACGCTGCTAAAGATACCTCCTGATCCGAGGGGAGGAGGTGAAGAAGAGGAGCGGATTTGGCCGACAGCCTCGGACTGTTTTTGGTTGTTTTTCTGCGACGCATTCGGCAGGAAGTTAAATTTACTCTGAGAAGGTGTAAATAGACGTCTGGCTCCGATCCACCGAAGCTTCACGGAACCTTTCATCATGATTCAGTTCAGGACGCTGCTTTCAGACGCATCCAGCCCAAAATAAAACCAAACATGACGACGCGTTCGAGCCTCTAGAAGCTCCTCATCCACTGATTTTAAACCAGGAGCTACGAAGGTTCTGCTGCATTCACAAGGAGAACGTCCACATTTAAAACAGCTCATCAGAGACACCAAAATCATGACTCTGGGTGTTTTTCTTTTGGGTCCCGACACATCTTTGCTTTGTTTTTTGGCTAATTTTTGACTGAGACTTGTAGAATAAAGAGATTTTAACAAATTGATGTGTTTAGTTCAATGACTGAGAAGCAGAGAGACACATCTAACTTTTCTTTCTGGTAAATGTTGATTTAAAAGGTGATTTATTTTACGATTACACACCTTTCAAACCTGCAGGTGAGTTTTAGGGTTCAGAAGTTTAAATAAAAGTCAGCAGTTGGACTCAGTGGTTTTTAACAGCAGTACAAAACCGTTAAATAGCTTCCTCAGGAGTCAGCTAAGAGAGACAACTAACAGCTGAGTAAAGTGTTAAATCTCACGTAAAGGCAACAACTAGTTTGCTACAGTCAGGAAACCATAATGGGGATTTTAAACTATTTTCCTCATCAATGGTCGGCCATGTTATCAATCAATAATTAATTAATCATTAAAGTGAGTGCAGGTCTGTGGCTGGTTCTCCAGAGGCAGGTGAATCCAATCTTCACCACAGATACTTGACGTCCACCTCAAGACAAACCACAAACCAAGTAGACTTGGTCCAACAACGGGCACCATGACAGAGACTCCTGTAACCGTCAACAGCTTCAGGACTATTAACTATTAGCTATTAGCTTCTGAAGCTAACTTCAATCGTCGTCAGCTGAACCCTCACAGTCCACAACAACCTAAACTTAAACACTAATAACAACCACAGAACCGTTCATTTAACAGGTTCAAGCATTCCCAGGACTCTTTGCCAACATGAACTGTAGTCTGAGTGACGCCTCCTCTGGTCTGTACAGTATTAAACAGTGAGAGGCTCCACCTGGTGGAACAACCAGGAACTACAGCTGATCTATGATACATTTACTGACATGCACAATCTTCTCATATTGACCTTCATACTGGTTAATATGTCTTTACTCAGTGTAATTATTATCTTTGATTAATAAATCAATGATTGTTCATGAACATCCCTTTATTGAATATAAGCTAAACGTAGTAAATAGTCATCTACAGTAATAGAATATTAGCTAAAAATGATAGCTGTATAGGATTAGCTATTAGCTTACAGTAGTACGTAGTTAGCTAAAATATTGTTAGCTAGAAGTAAAACCTGCAAAAGATTAGCTGTTAGCTAAATGTAGCAAACAGTTGTCTAAAGTAACTGATTGTCAGCTAAAACTAATAAATAGTTAGTTATGGTAACTAACTGATGGCTAAAAGTAATAGTGCATAAGATTTAGCTGTTAGCTTAAGGTAATGAATAGTTAGCTGAAGGAACTGATTGTTAGCTAAGAATAATAACTGCATAGGATTAACTGTAATAAATAGCTAAAGCTAGTAGAAAGGACTAGTTAGCTCTACATGATGGATTACATGGTTAGTTAATAGGCAGCTGGTGTAAAGCTAGCTGCTACATGTTAGCATGTACGGGTTGTGTTAACGAGGGTTTCTGTTGGTCAGACTGTGTTCAGCCTCAGAAACGCTGCTGCTGTTCAGTCTGGATTTAAAGCTTCTGGTTTTATAAAGCCGCTTCTCGGTCTCATTAATCTGTAATCTCTCAGTGACAAACATTTACAGTCCGCGCTGTGAATAAATCTGACTTTAATTTGGAGAAGGTTATTCTTGTTATCTCAGGGCAGCAGAATGTGCTTATTCCACAGCAGCTTTATGAACCTCTGTCTCTGTGAGGACATTCTGGCCTGTTGAGGATAAAAACCCAAAACACTCCGAGTCTGAACTCCCAGAATCTCCAAACTGTTTGTTCTCTTCTTCTGTTTCCAGTTCAGTCCAAACACATCTGCTCGTCTCAATTTAAATAATTATCTGCAGAGTGTAATCAGAGGCGACGCAGCAGACTAAACTCTGGAGGTTTCTTCAGATTCCCGGCAGGAAAACTGCCTCTGCAGGATTTATGAGCAGCTCTGACCCGGAGGACCAACACACACCTCCACCGGCTGAAAGTGAATCCTGCAGCTCATCTTTCTCCAGGCACAACACGTCAGTCAACACAGCGCAATTAGCCCGACACACACACACACACACACACACACACACACACACACACACACACACACTCAGGCTGCTAAAGGAGACGTGTCATTGGACGTTCTGACCTCCTGTTCACACCTGAACAAAGCTAAACTCTGATTAGATTTCTCTCGTTATGACCTGCTGCCACAAATCAATCCGCCGCTGAAAGTAGTCCCCGGTGGACCAGACGGGACCGACAAACACGCGACACAGGAACAAACTGAAGGCTAAACTAAACAAGGTGGTAATAATGGGAATCTGAGAAACAGACTGAAGAAGACATAATTAAATAAAAGAGAAGCGTTTTCTCTGCAGCAGTTTTAAACGGTTCGTATCAGCGCTCCGAGCCGCAGTGCTTCAGAGCAAACATCTGTTTGTACTGATTTAATACGCAGGAATAAACATCAAACTGCAGCTTCTCTGGGAGATACGAGACGCTTCTTGTTCATTTTAGGAGAATTAACGAGGCTTTTTGTGGCAGCAGACGTGAGTCAGGAACTAGATTTATCAGAGAGAAGCAGCGAAATATCAGAAAACAACAAAACACTGAATATTTATAATAAAATAATTCATAAAGCAACAAAAAGCAGGCATAATAAAAACAAAGATTTAAATCATTTTAATTATTGATTTTATTGATTGTGTTGATCACTTTTATTTGTCATAGTTTTATTATTTTTATTGTAATGTTATGTTTAATTTTAATTTATGTACAATTTTTAGCATTATACTGCATTTTATTTAGGTTTTTCTATTTTTTTAGTATATTGTCACATTTTACTTTAATATATATTTTATCATTTTCTTAGGGGTTAAGGTTTTACCTTTTTATTTTTTATTTTATGGTATTTTTATGCATTTTCTTTTAATCTAACTTCATCTAGTGTTTACTTTGTTTTATTTTTATTTGTTGTCTATATTTAATATTTCAGTGTTTTATTATTTTATTGTAATTTTGTTTTAATTTATCTATTTTTTTAAGCACCATTCTGTATTTTATTTAGTTTTTTTTTTTAATTTTTTAGTAGCTCAGTAGTCATATTTTATTTTAATGCATTTTATTATTTTCGTGTTTTGTCTTTTTAATCATTTTTATATATTTTTATTTAATTTAATCTAGTTTTTACCTTGTTGTATTTTTATACATTGTCTGATTTTAATATTTCTTTGTTTTATTATTTTAATGTATTTTATTATTTTTTGTGTTTTGTCTTTTTAATTATTTTTATTTTCATTTATTTTTATTTAATTTGATCGTTTTTTTACTGTCTAAATTCAATATTTCTTTGTTTTATTATTTTAAATATATTTTTCCATTGTCCATGTATGTTTTATTTTCTAGATTTTATTTTACTTTCATGTTTAATGTTTTTATTTTATTTCACCCTCTAACTGCCGTCTGATCTGTTCATCGGTCACATTTATTCCCTCTGAACTGCACTAAACTATGAAAGCTGCTGCTGAACTAGAGCTTGACTGATCGATCAGTTTAATCGTCTGCTCTTGTCCGACTCGTCACCCTTCATGTTTTGCTTCTCTGCAGCTGGTCTGTGTCACTGATCAGTGATCGATCCATATTTATTGATCATACATGACGTGTCAGTGAACCCCAGGAATAACTGATGGCTGAAGGCGAGTCTTTCTGCTGGTTTGATGATCGTTTCCTTTGTTTTAATTCAGCAGCAAAAGCACAAACATACATGAACAAGGCTGCATGCTCGTAGTCGTGTGCAGAAGTTAGTTTGCTTATTGATTTCTGATCAGTTTAGAAGTTGGTAGGAGGATCAAAGACTCAGGACCACCTTTAACCACCTCAACATCGAGCTGTTCGAACACGAATGCAGGAGCTGCTCTTAAAACTAAAGGAAACTCATAAAAACCTCCAGCTGCTGGTTCTGGCTGGAAGCGCAGATTAATACTGGACATACTTCTACAGTCAGAGCCCCTCGGCCCTCTAGCTCCACCCGTCTGGGCGTGACCGCACGCTAAAACAAACCAACTGCTCTCAGATCAGGACTCGTGCTGTTTGGGCTGTCGAGGTGTTGAGCTGTTGTTGAGTCTTTGGTTTGATACCATCCAGAGGGTTTCCCATAATCCATCAGCACTACACACACACACACACACACACACACACACACACACACACACACACAGCTACAAACACACACACAGCTACAAACACACACTCGCCGGCCGTCCATCAGTGTTGCTCGTCTCGGGGGACAGATCTGAGGTAATGGAGAACGAGCAGGAATTAGCAACGTTTGCTTTTTTAACAGATTGGAGGTGGACGCTAACACACACACACACACACACATACACACACAGACTCGGTATGACTCTAAATGTGTCTAAAATGACTCACAAATTGCCCAACAAGACAAAAGTGCGTCCAAATTTACTAGTTTTGTCCTGAAAACTCGTCCGAAATGTCTCAAAACTTCTAAAATGAGCTACAATCATCTATAAATGACTTGAAATGTGTCCATTCTAACAAAAACGTCTTCAAAATTTATCCAAAATGACTCACAAATCGCCCGAAATGACTCAACACCTGTCCAGAATGTCTCAAAGCTTCTCCAAGATAAGAACGAGGAGGAAATAGCAGCATTTGTTTATGTTACACACTCGGTATGACTCAAAAACCTGCCTGAAATCACAAATTACCCAACATGACAAAAACGAGTGCAAAAATATTTGAAAATGGTCCAAATGTTCTACAAATTTGACCAAAGTGACCTGAAACGTGTCCAAAATGTCTCAAAGCTGCTCAAAGACGGAGAAGAACCACAAGGAATTAGCGTCTCTGTAGTAACACATGATGATGATGATGATGATGATGATGATGATGATGACCATGATGATGATGATGGCCAACACAGAGACACAGTGTGACTCAGAACTTGTCTAAAATTACAAAGAACTGCCCAAAATGACTTAAAAGTGTCTCAAATGACTCAGAACGTGTCTAAAATGAGCTACAATTGACCAAAACTACTCAAAATTTGGCCCAAATTACTTATAAACCGTCTAAAATGACAAAAAAAAATCGCCACAATAACTGAAAACCAGAAGTGGGAATCACAGGATACCTCACGATACGATACGCGATACATGGCTCATGAAACGATACGATCGCGATATATTTATACAGCGATAATCGATATATTTCCAGACAATCCCATACTGATACATCACCGTATCTATAACTTGGATATCTTCATTCCTTGGTTCCAGTCTAGCATTTCTCCTAACCCTTCATTTTCCACCACACTGTACGGGTGGAGGTCCTTCAGATGAACCCAGTGATGGTCGTTGTAATGCTGGCGGCCATCTTAGCTTTAAACGTCGTGCTAACGGCTGCAGGTTGACTTGAAACGTTGCTGCATCAGCCGCTTTCTGGACCAGGAGTTCAGGATGGAGGAGCTGCAGGTGGGTTTGCATGTTGGTGGTGTTTCCTGTGTGCTTTACTTTGGCGAGGCCATATGCACTTCCTGCATATGTCGTAGTCTTTGTCCAGCTTGTTGTTCCCTCAAAGCCCAAATGGGTCCACTCTCTGGACTTAAACGTGGATGGGGCGTCTCTTACGGTAGCGTTGCTGTCCTCCATTATACCTGTACTAACTGTTGATTCATTTCCGCTCCAGTCTCCATCATTCATGTGACAAACGCCACCTTGTGGAGACATTAAGTAGTGACGCTGGGGAAACGGCATTTAGAGCGCCTTATTATATTAAAGTATGGATGTTTGGCTGCAGCGTATCGATACTCATATCACACGAAGAGGGACGAGGATACATCACTCCTATATCAAAACCCGGACATAACAACACAGAGAGTCTCAAAAGCAACAAAACGACACACAGAGTAAGTAAAATTGTTCAGAATGACTCATAAATCGTCCAAAATGATTAAAAGTACGACTTTAAACCAGTTCAGATTAGTTCAAACCATTCAGATTTGACTCTAGATCGATTCACGACCTTTCCAAGACTGAAACTTACCAAGAATTAATCAAAAATTGTCGAAAAATGACAACATCGGATTCAAAATTGGTTGGAACAATTCAGAATGGCTCTTGAGTGATTCAGAACTAACCCAAAAGACTTGAAAGTCGTCCAAAATGACAAAAACCATCCAAAATAATTAAATCTGTTTTAAAAAATGACTCTAGACTCGGTCAAAAGGCTCTGGAACTGGAGTTAAAATGGTTTAGATTGACTCAGGAAACAGACGAGACGAGTCGATCAGAACTCAGGGAGATCCGACTTCATACAGCCGACGTTTATCTGATCAAACATTTAGACGCAACAGTCTGACCTGTAGAAACACCTCAGATTAATCAATCGTTGATCAATGGATCTGAGGTGTTTCTTCTCTGACTGTTGTGTCTCTAAATGTTCCAGACCTCCTCTCTGTAAACGATATAAAGTGTGTTTAAGTCACAGCGTCGTCCTCCGTGTTGCGGCGGCGGCGACCTCCGACCCTGTTGATGCGCTGCGCGGCGTTCAGAACCAGGAAGTGAAACTTAAGTGAATTTAATAGCAGGACTGGGAATAGACGGAATAAAATGGCCCTCATCAATATTGATGCTGTTCTGTTAATTAGACTTCACATCTCCGACTCACAGAGACACACCGAGGGCACTGTGATTGGACGATCGCCACCGCCAGTGTGTGTGTGAGTGTGTGTGTGTGTGTGTGTGTGAGTGTGTGCGAGGACAGACTGAGGGCAACAAGCATTGGACAACAGCCACTGTGTGTGTGAGCAGAGTGTGTACGTCAGAGTGTGTGTGAGTCCCCGACACACTGCAGCTAATGAGGAGGTTTCTGTGTGTGTGAACGGTGTGTACATGCTACGTGTGTGTGTGTGTGTGTGTGTGTGGAGATACATCAGTGTGTACATGCTGTGTGTAGGAATAAGTCGGTGTGTAGCCGCTGCGTGTGTGTTTGTTTGTGTGTCCGTCGTTGAATGAATCCAGCCAGGTCCATCTGTTTGGCAGCAGACATAAATGTGAGGCCATCTGTGCTCTCACAGTGTGTGTGTGTGTGTGTGTGTCTGCGTGTGTGTGTGTGTGTGTGTCGCCCTGAGGTGCAGTGTGTACGAGGCAGAGGTGATAAGATCATACATAGTCACACACACACTGTGATCCCAGCTTGTCCTGCATCAGAAGTGAGAACTTTGGTTTTGGCGGCGTTTCGCCCTGAGTTGTGGTTCGATGGTGTGTTTGTGTGTTTGTGTGTTTGTGTGTGTGTCTGCGTTGTGTATGTTTGCGTCAGGACACTAATATACACACATGACGGAAAATGTTTGTTGACAACCTTCATTTGACGACAAAACAAGACTAAAAGCACAGATCCACCTTAAAGACGGACCGTTTGGCCTCGTTAAAGCGGTTTCAGGTCATGAAGGTCGACTCTGCTTCAGCTCAGCCTCGTGGATCCGTCGCTCCATCATCAACTCATCCACCGTGTCTCCATCATCAGGCCAACTTTGCACTTCATCTCTGCTGTGAGGAGGACAAGCGACTCAAAACGTCCCTACAATCATCAAAAAAGTGACTTGAGCTGCTTCCAGAACAACCTGACGTTTGTCCAAAAGGCCTTGAAATCCATCCAACACCAGTAGCTTGTTCAGAATGAAGCAGTGGCTCAGGACTTTTCCAAAACTGCTTAAAAAACTGTTCAAAATGGGCAAAACTGCTCCGAATGACACAAAATTACCCTTAAACTGACTCGAAAAGCGTCCAAAAATACGTCATTTGTCCAAAAATACTTGAAATTTGTCAAAAAATTCACTGAAGTCAACCAAAACTGGCCCAAATGGACCTGAAATTTATCCAACATGACTAAACCATTGCTCAGAATTCAACCAAAATAACTAAACCTTCTCCAAAAAGACTTTAAATTAGTCCTCAATGACTTCAAATGGGCATAAAATGACTCAAAATCATCCAGAATTACTCAAGAATGGTTCAACACGACAAAAACATACAAAAGTATTTTAAAAAATGATCCAAACCAATTTAACATCTGTCTAAAATGACTAAATATATCCAAAGTGGCTTGAAACTCGTCCAAAACAACTTGACATTTATTTAAAATTCGTTAAACTGCTCAGAATGACACAGAATTTGTCCAAAGTGACTCGAGAACTGTCAGAAATGGCCTGAAAATGTTCCAATATTTACCAAACTGAATTAAAAGCAGAATAAATGGACCTGCAGCTTGTCCAGAATTACTGAAAAGTCGTTCAGAATGATTTACAACGGTGCAAAATGATCCCAAATGTGTTTGAAGGCCTTTAAAATGACTCGGGAACTGTGCAAAATACTTAAAAACAACCCAGAATCCTTCCAGAGTGCCCTGAAAATGGTCCAAAATGACTCCAAGCTTCTCCAAAATGATTTAACATTTGTCCAAAGTGACTCGAAACCCGCCCAAAACAACCTGACACTTGTTCAAAATTAGTCAAATTGCTCAGAAATAGTTGAAAATGACTCGAGTGGTGACTTGAAAATGTTTTAGTATTTACCGAACTGAATCGAAAGCAGCCTAAATGAATCTGCAGCTTGTCCAGAATTACTTGAAAGTTGTTCAGAGTGATTTACAACGGTGCAAAATGATCCCAAATTTGCCCCAAATGACTCTAAAACTGTGCAAAATAATTCAAAACCACCCAGGACCTTTCCAAAATGACCTGAAATCTGTCCAGAATGACTCATGAGGTGTCCAAAATGTCTCGAAGCTTCTCTAAAATAATTTAAAATTTGTCCATTTGACTCAAAAAAAAGACAAAACCGTTTCTGAATGGCTCATAAAGTTTCTCAAATGAGTAAAAAAGCCCACCAGATTCACCAAACACTGTCCAAACAGACTGAAGACCTGCCCAACATGTCTCTATGTTCTACAGGACGAGTTCAAATTTTACAAAATGACACTGAATCTGTGCAAAATCATTCAGAAACCTGACTCAGAACTCACACAGAGCTACATAAAGCTTTCGATATTCATCCAAAGTGTCTCTCAGGTTCCTCAACACGACTCAGAATCAGTCTAAAATCACAAAACCTGGTTCAGGAGGACCAAAGCAGGTACTTCTGGTTCTGACAGGTGCTACAGAGGCGGGTCGTGCAGCCAGAACGACGTTACGAGATGCTGATTTCCAGCGTGACGATAACGTTTGGGTGTTTGTGCTCGGCTCACAGTGAAGGAGGAGCAGCTGCAGGGAAAATGGGAGGAAAAGCAGAAAGAAGAAGAAGACGGATCGAGTCCGAGGTCGGCCAAGTTCAGCAGAGAGATTACAACACATGGACTCTTCTATCTGAGTGAGGACCCTGCTGACACGAACCAAACCTCCCCGAAGGTCCTCACAGGGCCTGGACTTCCCTGCGGTCCTCACAGAGGTGGAGGTCCAGCTCACACACTCCCAGCTGGCCGCTCAGGATTATTAAACGCTCCCAGAGTTTATTTTCTCAGTGATCTGAGCTGCAGGAAGGTTTGGACCAGCGTCCTCGTGACCTGCAGAGTGTGTGTGTGTGATGAAATCTGTCCGGCAGAATAAACACACACTCACAGGTTAACGTACACACAGAACAGCTGCTCACCGCCGTCATCCTCACATGGGCTCCATCAGGACCAGGGTTCCACATCTGGACCTCTCGGTTCCTCACACAGAACCGGGTCGGGGTTCTGTTTATGTTAAGGATTCAGGTTTTACTGTAAAAATCAACCTGAAGACGTGTTTCATGTTTCAGATCCCTCAGAAAAAGTCTCCGCCTGCAGCTTCACGAGGGCCTCACCTGGACGGTTTCCAGGTAACAGGTGAGCCTCGTCAGGAGGTTCTTTCTGTGTAACGATACAATCAGTTGTGTTGTGTTGATGTGTGTTGGAACGAAGCCAACAGCTGCATTCAACTAATGCAGAACTTTATATGTGGTTCAGCTGTGAGAAAGAAAACCATCAACCGAACATTCAGAAACAGTTTCTCTGAGACGCCGAAGAAACTGAAGAGGAACGTCCAGGAGAACAAAGACCAAGAGGAGAACATCGTTAGACAACTGTTACCTAACTGTTAACAAACCGACCACAGAGACTCAAAACAACCACATCAGACCCACATCAGACCCACATCAGAACCACATCAGAACCACATCAGACCCACATCAGACCCACATCGACTCCAGCAGCTCAGACTGGATCCACATCAAAGCTCCCCACAGTTCCAACAGCAGAGTCCCGTCAGCATCAGCTGTTCTAAGAGACTCTGTTAAGTCATGATGGAAACAAACCAGGAGAGGAGATCAACCAACGCAGACCCCAGACAGACTCAGCTGACAGACCCTGGACCAGCTCAGAGTCCAACACCCAGACACAAGACCTGAACCACTGCATCACCTGGTCCTGATGCACCTGAGACACCCTGGAGCCAGCTGGAGGCCACCTCCCTCAGTGTGTGTGTGTGTGTCAGTGTGTGTGTGTCACAGTGTGTGTCTGTGTGTGTGTGTGTGTGTGTGTGTGTCTGTGTGTGTCAGTGTGTGTGAGTCTGTGTGTGTGTGTCAGTGTGTGTGTCTGTGTGTGTGTCAGTGTGTGTTTGTTTCTGTGTGTGTGTCTGTGTGTGTGTCAGTGTGTGTGTGTGTGTGTGTGTCTGTGTGTGTCAGTGTGTGTGAGTCTGTGTGTGTGTGTCAGTGTGTGTGTCTGTGTGTGTGTCTGTGTGTTTGTGTTTGTGTGTGTCTGTGTGTGTCTGAGTGTGTGTCAGTGTGTGTGTCTGTGTGTGTGTGTCTGTGTGTGTGTGTGTCTGTGTGTGTGTGTCTGTGTGTGTCTGTGTGTGTCTGTGTGTGTCTGTGTGTGTGTGTCTGTGTGTGTCTGTGTGTGTGTGTGTCTGTGTGCGTCTGCAGTTTAAAGAAGAAGCATCTCAGGGTGAAAAAGGTGGAGGAGAAGAAGAAGAAGGCGGAGGAGGTGATGAAGAGACGCAGGGAGGAGGGAGGCAGCAGTTAAAGCAGACAGATAAGACTAGATATGAGAGTGTGTGTGTGTGTGTGTGTGTGTGTGTGTGTGTGTGTGTGTGTGTGTGTCTGAGTGTGTGCGCTATGGAGAAATGGATGTTGTGAAACCTGAGCACTGCTGAACTTCAGAACACCTGATGTCACTCTGACCTGTTGGAGACGATTCATGTTTATTGATCTGATAAATCCTCCTCTGAGCAGCCAGTGAGCCGAGACGCTGCGACTGTAAATAACTGGATAAAAACCAGTAAAACACTCGCTGTGTTCCAGATCCTCCGACCCCTCATGTGTGCGAATAAAGTGGATAAAACATGAGGAGGAGCTTTGAATGTTCCTCCTGATACAGCGACCTCAATAATAAACAGGAAGTAGAACCGTCACCTCTCTGGCAGCTAAACCCACAGATTAGACTGCGTTCAATTTAACTGGTGTTCATAATAAATAAATAAAAGCTGCCGAGTGCAAACAGCATGTATGAGGAAGGAGACACGCCACAGAACACTGTTAGGAAATACAGTTGGAAGGAAACGTAGAGGCAAAGTTATGGGAAGCAAAAAACTATGAGGTAGAAACTAAAAGACGATGAAGTCAGAATTATTAGCTGGAAGTGTTTTCTATAAAAGGAGTACCAAGTCAGATATTTGATAAAATGTCAAAGATACACAAACAAATAATCAGGTACAGTTAAAAAAAAAGGCAAAATGTCAAATTTAATGAGATAAAATGGTAAAATTAGAGATAAACTGTCAAAATATTGACATATAAAAGTCAAAGGTATTGGCATAAAAGTAAAGATCAGTAGATTAAGCCTCTTTGAGTGTCTTAAAAACCACTATATCAGTGCTATGTATGATCAAAAAGTAAATAAATACAACAGAAAATGTCCTTTATGTTTACAGGCCTTTCAGAGCTGCTGCTGAGAAACATCCCCACATCATGATGCTGCCACCACCATGCTTCACATCATGATGCTGCCACCACCGTGCTTCACGTCATGATGCTGCCACCACCGTGCTTCACGTCATGATGCTGCCACCGCCGTGCTTCACGTCATGACGCTGCCACCACCGTGCTTCACGTCATGATGCTGCCACCACCGTGCTTCACATCATGATGCTGCCTCCACCGTGCTTCACATCATGATGCTGCCACCACCGTGCTTCACATCATGATGCTGCCACCACCGTGCTTCACGTCATGACGCTGCCACCACCGTGCTTCACATCATGATGCTGCCACCACCGTGCTTCAAAGTGGGGATGGTCTGTTTGTGATGATGCTCATATTAATAGTTAACAGGTAAAAATAAAAATCTAATTAAAAAGTCAAATGTGTGACATAAAATTTAAGATTAAAAGTCAAGCCTCTGAGTTGGAATATCTAAAAATAACGAGGTAAAAAGTAAATAAAGACGATAAAATTAACAGAACAAAGCCTTAATTTCTGAGGTAATCTGTAAAAAACTTTGAAGTCGAAAAAGCAAAACTGTTTGCTTAGAAGATAAAATGAGGTAACAAAAATATTATGTATGAAAATTGAATAAATGTTAAATCATTATATTTTAGCTATAATTGTTTTAAAAAATACCCTCAATTAATAACAATAAGTCAAAGATAAACTAAAACAAAACAATGAGGCAAAAAGTTAAATTTTAAATCCTAAGATAGTAAGTTTAGTTTTTTAAACCTGAAATTTTGGAGAGTTGAAGTCAAACTGATTAATTGAAAAGTAAAAATCGCAAGATAAAGTTTTGAAAATGAGTGAAATATAAATAAATAGATAAAATGCCCAAAACTCCAAAACAGAAGTCAAATTTTGTTGTTGAATTGATACAATTTCTGAATTAAAAAGGGTAAAAAGTCAAATATTTCACAAAAAATGCACAAATTATGAAAATTACAAGTCAAAGTTATGACTTATGAGGCTGAAAGGCAAAAGTAATAAGATTAACTCACCAAACTTAAGTTAAATTAATATTTAAGACCAACATTCAACCTTATTGGCTGTAAAGGAAAAATCCCAACTGAAAGGAAGAAATGGGGTTTAAAAAAAGAATAACATGTTTAAAATAACATGTTTAAAATAACATGTTTAAAATAACATGTTAAAAAAAGAAATAAAATGTTGTATTTAAAAAGTACAAATCATGAGATAACGGGAAAAAGGATTTTTTTAAAAATTAAAATTCAAGCTTATTGATTAAAAAGTAAAAATCACACATGAAGGTAAAAAATAAAAAGGTTAAAAAATGTAAAGAATTTAAAGAAATTTATAAAATAAAAACCATGAAATAAAGGGAAAAAAATAAGAAAAACTGAATAAATATAAGAAAATTTAAAAATTCAGAGACCGTTAGTGTCTGATAGGACGATCAATAAGCACCAGAGATAAATCAGAACAGTGATTGATTAACTGAGTGTATTTATGTTTGTTGTTGGGGCTGACGGAGCTGACGGAGCTCTGTAAACTTTCTCCATGTTCCTCGGTGATGGCGGCGGCGGCGAGCAGCAGAGGCGGCGGGACAGACGTGACCTCGCCGCCTCCATCTGCAGGCGTCCTCCATGTTTAGTCTGATGGTATATTCTGCTCAGTATATATAGACCCGTATAGACAGACTGAGTGCCAGCAGCAGCGAGGCTTCATCCTTCACCTCCATCTGTCTCCTACACCCCCCCTCGCTTTGATTGACAGCCGGGCTCAGGTGGAGACGAGGGGTGAGGAGGGGGGAGGAGGGGGGAGAGAGGGGGAGTGGAAAAGAGCAAAATCCAACTAGCTGACCTGAAACACTGAGAGACGGAGACGGAAATTTGTTTTCCGTTGTTTGTTTGTTTATCGCAAATATTTCCTCCAGTTTGTTTTATTAAAAACAGTATTTTTGATTCATATGTAACGAATTAAATACTGGAGAGGAGGAAGAAAAACAGGATCTGTGAGGCGCCTCCATCGACGGGACTTCAGACCACACAAATCATTCAATACAACCATCTGGTTTTCATCTCCAGTAAGTTTATTAATGATCAGAGTTCTACCTTCAGACTATGAAGGTCTCCTTGAAGTCCATAGAGGGGGGTCCACATGGATCAGAACCTCATCAGTCCAGCAGACAGACACATGACATGTAGGAGGAACAACACACTGGAGTTCTGGTAGAACCTGGACCCAGATCAGTTTACATCCATCCAGGAGTCTCAGTCTGATCACTACACCTGGTTTAGTTCATGTCCTCTATAACCAACTGTGAGCATCAATATTATGGGATGTCTCATAGTTTCATGTCACAAAGAGACAAGTTGCTCCAAAGACATGTAAGATGGTCAACATGTCAAACTAAATGACAAAAACACGACTCAACATGTTTAAATCTGGACACAGAGCAAAAAGAACTAATGATAAAATGAGGCAGTGGTGGAGCAACAGGTTAAGCCCTGGCTACTGAAGAGAAGGTCAGAGGATGGAACCCCCACTATGGGCCCTGAGTAAGGCCCCTGAGTAAGGCCCCTGAGTAAGACCCCTGAGTAAGGCCCCTGAGTAAGGCCCCTGAGTAAGACCCCTGAGTAAGGCCCCTGAGTAAGGCCCCTGAGTAAGGCCCCTGAGTAAGACCCCTGAGTAAGGCCCCTGAGTAAGGCCCCTGAGTAAGACCCCTGAGTAAGGCCCCTGAGTAAGGCCCCTGAGTAAGGCCCCTGAGTAAGACCCCTGAGTAAGGCCCCTGAGTAAGGCCCCTGAGTAAGGCCCCTGAGTAAGGCCCCTGAGTAAGGCCCCTGAGTAAGGCCCCTGAGTAAGACCCCTGAGTAAGGCCCCTGAGTAAGGCCCCTGAGTAAGGCCCCTGAGTAAGGCCCCTGAGTAAGGCCCCTGAGTAAGGCCCCTGAGTAAGACCCCTGAGTAAGGCCCCTGAGTAAGGCCCCTGAGTAAGGCCCCTGAGTAAGGCCCCTGAGTAAGGCCCCTGAGTAAGGCCCCTGAGTGAGGCCCCTGAGAAAGACCCCTGAGTAAGGCCCCTGAGTAAGGCCCCTGAGTAAGGCCCCTGAGTAAGGCCCCTGAGTAAGGCCCCTGAGTAAGGCCCCTGAGTGAGGCCCCTGAGTAAGGCCCCTGACCCCTGACTGCTCCTGGTATGTTAGTTAACTATGGATAGGAAGAGTCAATGCAGAGAAAGAACATCCTCAAGGTGATCAATAAAGGTTAGATTATAACTATAATAAAAAAGAGGCATAAAAATGTCATGAAACAAGAAACACAAGATTCAAAATGACCAACATCAGTTTTATAAACTCTATCACCAACTCTAAGTAGTATTATGGGATGTATCATAGTATGAACAGTAAAACTGCAGCAGTTTAATGTCTGTGACACATAGTCCTAGAAACAAGTTTTAGTGCCATGTTTTTACTGTCTAGCTTTAGGAGCTGTTACTAATAAGCATCCCCACATCATGATGCTGCCACCACCGTGCCTCACATAATGATGCTGCCACCGCCATGCTTCACGTCATGATGCTGCCACCACCGTGCTTCACGTCATGATGCTGCCACCACCGTGCTTCACATCATAATGCTGCCACCACCGTGCTTCACATCATGATGCTGCCACCACCGTGCTTCACACCATGATGCTGCCACCACCGTGCTTCACATGATGATGCTGCCACCACCATGCTTCACATCATGATGCTGCCACCACCGTGCTTCACATGATGATGCTGCCACCACCGTGCTTCACATCATGATGCTGCCACCACCGTGCTTCACATCATGATGCTGCCACCACCGTGCTTCACATGATGATGCTGCCACCACCGTGCTTCACATCATGATGCTGCCACCACCGTGCTTCACGTCATGATGCTGCCACCACCGTGCTTCACATGATGATGCTGCCACCACCATGCCTTCACATCATGATGCTGCCACCACCGCTTCAAAGCATGATGATGCTGCCACCACCGTGCTTCACATGATGATGCTGCCACCACGCGCTCACATCATGATGCTGCCACCACCGCAGGTTTCACATCAGCGATGCTGCCACCACCGCTTCACCATGATGCTGCCACCACCGTTTCACGCCATGATGCTGCCACCACCGCGCTTCACATCATGATGCTGCCACCACCGCGTTTCACATCATGATGCTGCCACCACCGCGTTTCTCACGCCATGATGCTGCCACCACCGTGCTTCACGCCATGATGCTGCCACCACCTGCTTCACGCCATGATGCTGCCACCACCGTGCTTCACGCCATGATGCTGCCACCACCGCAGCTTCACGCCATGATGGCTGCCACCACCGCGTTTCACGGCCATGATGATGCTGCCATACCACCGCGCTTCACGCCATGATGCTGCCACCACCGTGATTCACATCATGATGCTGCCACCACCGTGCTTCACATCATGATGCTGCCACCACCGTGCTTCACGTCATGATGCTGCCACCACCGTGCTTCACATCATGATGCTGCCACCACCGTGCTTCACGTCATGATGCTGCCACCACCGTGCTTCACGTCATGATGCTGCCACCACCGTGCTTCACGTCATGATGCTGCCACCACCGTGCTTCACGTCATGATGCTGCCACCACCGTGCTTCACACCATGATGCTGCCACCACTGTGCTTCACATCATGATGCTGCCACCACCGTGCTTCACATCATGATGCTGCCACCACCGTGCTTCACATCATGATGCTGCCACCACCGTGCTTCACTGTGGGGATGGTGTGTTTTTGTGATGATGTTTTTTGTCTGTCAAACATGGCCTCTAGTCTAATGAACAAAAAGCTCCATTTTAGTCTCATCAGACCAAAGAACCTTCTTCTGGTTTCTGATAATTTACCAGAGGAAACTTTGATTGAAAGAACAGTTTTTACCTACATTTAATACCAGAATTATCTAATAGACACGATTCACTCTGTGGGAAAAGTATATTTCTAATATAGTCACATACTATATATCGTCCAGAAGTAATTAACTATGCAGCCTTTTAAAGCATTTCTCTTATTTAAGAAAACACTTGTTTTTTGCTCTGATTAAAATGCAGCTGTTTTCCCCATAAAGTAACATTTTCATCATTTAAGACGCGTTTACTGAACACATCGCGTTTGCAAACTGCCGAATAAAGCAATGCTAACATCTGTCAACGATAAAAATGTTTCCAAGGCACTTCCTGTACATACTGGAGTAGAGGCGATTAAATAAAGGCCACCATGGACCAGCAGACCTCTGGAGACCTTCACAGATGCAACATGGAAAGTGACGGAGGACGAGGAGCTCCATTATTATTATCATGAAACTGAACTTCACGTGTTTCCATGGTGGTTTGGATCCGACACAGTTCTGTCAAGTAATTTTCCTACTGTTACTGATGAAACGTCGACTGGTGGTACATGCTGCCATCATCTTATCGTTTGTGGAGCTAAATTACTGTTTAATAAGGAAAAAGGGAGACTGACGGAGACGAGAGTGAAGGCAGGAGAGAAATCATGATGGAGGATGCAGGGAGGTAAAGATGTAGGAAGGAGCGTTGGAGGTATATTTAGGAGAGCGACAGATTGTGTTCATCTCCATCTTTTCATCTGTCTGCTCCCAACAACACCTTTATTGATAGAGCAGGAGGAAGAGACGAAGAGGAGGTGGAAATATTTTCAACATTCCTGCTCTTCTGTCGGCGTTTGGCGGCTTCGGAGGAGGAGTTTCAGACGTACTGTCCCTTTAAGAGCATCTCTGACTGGATAAACAGATGGAGACGGAGGAAAGTCTGAACTGTGTCTGTCTGTCAGAACGAGACGAAGACGTGACGCAGAGAAACACACGGATGTATGAAACATATTTCCTGAGTCACAAAAAGAGAGAAACGATCAGAAAGTGTTCAGGTTGAACTGCAGGCAGTGTTTCCTCAGAGAGACTGAGAGGAGAATCCAACCTACTGATCAATGAATGAATGCAGCAACAGAACCAGAGAACAGAGGAGACAGTAGCTGGAGATACATCTAGCATGGAGGAACATCTAGTAGCTGGAGATACATTCAGCATGGAGGAACGTCTAGTAGCTGGAGATACATCCAGCATGGAGGAACATCTAGTAGCTGGAGATACATTCAGCATGGAGGAACGTCTAGTAGCTGGAGATACATCCAGCATGGAGGAACATCTAGTAGCCGGAGATACATCCAGCATGGAGGAACATCTAGTAGCCGGAGATACATCCAGGATGGAGGAACATCTAGTAGCCGGAGATACATCCAGCATGGAGGAACATCTAGTAGCTGGAGATACATCCAGCATGGAGGAACGTCTAGTAGCTGGAGATACATCCAGCATGGAGGAACGTCTAGTAGCTGGAGATACATCCAGCATGGAGGAACATCTAGTAGCTGGAGATACATCCAGCATGGAGGAACATCTAGTAGCTGGAGATACATCCAGCATGGAGGAACATCTAGTAGCTGGAGATACATCCAGCATGGAGGAACATCTAGTAGCTGGAGATACATCCAGCATGGAGGAACGTCTAGTAGCTGGAGATACATCCAGCATGGAGGAACATCTAGTAGCTGGAGATACATCCAGCATGGAGGAACGCCTAGTAGCTGGAGATACATCCAGCATGGAGGAACGCCTAGTAGCTGGAGATACATCCAGCATGGAGGAACATCTAGTAGCTGGAGATACATCCAGCATGGAGGAACATCTAGTAGCTGGAGATACATCCAGCATGGAGGAACATCTAGTAGCTGGAGATACATCCAGCATGGAGGAACATCTAGTAGCCGGAGATACATCCAGCATGGAGGAACATCTAGTAGCTGGAGATACATCCAGCATGGAGGAACATCTAGTAGCTGGAGATACATCCAGCATGGAGGAACATCTAGTAGCCGGAGATACATTCAGCATGGAGGAACATCTAGTAGCTGGAGATACATCCAGCATGGTGGAACATCTAGTAGCTGGAGATACATCCAGCATGGAGGAACATCTAGTAGCCGGAGATACATTCAGCATGGAGGAACATCTAGTAGCCGGAGATACATCCAGCATGGAGGAACATCTAGTAGCCGGAGATACATTCAGCATGGAGGAACATCTAGTAGCTGGAGATACATCCAGCATGGAGGAACATCTAGTAGCCGGAGATACATTCAGCATGGAGGAACATCTAGTAGCCGGAGATACATCCAGCATGGAGGAACATCTAGTAGCTGGAGATACATCCAGCATGGAGGAACATCTAGTAGCCGGAGATACATCCAGCATGGAGGAACATCTAGTAGCCGGAGATACATCCAGCATGGAGGAACATCTAGTAGCCGGAGATACATCCAGCATGGAGGAACATCTAGTAGCCGGAGATACATCCAGGATGGAGGAACATCTAGTAGCTGGAGATACATCCAGCATGGTGGAACATCTAGTAGCTGGAGATACATCCAGCATGGAGGAACATCTAGTAGCCGGAGATACATTCAGCATGGAGGAACATCTAGTAGCCGGAGATACATCCAGCATGGAGGAACACCTAGTAGCTGGAGATACATCCAGCATGGGGGAACATCTAGTAGCTGGAGATACATCCAGCATGGAGGAACATCTAGTAGCTGGAGATACATCCAGCATGGTGGAACGTCTAGTAGCTGGAGATACATCCAGCATGGTGGAACGTCTAGTAGCTGGAGATACATCCAGCATGGAGGAACATCTAGTAGCCGGAGATACATCCAGCATGGAGGAACATCTAGTAGCCGGAGATACATTCAGCATGGAGGAACGTCTAGTAGCTGGAGATACATCCAGCATGGAGGAACATCTAGTAGCTGGAAATACATCCAGCATGGAGGAACATCTAGTAGCCGGAGATACATCCAGCATGGAGGAACATCTAGTAGCCGGAGATACATTCAGCATGGAGGAACATCTAGTAGCTGGAGATACATCCAGCATGGAGGAACATCTAGTAGCCGGAGATACATTCAGCATGGAGGAACGTCTAGTAGCTGGAGATACATCCAGCATGGAGGAACATCTTCCTTCCAGGGTTTGAGGAACAGATCTACAGACCACCATCTCTGTTTGTGTACAGATAATAATAATCAACGTGCAGCTGATGATCAGGAGCTTCAGATGTATCCTGAGCTGTGAATAAACACTCTGAGCTAATAATCTCAGCTCCGTCTTTAACTCACACATCCATCTTCTAATATCACCGACAGCAAATATTTCCCCACATGATGAACTTTTAAATCACAACAACCACATCATCCGTCTTCGCTCCGTGGCCCTTCTAATAATCCACAGATCTCAGTTAGTAAAACAGAAACTGTGCGTATGACTCAACAGCAGCAGGGATTCATGGGAAAATCTATTTCTGCTTCATCTGGATCCTTAAAGGGAGTGAAGAGAGGCAGATTTATTACCTGTGTGTGTTTCTACAACCTCACCTGAACTCTCTCTGCAGGCGCTCGTTGTGAAACTGGGGATTTCAAAGCAAACTATTTATGTTTCTGTGAAATCGATCACTGATAAAACCGATTTCCTCATCTGGGCCTGCAGAAAGGCTCAGTGTTGGTTTCCTGACACTGGATCGGCAGCAGCAGCAGGATTATGGGAGGCCTCCTCAACACTGCGGCCCTTTGTGTATAAATCCAAATATCACTTTGCCTCCTCGGTTACCTGATGATTTCACTAATCTGCTGCTAAGTGGTTAAGCAGCTCTGCTGGCTCTGTTATCAGGATCCAGGTAATATCTGTCGCAGGGGGGCAACGAGCTGTTTCAATGTGTCACAGCTTTCAGAGCTGTTATCGAGGCTCTTTCACCACGACGGATTTTCTCTCACGCTGAGGAGAACCGAGCAGATAACGGCAACAAAACCTGGATTATTGCTTCTCCTAAGCCCTGGACTGCTCCGGTTCAGACTGAGAGCAGTTGTTTCCTAAATTCAAAGTGTTTAAGACGAGGTGGAACTACTGCTCACTAAAAGGATGCAAACGCTGGTTATTTTTACTGTGAACACGACGACTCAAGTCTTTACGTAATAAATGTCAGAAAACACGGAACATTTCTTCTGTTTTTATGATCAACATTCAGAAAACACAAAGTCTGAGTTTCCTTTCAGGGTAAAAACACTGAACAGGAAGACTTCTGACACGTCTGCTTGAAGAGATGGTAAATGGTAAATGTTCTGTACTTATACACGTTTCTCTACCTTAGTGGCTCCAAAATGCTTTATAGTGTTTCTCATTCACCCATTAATACTCCAGTGATGACTGAGCTGCCATGAAGGGAGCTGATCTACCACTGGGATCAACCTGGGGTTCAGTGTCTCGGCCAAGGCCGGGGATCGAACCGCCAACCCTGCGATCGGTGGACAACCAGCTCCACCGCCTGAACCACAGCCGCCCGAGATGTTTCTGAACATACATGGAAACACTCGCTTGTCTTTGTGTGTTTTGTCTTTTAATCTGTGGTTTCTTGTTCATTAACCTGGTTTTAGTCGTTTATTCTTGTGTTTTGTCTCATCTGTGTTTCATTTAGTTTATTAAGGACATTTATTTAGATGTTTTATGATTTGATTTTTATGCTTTCTCTTTTAAATCTTTAATTTTTTAAATCTAGCTGTGACTTTTTTATTTTTTACTTTCATGTTTGGTTGTTTAAATTTTTCTGTTTTCTTTTTTCTTATTTTTATTGGACTTTTATCTTTTTGTCGTTTTGTTCTGTTTATTTTTGTTTTTATTAGTGCATTTCATCTTTTGTCATCTTGTTTTATCCGTCTTGGTTTAATCAGTTCAAGTTTATACTTTGTCTTTTAATTCTATTTTTGCTTTTATTATATCACTTCAGGTTTTGTCTTTATATTTAGTTTCTTTCTCGTTCTTATTTCATTTTTACGTCGTGTCTTTTTATTCTACTTTTTGGTCTTTAGTATTTTATTTTCATCTTTTGTCATCTTGTCTTGGTTTATGATTTCAAGTTTATGTTTTGACTTTTCATTCTATTTAGGTTTTGTCATTATATTCAGTGTCTTCTTGTTTTTATTATGTCATTTTTCATCTTTTGTGTCTGTTATTAAACGTTCATTTTTCTAATATAATTTACGGCTTCGTCTTTTCTCACTTCACCTGTTTTCTTTCTTTTTCTACTTTTTATTACAACACCTCAGTTTCACTTTCAGTCTTTTAAATCTAAATCGTTTTATTTCACTGGAGTTTAGTTTCGCTCTTTTTGAACTCGCTGACCAACCCGTCTGAAAGTCGCCGCGTAAACTAAAATGTTTTTCATCATTTTGTTGTGATGAAAGTTTGACGACACTCTGGAGGAGAATGAAACCTCCTCCAACAACGACAACAATAACATGTAACGACGTGTGAAAGCTAAAGCGGGTTAGCATCACGGCTCTCTGTGGTACTGATGGAGCCGACACGTGTTCCTGAGGTCTACAGGAGGTTGGGGTTAGCCGTGTGTTAGCCGTGTGTTAGCCGTGTGACAGCCGTGTGACAGCCGTGGCTTCAGGTCCAGAGAAGAACTTTGATAAGTTCTAATAAATCATTCGTTCTTATAGGGACAGCAGAGCCAGATCTCACCTCAGTGTATAATCACCGGTTAGTGCTGCGTGGTTGGGGTGTGTGTGTGTGTGTGTGTGTGTGTGTGTGTGTGAGCGTCGCAGGAAAAACAACATTAAACTAACTGTCTCATTAATCAGACACGGAGCTGTCGTCTTCTTCTCAGACATTAGCGCTCAATTAGCTGTTAATCTGGTGGCCACTCAGCTCTAATCAGTTCCCTGCTGTATTTAGTGGCCCGTCGAACGTGTTCAGCCTCGCCGCCGAACAATAAAGTGATGGAGAATGAAAAATTACGTCTAATGACTGCAGAGGAGAGAAGCGATGTTAATTAAGTTTCAGCGTACAGCGAAACACTCGTCACGGAGAATGTAGGGAAGAAGAAGCTCGGTTTGTGTTTGCGTGGCAGGCTGTCAAAGCAGAGACGGGGTTTTAAAACACTCCTCAGGCCGATTCTGAGCTTCAACTCAACACAAACTGAAGGAGAGAAACACGTCTGAGGTCGTCTCAAAGAGAAGGACCAACCTCAAACTGGGCTGCAGAGGGAAGATCATCTCCAACTAACACAGGCTGATCCATGAGGACTGAAAACATCACGGCTCCATATTCAAATGAAACCAGTCGAGTCGTTTGGTCTGTTTGTCTCTGCTGCTTCGTTTAAACCTCACGTTTAATTTCATGTGACGAAACACGCTAATTTCACGTGTTTAAATCTGTTCTAATGTAGTTTTGTTTCCCTCCTTTATGGTCTAAACCTGGTCCGGCTTTAATCGTCTGTGAGTTCAAGTGATGGAAAAGAAATGTTTTGGTTTAGAGGACAGAGGTTTCCCCCAGTTTGGCCCCATCATTTGTGTATTTCATGGTTTCTTTTTGCAAGAAAAATGCAAATTCAATCCTCTGAACTACAAAAAAACCTGCCAGCATTATTAAAAGTCAAGTTACCTTTAAAAAAAATACCACACGACACTATCATTAACCAGAAACAAAACGAATCCATGGATTTTTAACGAGTCATGTGAGACATTCTGGGTTTATAATCGTCATATTTCATCAAAATCATTTCATTTTTCATATCTCAGTTAAAAATCCTTCAACGTTAAACCTTTTGCTTTGAACCAGATTCCGTAAAAAAAAACATTTGTGTCTGTGGAGGCGTTACTCTACGCGTCTCACTTTAAAAATAGCCAAAAATAAAAACAAATAAATAAAATGTAAAATTAATCTGTACTCTTCTGCACAAGCCTTTAGTGATTCTGCTGCACCACGTCATAAAATTCAGAGCTCTTGTCTCTGAATTAACTGATCAGTCTGAGTTTTTTCTTTCATCTGCTCTGGTTTCTTTCCTCCTCTGTGACAGTAAGCTGAAGATCTCTGGGCTGTAGATAAAACTATGAACATCTTGGGCTTTGGGAAACTCTGATCCTCAAAAGAATCCCCGGTTTACTCGTCGTTAGCAGCAGCTCTGCTCCCAACATCCTCTCCTCTCCGTCAGAAACGACACCCAGCGTCGGCCTTCCTCAGAGAAAAGCCTCGTATCTGAGCCGCAGCAGTGACTTCATGTTGTTTTCAGCGACAGCGACAGAAATAAAACATCTTACAGTAAACTTTTGCTTTTCTTTAAACATAATGCTCACATGGAAATACTCAACAGTCATTTGCAGCTTTTGACAGCAGAACACCTCCATCTTTGTTGTCGCCTAGCAACAGTGCTCCCATGACTCCCAGTAAACCTGACCTCTGGCGTTGGAGTTGTGACCGGGGTTTGTCTCCGGCTCCGGCTGACATCTGAATATTCAAATAAGCGCGTGTTTATTTTTTTTGCTTTTGTTTTCATATTTTTACCGTCGTGTTTACCGACGTCGTCGACGGCGACGCTGCTCACTTCGTCGATCGCTCTCCACTTTGTTGTTGCAGCTGCAGAGGCGCCGCCGCTGACAGTCGTGCACGTATGTCCTGCTGGGTGTATGTGAGGTTCTGGCGGGCCGCGGGTTAATAACCGGGCTGTCAGCCTGACGTATACCTGAGAGTGTGTGTGTGTGTTAATAATAGCCTGCTGCTGTCAGTGCAGATGGAGGGTTTGTGTCAGCAGAACAAGCCTTAAACGCTCTGAGCTGACAGGTCTGCACTGTGTGTGTGTTAGCACGCGCTAGCGTTCGTTAGCCTCTCCTATGACTTTGTCATACAGATGTGTGTGCAAGTGGAAAACATCGTGCTGAGCAGAAAAGCAGCCCGTGTCAAACTACCCATCATGCCGCATGAATGGCTCTCGCTCTCTCTCCTTTTTCTCGTTGCCGGCGCTATTATGAAAGAGCGAGATGAAATATTATTATTCTGCTGTTATTAAGCTGCGCCGACATGTCAAGTTTAAATCATTAGCTTCTCTCGCAGAAAACACCAAAGACTGTATTCACACAGAACTCCCCAAAATACGCTTTTCATCACAAAAACATAATTCGCCTCCTCCTCCGCTGAACAAATGCTCCATTTCTCAATTTTTAAACTGAACCTCAAAGTTGTAACACATGAAGCTCTTCTGCGTCTGCCTCCTGCCTCCTCTTTACTTCACTTCCTTCCTAAATCTACAGGCTTTAGTGATCAAGACGTTTCTATCATTTCCTCACCCTGCTCACTGCAGTGAGATCAGACTTAGCTTTTGCTTTCAACGTGGAGGAAACGTCAACATACAGGTCTGTTTGGAACCAACACGCTGACAGACAGGTGTTAGGAGCTCATTAATAACTGTTGTAATGTCAGCTTTAGGTGCTACTGGCTTATATCAGACACAGCCCTTTAGTACTAGATCCATCTATTGAAAGAGCCAAACGTGTCGTATTTTCAAATAAAGATTTCGTCTTTTGTCTTTTAGTCGTTGCTTTGTGTCGTAGAAATTTACCAGAATTCTGACTGACATCGTTTCACTAAGTCAGAACTGTAACTCAGCGTATTTATTATTACATTTTATTATTACATGTCGGACTTCGTCTCTCAGGACTCTGATGCTGGGTTTGATCCATTTTCTGATACCATCATCTTTTGACTCTGAAAGCACCGTGACAACAACATTTACTTTACCAACGATCCACTCCACTTCCCACGAGCTTCTGTGACTTCAGTTAAATACCTCAGCAGACTATCTGAGGTTTAAAGGAGCAACTGCAGAAATAAAGCATCAGCAGCCTTCACCTGTTAGTCACCTGTTAGTACATCATGTCTGTTTCTCTTGTCGATTAAAGGAAATCAGCCGTTGCACCGATGAAGTTTTCGTTTCTGCAGGTGAAACTGGTCCAGGTTTATCCGTCACGGTTTAACAGAGACTCAGTCACATGATCAAGTTCTCAGCCCCGCCCACGACGACTGTGATTGGTTTTTAGAAACACAAAGAAGTCGGAGCTTGAACTCCAACATTGACATGTCCTGGTTGAACACTACTAAACTGAAGGATCATATTCCTGCTCTGAGGAGGATGAACCCTTTAGGACAGCGGTCCCCAACCACCGGGCCGCACAGAACAAATAAAACACTCTACTTTACTTCTGGCGGACTCTGCGGGGTGTTTTATTTTGAAAAATGACTAGCTTGTCTTCCCGCCTTGTCCGTCTGTGCTCATTTCCCGCTAAAATAATAAAAAACAAACGTCTCTGGAGAGCTTCTTTGAAAAGAGGGAGAGACTTGATAAAGTAAAAACAGATTCAGCAATAAAAATCAATTTTATTTATTTAGGACACTTTTGTTTAATTAAAAAAACATTAAATTAAAAGAAGTTGTAACCTGTTTTGCACCACGGACCGGTCATGGTGACCGGTCTGGAGGAAACCGTCTTCCTTGAAACCGGTCCGTGGTGCAGAAGAGGCGGCGGACGCTGCTTCAGGACCGTCATGACCTCCTGCTGACATCTCATCAGGGCGGTGCAAAGCCGACAGGACTCTGCTCTGAATCGTGAACTGCAGCACAGGAAGGAATCGAACCCGTGACCTCCGCCAGCTGCAGGACCGGCTAATGCCTTCCTGTCAGAGCGTTTGAGGAGCAGCTCGTCTAAACCCGGCGACTCCTTCAGTGGAGTCCTGCCGAGCCGGGAGCAGCCGGTGTCAAAGTAAGCCATCAGCCGGATGAATGGCCTGCAGCCTTTTGTTCTGCCCCACTATTAAGAAAGACCACGCTGAAATATTATTATTCTGCTGCTCCGAAATATGTCAGATTAAATCGTTACCTTCGCTGAGCTGCACACAAAAGGCACAAACACTGGAAGCACTTTACAGGCCCGGTGCAGGATGTTTTTTGAGTTTTCTGAAATATTATTATAAAACCATTGTTAAACTGCTCGCCAACATGACAGCTTAAATCATCACCTTCAGCGGCGGAAAAATAAAAGGTGCAAATGTGCTGCCGAGATTTACAGTGTAACACCCGAGTAATTTGGGTTTTTGAATCGCCGCCAGCAGCAGGTTGCACGACTGCATAACCCGAGCTAACCTAACCTCGCCGAGCGGAGTTTAACATCCACACGGCAGCCTCATAAATAATAACCGTGTAGGCATTTAAAGTGTCAGGCAGCGAGCAGGAAAGACTTCTCTCTCTTAATGAAAATGCATTTTGAAAGCGTCCAGCTGTTCCAACATGATGCAGTTCACTTCTGAAACAAGATGCCGGTGATGCTAAATGAAATTACTCACTGTTAACCAACTGGACCAAAGTTAAGGAGAGCTCGGCAGCTGGTTCTGTTTGAGCAGAAATGAAATAAAGGCATCAAGATTTAACCGTCTGAACACCAGGGCCTGCCAGAGGGTTTGAAAGGCATATTATCCTCCAGAACAGGGGTCAAACCGCCACCATTTATCAGAACCCAAAACCGTAAATGCAGAATAGTCTTCAGACTTCTGACTCTAGATAAATGTACTGTGTGAACGTGACGCGATGACCGGTCCGTAGAAAACCGTCTTGCTTGAAACCGGTTCGTGGTGAAAAAATGGTTGCAACTTTTTATTTTACAACGTTTATTTATTTTTTTTAAAATGTGCTAAAAAAATAAAATAGCTTTTTATTGCTAAATGTGTATTTACCTTTCTGAGTCTCTCCCTGTTTTCTAAGAAGCTCTCCAGAGACGTTTGTTTTTTATTAATTTTGCCAGGAACGAGCACAGATGGAAGTAGCGGGAAGACGATTTAGTCATTTTTACCTCCACCAAGGAGGTTATGTGATGGCCAGCGTTGGTTTGTTTGTTTGTTTGTGTTCAAAATAACTCAAAAACTAATGGCTGGATTTGGATGAAATGTTCAGGAAATGTGTGAAATGGGAGAAAGAACCTATGACGAAATTCTGGGACTGATCCGGATCACCGTCTGGATCCAGGATGTATTTTAATCTAAGTGTAACCAGGTGGACAATTAAATGCGGTTTACTCTAAAAGCCACCAGAGGGCACTCTTGTTTTTGGGGTAACCCCCTCTGACCACATGACATTTTGGGTCTCCACGCGACAGACAGCGACAGTGACGGACTTCTCTTTCCTTCCTGAGCGACATACGCACGGTTGGGCCGGCATTCTTATCTCCGGTTGTCTAAGAAGCTGGGAGGCTGTTAGGAGCTGCCGCGCTAGAGGCCGCGCCTGTTCATTAGGTCGGATGGGGTGAAGGCCGCATTGTTGGTAGGACATTTGAACTGTATGTAATTACATTTGTATCTGTAACGTTCCATAGAAAATATGTGACTTGGAGATTGAGAGGTATGTGCTCTCTGAGTGCTTTTCTAGTTCAAAATAAAAACACCCTGAGGACTCCGCTGGAAATAAAATGAAACGTTTTTTGTTCTTTCTATGCGGCCCGGTACCAAATGACCCACGGCCCAGTGGTTGGGGACCGCTGCACAAAGTGACGCAAAATGAGAATAATGAGACGGAAAACAACAGAACAGACACAAAACTTCCCCCACAAAAGGACAAACAACAACAACAAAACCAAGAAAAATGAGACAAAATTTGACAAAGCAGAGACCAAACAATCACCAAGAGACAAAACTGGTACTGGTCAGGAACATTTGAATATCCAAATATTTGTTTGTTGTGGTGGCATTCGGATAATTTTCATATTCGAATAGTTGTGTGCGCCACCGCCGGCCGCCACCGAGCATTATCAAATGCTGCCGAGCGTTGCCAAATGCTACCAAGCGTTGCCGAACGCTGTCGAGCGTTGTCAAGTGCTGCCGAGGCTGTAGTACGCCACCATGGTTCTAGTACGTGGACCTGCCAACTGTGGTGTCACCTCCCCTTGCAGTTGGCAGGTGATTATTGGATCCGAATATCCGGAGCACAGATACTGCTATTTCAACCAGTCCTAGACAAAACCAGATAAATGAGCCACGAAATGACAATAAAAGGAGAAGGAAGCGCCCCAAAGAGAGACTAAAACAAAAAAACAAAACACAGACGAACCACAAAGAAACCAAAGTGCCTCAAAGCTGCAAAAAATGACCGAAACAAGACACAAAACAACAGAAAGGAGACAAAACAGTCACACGGACATTGTAAATGTAAATAGCTAAATATTTGTGGACAAATAAATTAGATAAATAATCACAGAAATCCTCTTTTTGTTTTTTGTGTAATTTCTAATTTCTCTCCTTCTTAATGGTTCAGAAGGTAAGAAAACAATTTTAAAATGTACGCAAAAAAATCAACAAATAATCCTGAAATGGACGAGTTTGGACTTCCTGTTTTTAAAGCTAAAATTATCTTTCCTGATCCAGAGAGAGGAAAGTCTTTAAAAAGGTGCAGGTACCGGCATCAGGTCCGATGTGGACCCGAAACCTCGCATCTTCAGGATCGGATTCAGGCTCCAACGTATACGAACCCAAGGTTTATATAAAATAAGGTTTGCTTTCAGAATCGCACCAGCAACAGGAGCAGATTGTGCTCACAAGCAGAGGCTTCCAGAAACCGGCCAATCAGAAGACAGTCGTCTATTAGGGAGGGGTGCCTTAAAGAGACAGGAGCTAAAACAGAGCATAGATGAGGAGCTACATTAGGGGCAGGTACAAGATAAATAGGGACTTCTGTGAACTGTGAATCATGTAAATCTGCTCTAACTGAGACCCAGATTAGAAAATAGAGCAGGAAATGAGCATAATGAGTCTCATTTAAGTGTTTTTGAGGGTTTATGTGTTCAGGAAATTACGTATGACTAACGCTGTCGGCCGTTTGGTACAGTGGAAAACACTTTGATTAAATAAACAACACAAACTGTTCTTCCATCAAAACGGCCGATCCAGGAGGCTAATTCGCTTTCAGCCGCCGTCAAAAACAAGTGATTCATGTGGAACTCAGGTGTGCTGGAGGGCTGATATTTGCTGGTTTAGTCCTTCTTGAGTTCCCGGCTGTGTTTGCAGCAGCACACGCTTCAACACGAGGACTCGGAGCAGCCACAATAAAAGGCACCAGTCGCCGTGATTATTCCGGTTGGGTTTTTTTAACAAAGATGCTCAGTGTTGCGCCTCAGCAGCAGCGAGCCGCCTGCGAGTTTGGACGCTGTTCGGAGCAGAAAGGCTCAGAGTGCGCCTGCAGACGGGGGTGTAGGGCACGAATTCACACAAACACGTCCTCAATGGAACTCCACTGAGAACACAGATATTACCACAGTTGGCACAACCTGCATTTTCCAATACAGCTGTCTCTGTGTGAGCCAAGTTTTCAGAGGGAGCCGTGAGTCCAGCTGGCGGCTCAACAATAAACTCGTCGCCGTCAATCAGCCAATCACTAACAAATGTCACCTTGTTTTCAGCTGCACACTCATGCTACTTCTCTGCTGGGGCCTCTCACTGTCATTTTGCAGTTCGGAATTGCCAGACTGCAGCAATAGCGAGCTTTGTTCTTTAAAGGAGCACGCCGGTGTTTATTTCTTGCACCATTATCCGAAGCTTTCTGTTACCTTCCAACCTGCCAGTGAGGTCCATTTACTTCAGTACAGTGTGACAGCCAGCAGCACAGAGCTCAGACGTGTTTCACGAGTTAGATCTCTGCAAAACTTCAGCGTGAAACGGAGAAAACAATTTCAGTTTGCGATATTTAACTTTCAGGTTCTCAGAGTTTAGTGGACGGATTACTGACAATGAAAGGCCCAGAGTGTCACGGAGCTCCAGCTCGAAGCAACCGGTAGCATTTCTTGAATCAAATGTCAACAGTCAGAACGTAAAGAAACACAACATCACCACAAAGATGCACAAAGCAGCAAAAATGTCTGCAAAAGCTGCAAAACGACTGAAAAAAAAGATGCAGAATGGTCACAAAACATGACCAGAAACACGCACAAACCCAGAAAGACACAAAACCACAAAACGACTATGAGACAATATGACCACAAAGACACACCAATGACCGAAAAACATGCAAATGGAGACACAAAATGACGATATAGGTGCAAAATGACCAAGAAAGGAGACACTATCACCACGAAGACACACAAAATGACTGCAAAGAGATGCAAAAAGATGCTTAACAGGTACAAAATCACCACATACAGATGCAGAATGACTACAAAGAGAAGCTAACTGTCGACAAAATGACCACAACCAATTGTTAAGAGATGCAATACCACCACAGAAGAACTATGAAGAGATTCAAGACAAAACAACGGCAGAGATGTAAAACAATCACATAATGACCATAAGTGATGTAGAATGACTTTGAACCAAGACAACTGACTGTGAAAAGATGAAAAATGAGCAGACGGACACACACAATGATCACAAAAGGCAATACGACCCAAACGACACAGCAAATAACCACAAAATGACTACAAACAACCACAACAGAACACAAAGTGCACAGTCTATCTATCTATGATGACAGAGACGTAAAACAAACATGTAATGACCACAAGAGACGTAGAATGACCATGAAGGGACACAAAACAACAACACAAAGATGTAGAATGAGCAGAAAAGATTCAAAAAGACCACGAAACGAGACTGTATGACCAGAAAGACACCAAAAAAATGACCACAAGAGATGCTAAACAAGCATGAAGACGTGTAAAATGACCGTGACGAAGGATAAAGACGTGCAAAATCACCACGACGAGATGCAATGTGGCCGCAGAAGGACACCACATAGGACCACAAACAACTGTGAAGATATTTAATGTGATGGTGGACGGACAAAAAATGATGCTAGAGACAAAACAAACACAGAATGACCACGAAAGAAGACGACATGGAGACACAGACAACACAAAACGACTAGCAAAGCTGCAAAACAACCGTGACAGAACACTAAATGAACACAAAATCTATCTAAAGCAAACATGTAGCGGCAACAAAAGGCGCAGGACGACCATGAAGGGAGACAAAATGACAACACAGAGATGGAGAATGAGCAGAAAGACACCAGAAACGACCACAAAAGACGCAAAAACAAGCATGAAAACGTGTAAAATGACCGTGACGGAGGACAATAACACGACAAAGACGCGCAAAGTTACCACGACGAGATGCGACGTGGCCACAGAGGGACACCAACGACAACAAAGAGGCTCTGAACGGCGTAACGAAGGGGTGTGTTGGTTCATAAAGGACGGAGGCCCTTTGACACGCTGGTTTGTGGACGCCGCAGTCAGAGTTTAGAGACCCTGAGCGTCTGTAGAAAGACAGATTCACCTCAGAGCTGAGCAGGAAAACTGATCCCAGGAGTCTGCAGCAGCTTTTGTTTTAAACTCAGATCTCTGACCTCAGACCTCCACTTACAAACAAACTTTCTTTCTAAATTTGCCCGATTCTTTTCCCTCCCTTGCATAAAATCTTTGCCTCCTCCGCCTCGTTCCGAAGCCCCTTCCCGAACTCTCTCGGCTGAAATGATTGGAGTGCAAAATGGAAATGCGATCGATGGTGCAGCACGCCTCTCTACTTGCAATTTGGAGTGAAAAATTTCCACACTTTCACCATCAGAAACTCCTCGAAAACTCCTCGAACGCACCACAATCTTTTCAAATCACCGTGCCGCTGCTGCATGAAATCAGTCTGATTAATTAAGTCTGCTGACAGCGAACGTCTCTCTGCCAGAGGATCCAGGAAACAGAGGAGGCAGAGGGAGGACGCCGAGGAAGGACTCTGTTTGCTGTGTTTACACTTCACACATCGCAGCACAAAGCAGAAAGAAAAGACAGACAGCAGCAGTTTGCAGGAAAAAACAACAATATGAACACAAATACAGGTTTCAGGATCTCATTAATGCCAGAAGTCCAGTTAGTGTCTGGTTTGGAGCTCCTCTCATTTCACGTGTTCTCTGTCCTGTTTCAAAGGCCTTTTATTTTTTAGTCACGTCATAAACTCAGGAGAAGTTCTGAACTAGGGATCCACGATAACGCCAATTTCAACCGATTCCGATAACCGATGATTTTATACTTCTTGCAGCCGATAACCGATAATGTCAACCGATTGCACAATGGAGCGTGACACCGGAGTAGTCAGATCCACTACTGCAACCACCGCAGTGTTCCAGAGCCTCAGCGGCGCACTACAGCCTCGACAACGCTCGGTGGCGTTCGGCAGCACGCACGACTTTTTGAGTATCAAAATTATCATCCGAATACCACCACAACGAACAAATATTCAGATATTCCAATATTCAGGACCAGTCCTAGTGAAACGACTTCTTCTGTTACAGTAAAGAAAGTCCACCCTGGTCAGTGCCACCATGCTGCTTGTTTTTCTCTGCCCGCGCAGTCTGATGACATCACACACATGCGACAGTACCGTCGGGGAGGGGAGGGGCTGAGGAGCCAGGTATGAGGACAAACCACAACACACAGACCAACGGCAAAAACCAAGATTCAGAGTCTTTATTATTATCGGGTCGTTTTATCGGCTGACTTTTTAATTAATAATCAGAATGACGTCATAGTTGCCAAAATTAACCGATAATTATCAGACGCCGATATTATCGTACATCCCTATTCTGAACTACACTTTCACACAGGCTGTTTCAAAGCTCTTTCCACTCTGTCAAGATAAACTAAATATTACACCTCTAACACAACATCATATTTACCTGAGATACAAAAAGACAATTTTGAAACAGAAAGGTGAAAATTTGAGGAAGAAAATCCAAATTCTGAGATAAAATCTTCAACGGAAAACTTCAAATTAGAGGTAAAAATGAAAAACGCTGAGACAGATTCACAAACCATTGAGATAAAGAATGAATGTGGAAATAAAACCTCCAAAAGCTTTGGGACAAAACGTTAAAGTTTTGACATAAAAGCATCAAAGCAGGTGTTTGAAAGAAAACTCCCTGAGGTTTGTTTGAAGAGGAACTCTGTGTTTTAGTGAAACTTAACTCAGGACTCCTGTAGTTTTAAAGGCTAGCCATGCTAACACGCTGTGTCTGGTGCGCTGCTAAAACGTTCCCTGTGGAACTCAGAGCTGCAGAGCTTCAGGTCCAGCAGACGTTGATGTAGAGAGACTCAGACTGACAGTATTTGGGTCACAGCTCAGTTAAACATCGACCCAGAGCCTCCAGTTTAAAACCAGCACAGCGGCCAGTATAGCTCACTGAGTTAGAGCGCTGCAATGTGGGCGCAGGTCGCCAGCAGCGGTCGTGAGTTCGAGTCCAGCTCACGACCCTTTGCTGCATGTCTCTCCTCTATCATTAAAATGGAAAACCTCCCCCAGCTCCACATCTGCCTGAGAGGAGCTCCACTGTGACCAGTAACTGAACCAGTGCTCTAACTGGGCCTGTATCACCCTCCCCCAGTGCTCCCAGAGGAACCTGCTGAGCTGCAGTTTGACAACCTACAGCTCCATCAGGCCCTGAGGGGCCCGCAGAGGCCCTGAACTTACAGCGCCCCCTGGAGGCCGACAGGTCGACTGTCAGGAGGTCAGAGCTCCAAAGCTGAGGGAGTCAGAACAACACAGAGACCACTGGAAGCTACTACAGGTGTTAATGAGGTACCTGAGGAGGAGGAGTTAGATGTTCCTCCTTCACCTCCTCTCTACCTGCAGTCATCTCCTTTTTTCTTTCATTATCAACCTTCTCTCCTCTCTGTCTTCTAGTTTTTTAAAATTCTGGAATAAAAAGCCACAACTTAGAGGTCAGTAGTGAAACTCTGAGACTAAATAAATCCATTAATAATAGGAGCTGAGACCAGCTGCAGTCGTCCACAGATCAGGTTCAGAAGATGAAGGCTGAAGTCACATCTCTGATATGTGAAAATATAAAGTTCAAATTAGGAGATGAAGATTCGAACCTCTGAGCGACGACCACAGAGGAACACTGAACAAAACAAAGACATGCAGAACTACCATCCAACGATGCCGCCTTCTTCTGTTCCTAGTTCCTCCTCCCGTTTCCTTGTTTCCTCTCGTTTCCATCTCTTCCTCCCTCAATCCTTCACTTCATTTCTTCTATCAGCTCATTTTCTTTACTCTCCTGTTGTTTCCTTCTCTCCTCTCTCACTTCCTTTTCTCCCCTAATTAATTTTGTATCCTCTCGTTTCCTTGTGTCCACTCTTATTTCCTTCTTTCCTCTCCCCTCGTTTCCTTCTATCCCTTCCTCGTTTCCTTGTGTCCACTCTTATTTCCTTCTTTCCTCTCCCCTCGTTTCCTTGTCTCCACTCTTATTTCCTTCTTTCCTCTCCCCTCGTTTCCTTCTATCCCTTCCTCGTTTCCTTGTCTCCACTCTTATTTCCTTCTTTCCTCTCCCCTCGTTTCCTTCTATCCCTTCCTCGTTTCCTTGTCTCCACTCTTATTTCCTTCTTTCCTCTCCTCTCTTTTCCTTCTATCCCTTCCTCGTTTCCTTGTGTCCACTCTTATTTCCTTCTTTCCTCTCCTCTCGTTTCCTTCTATCCCTTCCTCGTTTCCTTGTCTCCACTCTTATTTCCTTCTTTCCTCTCCTCTCCTCTCCTTCCTGCTCCTTCCTTCCTTCCTCCCTCCCCTCCTCCCTCCCTCCCTCCCTCAGGGCCTCCTTCTCTCCTCTGTTGCTCGCTACCTTCTCCTCCTTCCTTCCTTCCTTCCTCCCCTCCTCCCTCCCTCCCTCCCTAAGGGCCTCCTTCTCTCCTCTGTTGCTCGCTACCTTCTCCTCCTTCCTTCCTTCCTTCCTTCCTCCCCTCCTCCCTCCCTCGGGGCCTCCCTCTCTCTCTCTCTCCCCCGTCCTCCCTGTCCGGTGTCCCCCCCGGTGTCCCCCTCTCGGTCGGGGGTCTGTATTGTCCCCCTCTCGGCTCTCTGTGGGAACAGCTCCTCTGTTTGTTGGCCAATAGGTCCGATTCATGCGAGGCCTTTAGAATAAAACCAGCACCACAAAAGGCAACGGGAAGCGACCCCCCCACCCCAACACACACACCTCGGACCCCCGGCCCCCTCCCGCCGAGGCCCTCAGAGTTTGTTTAAGAGATTGAGGGTCTAAAGAAAGACAGAAAGAGAGCGGGACGGACAGAAAGCGTCCGCCCATTAAGGTAATTATATGGAGCCTGTGTTCCTGTGAGGGCCCTTAATTGATGTTAATGTTGGTCTAATTGGGGGGATTGGGGTGAGGAGGAGGGGTGAGGAGGAGGGGGAGGCAGGCAGGAGGAGGTGAAGGTCCTCCTCCTCTTCCTCACAGGACAAGGAGCACTTTTCAGTCCTCCTCACATGCCTCTTCTCTCGCTGTCGTTCACACCTTCGCACAATAGCTGTCACCTCCAGCTTTCTCACATTACCTTTTCTGAGCCCCTCCGCCTCCCCCGTCCTCACCCCCGTCCTCACCCCCGTCCTCACCCCCGTCCTCACCCCTCTGGGCAGCCGAGCAGACTCTCACAGCTCGCAGGCCGACCTGATTAAACTGCATCAACACGACGAAACAACCAGAAACTGAACCGAACAGCTGCATTAAAGGATCCGTTCACCAAATCATCACATCTCTCATGTAGAAGTACTCTGATGCGTTACTGCACTGAAGTACTGCAGTACTAATACTACTGAAGTACTAATACTGCTGTACTTCAGCACAGGTATTTGTAAAACACACATGAAGCATTTTATAATCACGACTAATCTATCTACGAATCATTTAATCTGTTTAATAGCCGCTTAATTTATAAAACATCAGTTTGAGAAATAAAAAAATAACAAACCAAAAATAAAACATTTAGTTTAATTAGAAAATACTGAAATAAATCAAATCACTAACAATAAATAACAGCACATTTAAAAAAAAGAACAAATCCATTAGTGACACAAAATAAAAAATAATGAAAACGCAATGAATATTTAATAATAAAATAAATAAAAGACAACTAGTCAAAGACATATTAAATGATGGAATAAAATAACGACAGACTATAAAAGAAAATAATCAAATAAATAACAAATTTAAAAAACGAATAATAAAATTAAATAATAAAAAAATCACAGAAGTTAAACCAAAACATAAATAAACGTATAAATATCAACAAAATAAAAGTGAAATTAAATAAATCTTCACGTCACCAGCCCAACAACTGACAGTAAAATCACTAAAACTGTAGCAGCAGGGTTTTTAAACTGTATTATTATTTTATTAAATCCGTCCCCTGGTGTTTGTTATATCGATGCATCCTGTTAACTACTCCTCTACTTGTGCTTCGTCTTTTTATTTCTTTTTATTAGGACTGACCGGCCCTTTGATGTATTCCTGAGCTTCCTCCTTCTTTGGTCTGTAAAGCACCCAGTAGATCAGATTATTATTATTATTATTATTATTATTATTATTATATTAAACTCTGTTTTAAGGTTCTATATAGATGATTTATGATGATTATTATTAGACTGTTTATCCACATCTCAGTTTAACACTTAAATTCTCCTCAGAAGCCTGACCTGTAGAAAACCCAGAGAACCTGAAGCTCATCTGCATCTAAACCCCGTCAGTCGTCTGGGGACCCCTCCGCTTCATCTCAGGACCCTCTGGGGGTCCCAGCGCCCGGGTTGGGAACCACAGCAGCGGTGCCGTCGGATGGTTCTGGGTGACATTCGTGGATATGAGCGGAGAACAGCAGTGGGTGCAGTTTAATGTGATCACGGTGTTGCTGAGGAGCTGGAGACGAGAGGAGAAGTTGGTTTTCCAGGAAGCGTGGCCTCTGGATAATCCGGCAAACACAGCTCAGGTCCATTTCACAGGAACTGAAACCGACCAGCAGAACTGTTGGTGCTCAGCGACACAGAACCAACTGCCAAAAACAGGCAACTGGAATTATTTTTGATTCTGCTGCTGCTGCTCAGTACTTCCACTAAAACTTTGATTTTCTACTTTAGTCTGAGAAACAGGAACCATGTAAATAAATAAGATCACCTGAGTTCTGCTGTTTAACTTAATCTAAATAAAGTACAGGAACCTCATAACTGTTCTCCCATGTCAGAGTGAAATACTGCACTTTTACTGCAGCTAAAACTCAGAGCAACCACCTCGTTTGTTTTCCTGTTAATCATCTCGTGACCCTTTAAAGGGGCTCAGTCCATATGTTGGGAACCAGTGGACTAGACTCAGAACCAGTACTTTTAATACTCTGACATGTAACTGGTGATGCTTCTGTTACTCTGTAGTTGAGTATTTGTACGTCGTTGTACTACACTCTGCCACTGAAACTCAACCAGGCCATCAAGGTCCAGACCAGTCCAGACCAGAACCATCTAAACTAAACCAGACCAGTTTGATCAAGCTGAACCAGTCCACATCAGGACCAAGCAGCCCACATCAAATCTGAGTGAACCAAACAAGTCCATTTCAGACCAAACCAGACCAGAACAATCCGAACTAAGGCCACCGACTCCACACAAGACCAGGACAACTCAACCAATCCAGGCCAAACCAGTCTAGACTGAACTTAACATGGTCCAACTACAACCAGACCAGATAGGTTCCAGTCCAGGCCACGGCAAGACAACTAAAATAGACCAGACTGGGACAGACTAGTCCATACTGCACCAAACTGAACCAACTAAACTGGTCCCAATCAGAACCAAGCAGGCCACGTTAAACCCGATTAAACCAAACTAGGATCAAACCAGAACAATCCAAACTAAAGTAGCTCAGTCCACACAACACCAGGACAGGTCCCAATCTAAACCAGTCTAAACCACACCAGACTAAACAAACCAAACCAGCTCACATCAGAACCGAGACCAAACTACAAACTAAACTAAACCTGTTCCTAGTGAACTGGACAAAGTGGATTCCAATCCAGATCAAGAGAATCCAAACTAAAGCAGAACAGACTGGGACAGATCAACTAAACCAGTCCAAACTATACCAGGCTAAACGAGTCAAACCAGTTCCAATCAGACCAAAGCACGCCAGCCAAGATGAGCTCAATCCAGACCAAACCAATCAATCCACATCAGAAACTAGAAAAGGCCCGACTCAAGGCCCAGTCCAAGCCGGACCGATCCAAACCAGGTCAGCTGAGATGGAACCAGTCTAGTGTCAGATGTGGAGGAACCCAAATAAAAAACAACCAAAGTGATGACAACAAACAAACACATCCGTCTTCCCAAACAAACACAGTAAACTGAGTTGATCCAGATGAACTCGAGCTAACTGACAGCAGCCATTGTGCAGCGTCGACACGCCGCTCTGACACAGACTGACAGCGATTGTTGGTTTGTGTAGGCCCTGACGACGACGATGAAGGTGAGGATGATGATGGCGGAGGGTGAAAGCCACCGTCAGCCTCCACTGTTCCTCCCCTGTCATCTCCACCACTGGCAACCGCCGCCGCCGCCAGGCCTCGTGCTAATTACCGCTACATCTGTCTTTCTGGTTTTTTCCTCTTCTTCCCTCGTTCCTCCGTTGTCTGCCGAACAAATAGTTCACGCCACCTCCCTCCCCTCCTCCGTCGCTCCTCTTTACTCCTCCTGACACCTCCCTGCGTCTCCTCACAGCTGGAGGCAGTGTCAGCGCCGCTCCATTGTGGATTGTATTTGCATGTTTTTGTGCGTCGCATGTGTGTGTTGCGCGAGAGTGCGAGCGTTTGGTATTAAACACTGGTGCATTTTTCTCTCTTCCCACATCCTCTCTGTATATATTTGTGTATGCTAATGAGGAATTTCTGTGCTGCCAGCCATAATGGAGCTGCTAGATAATAACCCTGCAAAACAAACTCAGCCGCAAACCAACAAACCAATTATCTCTGCTCTTGTTTTTCCGAGCCCACTGTAATTACAGTACGCACAAGAAAGAGGAGTGTGTTTTCACCGGCTAAGAATAAAAAAAACAACATTTTGATTCCATTTTTCCATCTAAACTCCTGGAGCAAAGTCCCCCCCTCAGCCTCACCCCTCTCTCTTCAGTTCAAATTTACCCATCATTCCCATGGAGGGGGCTGCGAGGATCGACAGACAACGAGACGGGCGTTAAAAAGAAGAAAAAAAATGACAGCGCGACAAATAACCTTCCTCGCTTTCTGCCCACAAATTCGACCAAAGACATAGAAAAAGCCTCTAAACTATGTCCCGCGGCCAAATGAGACACCTGTCCAAACCTCTAAAGACCTTTTGTGTCTTTCACAGATTCTTTGCGCTGCGTTCTAATTGGCTGGCCGGCCTGTGTGTTAGCGTGCATGGCATGCCCGGCTGCCGAGAAGGTAAAATAGGCAGGCGGGGGAGCTGAATAGAAATGTGATTGTGTTGCTGTCAAGCGCTCCCACATGAACTCCCCTTTTCTTTCTCCACCCGGACAGAGAGGAGAAGTGTGAAGGGGGAGGAGGGGGAGGACGAGGAGGGAGGAGGGGGGAGGAAGAGAAGAAGAAGAAGAAGAGGAAGGGTGAGAGAGAGGAGAGAGAGTGAAAGAGACACACTTCATTTGTCATCCAGCGGCCTGATTGGAGTGGCAAAGCCAATTCACATCTCGAGTGGAGTTCCCATCACACAAACCCCCTATACCAAACCTCCTCCATCACCCGCCTCCCCCTCCTCACCCCCTGTATCCTGCCAATCAAGCGCAGCCTGTACAAGCTGCCGGTGTTTCGAGCTGAGAGCTTCATCATCATGGATGGGAGCGGTAATGACTCTCTCTCAGGGGCTGTAATAGCTGCGGCTAATGGGGAAGGGTGGGAGGGGGAGGTGGGGGAGGAGGTGAGGGTCATGGGGGAGGCTGGATGGATCGGGGGGGGAGGCGGCTGCAGAGCTGCCGCTGCTGCCGTCACAGCCAGGAGCTCGCAGAACTTTTTTGGGTGATTTTCGGCGAAGGCTTCACATCACTCAGCGGCTGAAAGCGTCTCGCAGCAGCGTCTGATTGTCCATAAATACGGAAATACATTTTCCTAAAAACCCCAAAACCGGAGCTCGTATTTGTCGAGCAGCTAACAATCACTCTCAGGAAGGGCACTGAAAGTTAAACTACAGTTAGACTAAAAACAGTCCTACAACAGAGCAGGATGTGACTGATACAGCTAGGAAGGACTACCGAACAGACTCACTGGGAGCCGCAGAGTCTTACACAAGATCTCCTGTTGGAAAGTTCATCAAAGGACGAGAACGAGGTGCGAAAAGTAAATCTACTAAAGAGAAAGACCAACTCACTACAGAACTGAGTAGGAAGACGCTCAAAAGAACCACAGGTGACCCACAAAAAACTGACCAAACAACAAAAAAACATCAAAAAGAGACGCAAAATTATCAACACAGGAGGGAAAATGATCGCAAATGGCACAAAAATGAGCCCCAAGAAACACAGAATAACTAAAAAGACACTCAAACAAACCACTAGTGACTGAAGAACGACTGAAAAGAGACGCAAAAACCCAGAGAGAGATGTAAAGGCCTCTATAGGAAGAAATCTGACTTAAAGAAAAACACAAAGCAGCTTGAAATGACCTCAAGGACACAGAAAATAATCACAAAAAGGGCACAAAATGACAACGGAGACCTAAAATTAATCAATAAATAAGATTAAAATGACCCCAAAGACACTTAAAATGGTGCCAAAGAGATGGGAAATGAATGGAAGAAAAATAAAATAGAAACTTTAAATGAGCACAGAATGATCAGACACAGAAAACGACAACAGAGACATAAAATATCAACGAGTTTAAATTAAAAAAAACCCAAATAAATAATTATAACAGACTTGAAATGACTATAAATCAACAAAATAGTCATAAATACCTGAAACAACCACAAAAAGTCTAAAAAAAAATACTAGAAGAGACTCAAAAGTGACATAAAAATGACAACAAAGACGTATTACACAACCAGAGATCTACGTATATAACAAAAAGAGAAGTAAGTAATTTAAAAGAGACTCAAAATGGTCAATGACAGATGTAAAATGACCAAACAGAGATGCACAACAACTAAAATAAACACAACAACAGCCACAAAGAGACATAAACGCAACAACAAAAAGTTTCAGAATGACTAAAAGAGACTCAAAATGAATACAGACACTCAAAATTATTGAAAAAGGGTGCAAAAAAATCAAAAAGATGATTAAAGGACATGAAAAACGACTGAAAGGAGAAGCCAAATGACAAAAACAGATGCAAAATGACAACAAATATAACAAAAAGAGATTTAAAATGATTGAAAAGGGGTGCAAAAAATCCAAAAGAAGACAGAAAATGATAAAAAAAATATGTAAAATGACTGAAAGGAGACGGAAACTGATAAAAACTGATGTAAAATGACTGAAATGGCCACGGAAAGATGTAAAACCAACTACAAAAAGTTTCAAAATGACTAAAAGAGACTCAAAATGAATATAGACCCTCAAAATGCCTAAAAGGACACACAAAATTATTGAAAAAGGGTGCAAAAAAATCCAAAAGATGATTAAAAGACATGTAAAAAGACCGAAAGGAGAAGCCAAATGATAAAAACAGATGCAAAATGACAACAAATATAACAAAAAGAGATTTAAAATTATTGAAAAGGGGTGCAAAAAATCCAAAAGATGATTAAAAGACATGTAAAAGGACCGAAAGGAGATGCAAACTGATAAAAACAGATGTAAAATGACTGAAATGACCACGGAAAGATGTAAAACCAACAACAAAAAGTTTCAAAATGACTAAAAAAAGGCTCAAAATGAACAAAGACGCTCAAAATGACAACAAGGACGCATGAAATAGGCACAAGTATAACAAGAAGAGATGCAAACTATGAAGAAGACATGCAAAAGAGACGTAAAAAATACAAAAGGAGACGGAAATTTATCAAGAAGAGATGCAAAATGGAAACCGAGGCATGAAACAGCCACAGAGTTCCACCAATACAACGGTTCAGTGCTTCTGCTGCAGGACTGCTGTCGTCGGCAGCCCGGCGTTTGTACGTCTAAATCAAGTTAATGTAAATGAGGGAACGGCGTGGCTCGCTGCTGTGGTTTAATAGTTTCCGGCCAACAATGGACTCGGAGGCTCGGAGGAATCACACACATCAGGCGGTAACACACACAGCACTTGTTAGCAGATACTTTCATTGTTGGTTTGGAGAGCCGAGGCTGCAAAGCGAGTTAACCTCCAGAGCAGAGGGATGGAGACGATTATTAACATGTCCCACACCGCAAATTAAATTCTCTGAAATTCAGCGTCTGGCCCTCGACCTCGTTCAGATTTCTTTTCTCCCGTCTGCTCGGCCCCCCCTCCAGGGGATTTCATTTCACTTTTTGGCTCCTCCATCTCCCTCCAAACGCACGTCTATTATACGTCTTTTAATATTCTTCTGTCTTCCTCCCGTCACCTTCTCTCCTCTTCTGTTTTCACTCCCAAATGATGCTGTCAGTCCATGAATGCAGCGTCTGTGGATGAGTCATGTGCAGGGGTTTTCTGCAGGTCCGTCATGGCTGCTGGCTCTCAGCATAATCCGGTAAACAGTTGTGTTATTGGGTCCTCTGCTGTGTGTTTGTGTGGGTGGAGGTGTGAGTCTCTTCAGAGGTTACAAACAGTATTTCTCATATTTTTTGGGTTGCTTTTTTGTTGTGAGATTCCCCGCAAGACACACACAGATAATGTCAAATTCTCCTCTTGTCTCCAAAACAAGAAGGAAAAAAATGTTTGTGCATTGAGAACTTGTCAGAAAGGAGCCTTTTGAATTCATGATTTATCCTAAATTGACACGAATCTGATGAAATAACTTCTGGGCACAGCGTCGTGATCATCACACGTCCCAAAACAGGCCTCAAAGCATTACGTAAGGCAGAATAATAATACTACTGGACTGTACGTTAACTGTTTAAAACCAGTAATGTCGTGACAGTGGGTTTATTAGCATGTGGTTAGTGTCCAACAACGACAAATACAATAAGACTGAGTGGACCTCCATCGACTGTAATGGATTCCATGATGCATCATAACCTGTATGTGTAATTTTAAAGAGTTTGTGTTTTTTTAAAGCTCAACAATTACAACTACATTAAAACTGGAATGGAGTTTTTACTGTATAAAGGTGCTGACTTACAGATCCACTGAGACTTAATAAATTCCCTTCCACAGTCCACATTAACTTAACAAGTTATAGTGAGCTGAAGCGTATTCGGTCAATTTGCAAAGACAAGAAGATTAAAATAGGTGCTGAGTTATAAATACAACACAACAGGACTGGAGGCGCCACAAGAGACGTAAAAATGACCCCAAATGATCAAGAAAAATAATCAAAGAGATGCAAAAACAACAGAAAGTTAATGCAAAACTACTAAAAATACATAAGCAGCAACAGAAGAATGATACCAAAGACATTAAAAATGACTTAAAGAGAAGTAACGTCACCACAAAGAGACAAACACGGTAACCAAGCTGCACGAGACGGCCACAAGGACGCACAAAGTTATCAGACAAGCAACAAAACTGGCTAGAAGAAAAGCAAAGTGACCACAAAGACTCTTGAAATGACCACAAGGAGACACAAACTGAAAACAGACCTAAAATAATCACAAGAGAGACAAAAGGAACACAAAGGAGACTCGGAATGACTTCAAGGATAGAAGACGACCATAAAAGACCTCAAACTAACCATAAAGAGTGGAAAGACGACTAAAAGAGACGCTACACTGCCAAAAATGGATGCAAAATGACAACCAAGACATATAAAGCAGACATAAATGCAACAAAAAGAGATTCAAATGATCAGAAACAGTCATCAAAAAGGTTTAAAATGTCCCAAAAGAGACACAAAATGATGCAAAATACCTGAAAAAGATGCAAAAGAGATGCAAAACACTCAAAAACAGATGCAAAAAAACACAAATCGACCACAAAAGACCTAAAACTAACCGTAAAGAGTGGAAAGATGACTAAAAGAGACGCTAAACTGCCAAAAATGGATGCAAAATGACAACCGAGGCACATAAAACAGCCACAAATACAACAAAAAGAAATGTAAACGATCAGACACAGTCGCCAAATGACCAAAGAGACTTAAAATATCCCAAAAGAGACACAAAATGATGCAAAACAGATGCAAAAAAACCCACAAATGACCATAAAAGACCTAAAACTAACCATAAAGAGTGGAAAGACGACTAAAAGAGACGCTACACTGCCAAAAATAGATGCAAAATGACAACCGAAACACATAAAGCAGTCATAAATACAACAAAAGAGATGTAAACGATCAGAAACAGTCACCAAAAAGGCTTAAAATATCCCAAAAGAGACACAAAATGACGCAAAATACCTGAAAAAGATGCAAAAGAGATGCTAAATGCTCAAACACAGATGCAAAGAAACAGAAAATGACCACAAAAGACCTAAAACTAACCACAAAGAGTGGAAATATGACTAAAATCAAGACTCTAAACCCATCTGTTCCATGTTGCAGTCTCCCTTTAATTTCACTGATCCATTTTAATTTTGTGTTTCTTTCGTCTGCTGTTTTTATTTACTGTATTGTTTTTAATTTATTGAGCGCTGAGAAAGGCGCTTCTAGATGAAATGTATTATTATTATTATTTAAAAGAGATGCAAAGCTGCCAGAAATAGATGCAAAACGTCAAGCGAGACACGTGAAACGGCCACAAAGATAAATAAAAGTAACAAAAAGAGATGAAAACGATCAAATGACGGAAAAAAAAACTTTAAAATATCCCAAAAAGAGACACAAAATGATTCAAAAGAGATGCAAAATGTTAAAAAACAGACAAAAAACACACAAATAGACCATAAAAGACCTAAAACTAACCACAAAGAGTGGAAAGATGACTAAAAAAGATGCTAAACTGCCAAAAATAGATGCAAAATGAAAACCGAGACACATAAAACAGCCACAAATACAACAAAAAGAGATGTAAACGATCAGAAACAGTCGCCAAAAAGGTTTAAAATGTCCCAAAAGAGACACAAAATGATGCAAAACAGATGCAAAATGTTAAAAAAAGAGACACAAAAAAAACACAAATCGACAACAAAGAGTCTAAAAACGACTTAATAAATAAATATATAATCAATACAATGGGACTGAAAGCGCCTCCATTGACTTCATGGCATCACGTGGCTGAAACAGCTCATGAACTGAAGGAGTCCCTGAGTTAAACATCCGTCCACCATCCAGGCTGGTGTTTATTACATCAAAGGTCACCGTTGAGATCATGACAGTAAGTTTCCATCAGTTTGGTGCCGCCAGTTGACGGCCCGGAGCAAGAAACTGAACCTCCTCCAGCTCCTGATGCTGGTCTGTAGACGGCCTCTGACCTTCTGATGAGCTGCAACAGGAGAACCTCCCCAGAGTGGATCAATAAACCAAGTCATCATCAGCTGTTAGAGGAGCTGTCTGCAGGGTCTGTGGCCTTCAGGAGATTCCTCTGGTCCCCGACTAGGTTTGGAGGGTTCATTAACGGCTTCTACAGATCTGGTATTAAAGACCACTGACGAGATTGAAAGGTACCTTAAGATGCTCTAGTGGTCACTGAAGAGGTTTAAAGGGTCTATTAGGAGGTTCTGGAGATGCTTCCAGATCTCTAAGAGGTCCTGATGGGCAATGGGAGGGTTGGCAGGTACCTGATATGTCGTAGTGGGAACTGAAGAGGTCACAAGGGTCCATTAAGACCTTCTAGAGTCCTTTTAGATATTCTAGTGCTCCTTAAGGAGGTTCCCATAGCCAGAAGAGGGTTGGAGGGAACCTTAAGATGTTGTAATGGTTCACTAGGAGGTTCTACGTTTCTTTAGAAGAATCTCAAAACAATTTACGAGGTTGTAGTGATGACTGATGAGGCTGTTCTAGTGGTCCATCACGAGGCTCTATACAAAAGTTCCAGGGTTCCTTTAGAGAGGTTCTTGGGTTACTTCATCTTTTCTCTTTACAGTTTTTAATTTCCTCTAGGACACTCTGGAATTCACCCTTGAGTCAGAAGTGATAACTGATAAGGTTGTGTTCCTAATGGTTGTAGGGAACTCATGAGGTTCTAGCGGTCACTGAATGGGGTCTAGGGGACCTTTAAGAAGCTCCAGTGGTCCATGACAAGGTTCTATGCATCTTTGCTGACATCCTCTGTTCTGTTTATTCATCTGTTTGTGTCGTCTAGAAAGCTCAAAGGGTCCAATACAGACTTCCAGGGTTCCTTCAGAGGTTCTAACGGCGCATTAGACACTTCTTGGGTTCCTTCTTCTATACATACTACTCATGCATTCTACTACATGTTAAGGAGGCTCCAATGGGCACTGATAACGTTAGGACTTTCTAGTGATCTATGAGGAGGTTCTGAGCGTCTTGAAGTTCTAGATCTTCTTTAGGAGGTGCTAGGGGTCACTGACACGGTTCTAGTTGTCACTGATGGGGTTTTAGGGTCCTTTAAGAAGGTCTAGTGGTCAGAGACAAGGTTTTAGGGGTCTGCTGAGGGGATCTAGGGGTCCATAAGGAGGTACTCAGTTTCATTTAGGACACTTTGATGGCTCGTTAAGGATCTCGGTGTACTTTAGGAGGTCCTGGAGGTCCATTAGAAACTGTTCTGACAGTCACTAAAGAGTCTGTCAGGTTTTTCAAGACATCCGAATTGTCAGTGAAAAAGTTCTAGTGGTTGTTAATAACGTTCTGAGTGCCCAGGAGCACCAGAATACAGTGGGCTGTCGTGAGGTTCTGGACAAAACCCAGGAGCCACCATTGACACTCGAAGAACTAGGAGTCCTTTAGGAAATTAAATGTCACTAAATGAGTAATAGTGGCCACAATGGAGGCTCTAAATGAACGCTAAGTTCTAGTGGTTCACGACTAAACTCTGAGGAACCTTTCTAACACATTCTAGTACATGTTAACGAGGTTCGGTCCGTGTACGTCGCGGCCATTTGTTTTCCTATTTTGAGATTTCAAAATAAAAATGAAAAATAAACAGTTTCCAGTTTTTTTCAGTGATAATACAAAATGAAAAACGGAAAACGGGCCCTAATCCATTATCCATTATCTGTTATCTGATTTAATTAGATGTGTTTGTAAATGGAAATTAAAATTAAAATACACCCGTGGAAAACTTATTTCTCTATTTCCTGTTGGTTTTGGCTCCGTGACCCGTCTGACTTCTGAAGAGGAGCTAGCGATTTAGCTAGCTCCGCTAAATGGCAGAGCTAGCGATTTAGCGCTAGCTCCGCCGCTAGCACTAAATCACTACTTTGCTTTCTGGCAAAGCTAAAGTAACAGAAAACCTCCAAACCTCCCCAAAAACGTCCCGAAAAGCAGCCGAACGCTAGCGATTTAGCGCTAGCGGCAGAGCTAGCGGCACCACAAGGTCCCTCCAAAGGGACAAATAAACCCCACGCTGGTGAAAAGTCCACTGTGAAATAGTGAACAATGTGAGCCAAGCAACGTTTGGACCCCACAGTGGGTCTTCATCAGGCCACGGCACACAGCAAGGTCTGCTAACAGTGAGCTAACACTGGAGCTTTAGATACCAGATCCTTCCTCATCACAAGTCAGACGGGTCACGGAGCCAAAACCAACAGGAAGTAGAGAAATAAGTTTTCCACGGGTGTATTTTAATTTGAATTTCCATTTACAAACACATCTAATTAAATCAGATAACAGATAATGGATGATGAATTAGGGCCTGTTTTCCGTTTTTCATTTTGTATTATCACTGAAAAAAAGGGAAACGGTTTATTTTTCGTTTTTATTTTGAAATCTCAAAATAAGAAAACGAATGGCTGCAACGTTCACGGACCGAGGTTCTAACCTTTCTAGTGGTTACCGAACCCTGCTGGAGCCTCGCCTCATAAAAACACTTTATTTATTTTAGTGTTCCCTGTTGATGCCTTGCTCCAGAGGGAAATAGAACCTGTAACCTGGTCGGCATGTTTCTTCGCTCGGCCCACACGGCAGCTGCAGAGGAAGTCTTAGCGCGGCGTTAAAGCCTTTAAAGGATTATTCCGCCTATTTAAAGTGTTTCTGTTAAAGCGTGTAATCCTGCCGCTGCTGGTCTGAAGATCTGGACGTCTTTCAGCTCCGACCGGCTCGTTTTCCTCTTCAAAGACCAGAGAGGATGCAGAGGCCGGGACCTCTGACCTCTGCTGGACTCACCACCACGGTTTGTTGTTAACTATTCACCCTTCACACTGGAGGTAAACAGGAATAAAACTGTGTCTCTCAGTGACGTCAGGAGCTTTTAAACCCAAACCCTCGGTCTTCTTTCCTTCTTCCAGCTGTATTTTACTCTCATTTTTTATCTTCTTCTCTCCTCTTCTCACGTATTTGACTCCAGTGTGTTCTTTTGTTTTCTTTTTTCCACCTTCTTTTAGTCTTTTCCTCTAATTTTTAACTTCCTTCACTTCTTTTCCTGTATTTCTTCCATTCATTCCTCCTTGTCTTTCTACCTTCTTTTCTTTCCTCCCTCTGTCCTTCATCCTTTCCAATATACTTCACCTTTGTCATTTTCCTTCCGTCATTTCTCACATATTTAATTCCAACCTCCTCTCTTCTTTTTCCCATCTTACATCCTTCCTACGTTTTCCTCTTCCTTCCTGTTCTTCATGTTTATGTTGAAGCTTTGATTTCTTCTTTTTCCCCTCCATCCCCTCTATTTGATTCCAACCATACATCTGTTCCTCGTCCTTCTTCTTTCACTCTCTTGCATTTACAACTATTATATTTGTCCCCCCTTCTTGTTTTACTCTCTGACTTTCTCCTTATTCATTTCCTCTGACCTGTCTCATTCCTTTACTCCTTTTTTCTAACCTTCCTGCATGTCCTCCATCCTTCTTGCTTTACTTCTACCTTTGTTTTCCTTTAGTCTCGTCCTCCCTGCTTGTTTGACTCCATCTTTCCTTCCTTCTCCACTCTTTTTCCTTTCTTATTCCATCTCTCCGTCAGTCCTTCTTCATTCTTGTAGTTTTCTTTATTCTCTTCTTCTTTTCTTTCTTGTCATTACTTCCTTTACTGTGAAGCTTCTTACACTGTTCTTCTGTCTTTTTAAACATATTAGGGAGTTATGTAGAGCACATTACTTGCCTTGCCTTCTGTCCTTTCTGTCTTTCCTGCCTTTTCCTTCCCTGGTTCCTCCTGTGACTTTCTTTCTTTCGTTGTTTTTAGATTCACCTGTTGCCTTCTTCCCTTTTCCTAACTCCTCCGTCTCCTTCCTCCTTCCTCCTTCCCTGCCGACACGCCGCCTGTTTTCCACCTCTAGCAGAACTTTTCTCTCGTCTGCAGCGTTTGTGTATCGTAGTTTTGACACTTTTCCTCAGGAACAGTCACATAAACCTCGAAGAGAAGCCGTTTCCAGGCTCCCTCCTCCTCCATCCCTCGCTCCTCGTTCCTCCTGCTTCCCCGTCGGAGGAGAACTCGACTCCTCGGCGGCTGTAATCACTTTACTACTGTTTTTGTTCGCGGTAAGTGGACTAAATATTTGGATGCTCATAAGCAAAGCAGAATAATTGAATGTGTGATTTGTGGCAGCTGGCTCCGAGTCTATGGGCTTGTCTCGGCATAATGAAAACAGCTAGCGAGCCGCTGTAAACAAAAGCAACTTGTTATGTTGCAAACCCCTCGCTGTGCTTTGCTGTGTGTGGGAAACAACTAATTTTCTTGATGGCGTACTGTAATCATGGCGAAGCTTTACCACGCGCTGTGCTGAGTACTGCACTGCTTATTAATACAGAGAGAGAGAGTCAGTCCACTCCTGGCAGAGCTACTATTACTGCAAACACTTTAAAGTGTGAAGAGAGAGAGAGCAACACACCAATCTGAATTATTATAATTACTAGTTGAGTCCAGAGCGGCGGACTGGGCCGACCAGAGGACCTGAGCCTATTTACAGCCACCACTGGAGCTTCGAAAAGGACCGAGGAGTCGGTGCAAAGTGAGAGTACTTCTTAAAAATCACACAGTAATTATAATAATAAAAACAATTACAGTAATAACAATGACGCAGGTGAAGGAAAACCTCCTAGCCGACAGCTGTTGACTCGCCAGGAAGCTCCGCGACTCCTGGAGGTTAAAACGAGACCGCAGAGCTGCGGGTTAAGAACTTTATGAAGTGGAATAATTAACTGGAAAGTTTTACTAAAATAGCACAATAACAAATCACCAGCTCCACTTTCAGATTCACTGTTTACCACAAAACAAGCACGAACAAAAGCTGATTCTCTCCCATGAAACAAAGCTGGTCAGAGGTGTGGGATGAGTTTCACAATGAAAATAAATAAACAGTGGCAGCGCTGCTTCTAAAACTCAAGTTAAATGAGGCAGAAGTGAGTCGTTTCCACTTAACTCCTGGTTCGTAGGTGGTATCATTGCTAACTGTTGCTGCTGAAACTCTGATTTACCTGCAGCAGGATTAAATTCCAGTCAACACAGTGAAGAAACATTAACGAGAGTCAAAATGTCCAACCACAAGGCGACTGAAGTAAAACTAAACTATGTTAATGTCTCTTCAGGCCAAGTTGAGCCTGTTCTTGATGGTTTCTGCAGCATTAAAGACTTTCAAATGTAAACTGAATTACTGTATTTCCAGTCGAAGACCAACAGAAAACAAACATCCATGAAGTTAGAAATGTTTTGGCGTTTCTGTCACATTTTGGCTGGAGGAGTCAAACAATGCTTCCTAGTAATAAATTATTCCATTAAAGTGACACACGCATGGATTAGATGAGATTACCTGACTCAGCAGCACACATGTACGACCACAGTTACAACACGCCAACACAAAGATGCCACCAGCAGTCCTGCGGGGCCTGAGGGCTTAGGAAGCTTCTGACTCTGAGCCTCTGCAGTTAAAGAAACACAAAGACACATGAAGCCGCCACACCCAGACACCAGTGTGTCAACAACCGCCGAGCAACAATTCAATCTATCCGATTACAAATATCATGTTGCATATATGGTGTATGACATACATATATATGCTGCAGAATGTATACGGAGCCGTTTAAACTATGACAGTCTCATAAAGGCGATGACCTCAGGGAACGACTGGACAAATGTGTCTTCAAGCTACACCTGATACCATCAACCACCCAGAAATCCTTCACTGACAAATAGATTAATAACTTCATGCATTAATATTAATATTAATCTATCTGTTATTAAAACAAAAAGAAAACCGAGACTGAAATAAAACAAACACATTATTAAAACATGTTTTCTGCTGAAAAAATATGTTTCCTTTATATCTAGAGAAAGGACAAAAATCAATCAATAAATATTAATTAAACATATTAATTAAATGAAGTCATAAAAGTGAATGTAAACAGACATGTAACGTGTTAATAAGGAAAACTAAATAGATTGTTTTTAATATTTCATTTATGTTTCAAAAAATTAAGTAAATAAACAAATAAAATCATTTGAACAAACAGTAAATACGAACAAATTTAAAAAAAACAATCAATTACACATTAAAAAAGAAAATATATAAAGAACAGAGGAAAAATAGAAACAGCAAAATTTTATGAAATATTAAAACTTGGATACAAAATATAAATAAATAGTTATAAACTAAACAATAATTTAAAAAATATTAACTAATATGTTAAGTAAATAAATATATAATTAAAGAATAATAATAATATTAATAAAATAAATAATAATAAATTAAATAAATATCCCCTCTTACTTGAATACTGTACTCCCACTATTTGCACTATTTTATATGATCAGACCTGCAACACTTGAGCACTTCGTTTATAATCTTTATTTTATGCAGTATTTTTATTCATCATTTAATCTATTTTTATTCTCATTTATAGCTGCTGATTGTCGAGTTCTTCCACACAGATTTCGTTGTACTCCTGCAAAATGACAATAAAGTCTTTATCTTATTTATTTTTATCTTTAAATTAAGATTTAAAAAAAGAAAGAAATGTACAAATATGTCTTGATATTTCATTATTGATAATTAGTTTCATTGTAAGATAACGAACAGTGAATTTTAGTGTCACTGCACTGAGTACGACCAAATGCCGTCTTCACACATATTTATAATGTTTACTTTTTCTTTAATATCTGTCAGTGTATTTTCTCTCCTTCTTTTTGGTTGATGAGCATCTTTTGGAGAAGACTCTTCTGAAATGTAAAAACCTTTGATTTCTCCCGTGGTGCAGTTTTTCACCTTCAGATATTTAACAGACGAATCACTAATTGATCATCGAGCAGAGTCCAAAGAAACTAGAAGCCATTTAGTTGTAGAGGCGGGCTGGAATTTGGCTGCAGGAGTTCCGGTGGATAAAATGAAAGGAGTCGGGTTTAAAACTTCTTTCACTTTTCATCCTCCTCCTCCTCCTCCTCCTCCTCTGCGTGTCTCATCCTCTTTTCTGTGTGAAGACAGCAGAACAACAGACCCTCCACCTCTTCATCTTCTCTCGTCTGTCTTCTCTCGACAGATTCCTCCTTCACACGAACAAAAGCTGCTCTCCACATCACTTAGTCTTGACCTGCACCTGTGGAGGGCCGAGCCGCCACCACGGGCTGGAGAGGAGAGCGAGTGGAGGGGGGAGGCCGGCCGGTCGGACCCTGAGAGGGGTCAGGAGTCAGGGCCGGGGGGTCGGAGGTCAAGAGGAAGTCCTTTCTGCCGACAGAGAGCCACTTATCATTCTCATCTAATGGAGCAGCCATCTGTCAATCAGGAAGAGAGGGGAGGGGCCAACAGGTATCGCTGGCCCCTGATGCTGCCACCGCTGTCCCCCGAGGGCCCAAACCTTCCAGAAATATGGCTCAGGGGTCCGAACCAGGTCGTGGGATTGTTTACGGTGGCCCTCTGTCCCCCGACCCTGAACCACGCTGCCGAGCGCAGAGTTTAATCGAGTTTCAGCGACCCGAAGACGCCCTGCTGCTGCGACAATTAAACCCGAGTCACACCTGAGCTGATTCTGCTGCACAGGACGTCAGGAAACGCTCCCGGGAGTCCGAGAAGACGCCTTCCAACGCCTTCGCTTCCTCTCAAAACATTCACTTCATCGCACCGTAAAAACAACGGCGAGTGCCTGGCAGCGAAGGCGCAGGAGAAAATACTTTTAAAGTGGTGGAACAGTTTAACGTTCAAGAACTTTTAAAAAAATAAATATATAACAGCAAATATCTGCCTAAACATGTCAAAGGAAATGTCTCCTCTGTTCCTGTGATTTCACTAGAAGTCATCTATAAATCACCAAAACAGTGACAGAGATTTTGGATGCAGATGTTACTGATATTCTCAGTATGTTTTCTTTATGGTCAACATGTAAAATATACTTTCTTTACCACCTGTTATCTGTAATTTAACAAAACATGCATAAGAGAAAAAACAGCTAAGCTAGAGGGGAGGAATCTGTGACATTTCTGCTTAAATAATTAATCATTAACTGGTCATCAAAATGGTCAAAGGTGTAAAAAATTATTCGATTTTAAATGGAATAACTCTTCAAACTGCTCCTGCACAGCTCAGGTTCTGCATTTCGTCTTCAAGGTGAACTGAAGCACGTCGTCTTTAGTGTCAGGCGCCCAGGCCGAGACGTATTCATCCACATTTTAACAGTGCAATTAAAATGCCTAAATATAGCGTAATAAAATGCCTCCTGCAGCCTGCTCTCAGCAACACAACAAACAAACATGTCAGCAGTCAAATACGCAGACCCACGTCAAACTGCTGAACAGGTTCAGGCCGGGATCTTTGCAGGTTAAAAGCACGAAGCTATAAACAGGTTTCAACAAAAGTCTACAGCCCCGATCCAAATTTAAACTATTTTATCAACCAGGCAGCTTAATCATTAAAATAAATAAGGTCCAGTGGATATTATACGTTAAGCTGATCGCTCTATTTCTGATTATCCACACATCATTTCACACAAAAGCAGCTTTGTTCTATTAGCTCTGGTTGGAGGTCATTAACCGCCACAGGAGTCTTTGTCATGGTGCCCGTTGCCAGACTCCTCTGAACGCTACAGTGTTAAACAGCAACCTGGTGGAACAACCAGGTACGTCACCTGCACTGTAAAAAAAATCAGTACCTTTCAAAGAATCTGGCAGCAACGGTCTCAGAAAAACAAGTTTAAAATGATCGAATACTTTATTGTTCAAAAACCATAAAATCAGGAAAAGTAACGACAAATTTCTCTAAAATAGTACTTTTATTACTGTATTTATAAATAACAGTGTGATTTTACAGCTACACACTGTAAAAGAACAAATTACCATTCACAGAAACACAGATCATTGATGTAGACTACATTTAAAGCCAACTTTTAAACAGGAAATATGAAAATTAACACTTCTTCTCAGTGATTTTACTCGTTATTATTGTAATTTAACAAGGCAGTGAAACTCTTCTTCACCTCTGCCTTCAGTTAAATTGTTCACGGTAATTATTTGATGAACTACCAACCATTAGCATCCCGAGCCCAGACTGCGACTGGACACAGCACCCTTTACTCTCTAAACAAGATTAAACCCAAAGACTCCCTGACAGATTGCTGTAAACAGCCTTACAAGTTATCGGTCTCTGATAAATGAATTCCAGTGAACAGAAAATCACCCGTTCAGTTTTCAGCATCTTCAGAGACTCGGTAATCTCCTCCGTGTCGCTGCCACATGATATTCAGGTTTACAAAAACAACACTAAAGTGAGACTGACTGTGCAAATGACCAGCGGTTCACCTGAGTTTCATGTGTGACAACAGGTTTGAATCAACCGATCAGAGTCTGTGAAGGCGACCCAACACTCGGGGCTGTTTGTTGACGCACAGTCGCACATTTAATCCACCAATCCTCCAATTATCCTGAAACACAATCTGCCGTCACCTGGACTAACGCCGCCTCCAACAGCTAATACCAAACATTCCCACTGTCATGCAGAGCTCCATCCGACTCCCCGAGGACGTCCTCCTGCAGCCTCCTACACCTCCAGCCTCCTCCAGCAAACCCCAGATCCAGTCTTCAGGTCTGCTTTGGTTCTGAAGTTCACCAAGACGCATTTCTGCAGCAGGAAAAATCCTCAAAGTTTCCAAAGTATGGCCACGGAGACAGCAGGAGGAGGCAGCCAGCAGAGGCCGGAGTCCCTGCTGGTGGTCTGTAATGATCAGATCAGTGATTTAATGACAGCCTGTTCAGTCTGGGAGAAACCTCTCGCTGCCTTTCTCAGAGTTTAGAGCCCTGCAGGGATTACAGAGCCGGGGACTGATGCGGTAGCGTGGCCCAAAACCACAGCTGGTCCCCGGGGAGAGCGGCGAGGCCATCGCCCAGAGTCCCGGAGGAACAGGTGGAGCGTGGGAAAAATTATCTGGAGAGGGAGACGTTTTCTGAATAACTGTACTGAACTTCAAGCTGCAGCATGGACCAAACGGACAGACATGAATCAATTAGACGGACAGTCAATTGTTCAATTTTAAAGGCGTCTACAGTTTGTTTTACACGTGAACACGCTGCTCATTAACCAGAAATAAATTATCAGACGAATCAAATCAGAAGATAAACTGCTGCTGCTGTTTGGAAATTAATTAAAGTATTCCACCTGATTTTATTTCTATTACATCTGAACCACGTGCACATTAAAACCTCAGTCCTTCTACATGTTAAACTTAAGTTTTATCATTCAGGTTCTGGCTACAGCAGCTGATCCATATGTTCTCTTCAAGTAAATACAGATTATTAGTAATCAAGGAGACAATAAAGCAACTGTTGGACTGTTTGTTCTTCTCTTTAATCTTCATGGTTCCCCTCAGTTGAACCCCCCCTCCCATCTTATGCTTGTTCAGGTGAGCGACCTGGCGTCAGGTTTCACCTTCACAATGCCGCTGCTTGGAAACAAACAACACTTTAAAGAGGCTTCTGTGGTTGGAAATCAAACACACGACTGTCATGATTATTTAAAGGTCTGCAGCTAAAATATAACGCCTTATTTGACTCTTTTTAAAACCACTTCTGGTTCTGACTGAGCGGCTGCAGTAACTGATGGAGCAGTTAGCAGCAAGAGGCGTTCAGGAAACATCAGTAAATTGTAGCCTCAGAAAACATCCTGGAATAAAATCTACCTGAGTCTCTGCATGAACACGGGACGTCTCACCTGTGAAGCCATTTTCATGGTTCAGTATCTCCAGGAATTTAACTTCCACAGCCGTGAACCTTACTGGCTCTTCAAAATGGAAAAAAATAATTAAATCATAACACAAAGGAGGTATTGTGTCCCCAGAAGGTTTCCTGTAAGTGTATATACACAGATGGATCCATATTTCTTATTAAAACCGACTGTTGAGGCTCCAACATCAGCAGAATTTGAGGTGTGGCAAGATTAGCAAGACCGGGTCCCATTTTTCAGATATGTAGACTAAATGCTGATGTGGACTCACTGGGAGGAGACAAAAACTGGTTTTCATCAGGGTCTATGTGTTGGTGTTCAATGTGCAGAGCTACAACCTGCTTCCATGTTGTCTTCATGTGGAAATTTAACAACACGAGTCTGATCTTGCCTTTACTGAATGTTTCCAGATATGTACTTGACCAAAAAGAACAACTGACAATTCAACACACATCATAATAAACGTCGTGTTTTGCTAAGTTAGTCCTAAACTGGATCCATCCAATCATTCTGGTCTGATGGAAATTGGTCCGTGTACGCCGCGGCCATTCGTTTTCTTATTTTGATATTTCAAAAAAAAAAGCGAAAAATAAACAGTTTCCCGTTTTTTTCAGTGATAATACAAAATGAAAAATGGAAAACAGGCCCTAATTCATTATCCATTATCCATTATCCGATTTAATTAGATGTGTTTGTAAACGGAAATTAAATTAAAATACACCCGTGGAAAACTTATTTCTCTACTTCCTGTTGGTTTCGGCTCCGTGACCCGTCTGACTTGTGATGAGGAAGGATCTGGTATCTAAAGCTCCAGTGTTAGCTCACTGTTAGCAGACCTTGCTGTGTGCCGTGGCCTGATGAAGACCCACTGTGGGGTCCAAACGTTGCTTGGCTCACATTGTTCACTATTTCACAGTGGACTTTTCACCAGCTAAAGGAACAGAAAACCTCCAAACCTCCCCAAAAACGTCCCGAAAAGCAGCCAAACGCTAGCGATTTAGCGCTAGTGGCACCACAAGGTCCCTCCAAAGGGACAAATAAACCCCACGCTGGTGAAAAGTCCACTGTGAAATAGTGAACAATGTGTATTGTATGTTGGTGTCTTCTGCCGTACATTAGTGTAGCGGAGCATTCATTATTTTTAAGGGATTTTTATTTCATTACCAGGGTTAAAAATCATTTAGTTAGCATAGGCTGGGTCCAAAACAAACAGGAAATAGAGAAATAAGTTTTCCACGGGTGTATTTTAATTTTAATTTCCATTTACAAACACATCTAATTAAATCAGATAACAGATAATGGATAATGAATTAGGGCCCGTTTTCCGTTTTTCATTTTGTATTATCACTAAAAAAAGAAACGGTTTATTTTTCGCTTTTATTTTGAAATCTCAAAATAAGAAAACGAACGGCCGCGACGTACACGGACCGAAATTATTCAGTCTGTTCTCACCACATTTCATGACAGTGGGAGTTTTATTTCTGGAGATGCTGAACCTTTAAAACGGCTTCACATGTGAGACGTTTTTTTCAGAGTGAAAATAGAAAAATTCCCAGAAAATAACAGAAATTCTAAAAATCCAGCCAGATTATTTGACTGAAGCTGGTCCCAAAGAACACATTTATAAGGACTGAAGAAAGCCTGTGGCGGTGCAGCAACACATTCCCTGAATTCTGTTTACGCTGACGTGGACTGGCCCTCAGGATTTCCAGGACTGCAGCATAAAACACACAGGAATTAAAACACTGTCTGCGAGGCTTCAACACAGCAGAGTTTTCTCTTGTTTCCTGGTGTTTTCCGGCTGTTTGGATCCAAACAGGGCCGGCTGTGTGTTCAGGTTACGGCCTTCGTTCCCGCAGACGAGCTCAGATATCTGACAATCCTCCTCCTTCCTGTCTGCTAACCAGCCATTAGCTGATTGGAGGCCGTCCACGTGTGGTAATAATCCAGCGGACGGCGGCGGCGCTGGTGATACTGGTGTCGGTGGTGTGTGGTGGTGGAGGGAGGGGGTCCAGCTATCCCTCCATCCATCCATCCATCCATCCATCCATCCAAATCAGCATTAATCAACACGGTTCATTCCTCCTCGTATCAAATCAGACAAATGATTACTGGCATTCAGGCGACGAGGGCCGTCGACGGCGAGGGGCAGCGCTGCGCCGCAATCAGCCCGCCGCTCGCTTCCTGGAGATCCCGCTGCAGAATCACAGTGTTTTTCTTTTCTTAACTAATCGCCTAATAAACGTGACGATGATTGACGGACGGGGAAGAAAGGAAGTGTGTGTTTCCGCTGGAATAAACGCCCCGATCCTGCACATCACAAACCCGAAGCCGAGAGTATTTAGATCAGCACAGATCAGCCCGGCCTGAAAATACTCATCACTCGGTGTTTTCCTCTCTCAATCACACTCTGTTCCAGCACGGGTAATTTCATTTCACTGTGGTGTAAATACAGCAAACTGACCCGAGAACCACAGAGGAAGAGAGCGTTTAATAAGGATCCATATCTCTGATTTCAGGAGGTGAAGCGTCAACACATCGACCTGCAGGGACGGATGTTTGTCTTGACATAAAACAAGCCGACAGCATCGTTCTGTTTTCTTTACCTGTCCACACAATCTCTGGATATTTAACACGACTCCAAGGCTGCTATGAACAGCTTTAAACCTGCTAATGACAGGACACACACACATTTACACCTGTAAACCTAGAACCAATGATACAACACACATCCTGAATCCAGAATTTTAGAAGCATAAACTGAACCAGTGCAATAATTTACATTATATGGAATTAAACATAAATTAAACAGCAACAAGAGGACGATGTGAAGGTTTTAAATACTGTCACTGAAGTATTTATTATAGGATTCTAGTCTTTTACCTCTATTTTATAAAACCACCAGTTTGACTACAGCTGTTTTTTACTATTTATCTCTTTTAGTTTGTTGGCGTCTGATTTTTCTCCTGCAATATAAATTCCTTCACCTCTATCATGAAGGAGAGACCTACAGAAATACACCTCTGTCACATGAATTCAGGTCACAGCTGACTGGTTTGTGGATTCTCAGTTGTGCTTTCAGTTTTGTTTTGTTCCTCTTTTTACAGGATCCACTGCAGACAGTCTAAACAAAACATGTAAAAGAAAGTGATTTTGGTAAAATATCACGATTCGAAGCTCAGATCTGGAAGATTCTCCAGACAGAACCACACGTCGTACATTCAAGGACATGGAGTCTCTCAGTCTTTACGCTCTGTGGCTGATGCATGGTGACATTTCAGCCTTGTTGTTTAAAGAAAACACGCCCTTCAAAGCCACCAGGTTGTATATTTTAAGTTAAAACTCTTTCGTACCTGCTGGTAACTGATATCTGTCACTGAATTCATCAAATATCTGCCTATGAAAATACTGAAACCTAGTAGAAGGCACACTGCAGGATTAAATAAACAGTCCAAAACCCGCCGACAGGTTCAGGGATTTATACCGTTAAATCTACTGGATTACATTTTATTACTTATATGAATTATTAGACAGCCTTCATAGTATTTACGTGCATTATGACGCTGAAGGCAGCCGTCTTGTGTAGAGCAAAGGCTTTGAGCTCAAGTCAAGCTTTCCTGTGAGACAATAAAATATAAATTGATGTCTACTGAACTGAACCACGGCTTTCAACCTGAAACGGCCTCCTGCTGACGAGGATCAGGCAAACGTCCTCACTTTTCAAAAGCTGTCTTGAAGAACAGTCGCGAATGTCCTAACAGAGCGTCAAAACGAGGCACAGCGTTCACATACAGTTTTCTGAAATAAATGTCCCCCACATTTCCAAAACGCACACATTACCAAAACTATGGTGATCTTTGAATCATTTTCATAATAACCCATTCGTCCAAGAGGTCCTCACCTTCCTCAAACCTTATTCTACGTCCTAAAAGTGAGGATCACACTCGATTCCATTCAACTAATAAATTATCAACAACTGAAAACAACAACAGAGGCTCCAGTTAACTGCAAAGACGTGAGAAAAGTCCAAACTGAGACAAACAAAAAAGGCAACCAAGACCCAGAAAACAATCACAGAAATACAAAAACACCCCACAAATACATCAGTAGTTCCAGAATTAATTTGTTAATTTAAGTTTTCACTAAAATTCAAAAGAAAATCTCACTTTTATTTCCCTCCAACCTGAAATCTACCATCTTCCGTGAGATTTTCTTCTATTTTTAACTGTTTCAAACTGTTGTTGTTTGCTCTCCTGTTCCTGTCTACAGATTCCAGATTCCCATAAAGCTGCTGGTGTATTGGATGAAATCAGTGCTGGTTTTGTTGGTGTTTGTCACACGGATCTGAGCCTCTCCGTCAGCTGTCGGCGCCGCGCTCCGCAGAGCGAAATAAACGCCTTCATTTTTTATTCAGGAAACAACTTTGATGAAATCTGCTTCACCCGGTGGTGCTTGAATCAAAGTGCAAATCAGGGACACTGAGAGCGGCTGCAGGTCGCCGATGGAGATGATGGGAAAGACATCTGATCAAGAAAAATAAAAGTGTGGTGGCCTCGCCTCTCAGGAGGAGGAGAATCAGCTCATCCTGGCTGCTGGAGCCTGATGAAGACGATGAAGATCTAAAAATACGCTTTTTTGCTGCACAGTAATCTGCAGTTTTGCCAGAAAGGCTCCATCAGTGTTACAAGACAAACACCAGACAGACTTTAAATACCTTTTCAGACACGTCTTCTTCTTCCTGCAGTTGGATCAGCTGAGACACAGTTGAAATGATCCCGTCGTCACTTTAACTCCAGTAGAAGCCGATTACTGATCCTGTAGAAAACACAAATGTCAGTTCTAGCTCTTCTACCCTCTTTCATTCCATGATGCTAAAGAAGGCCAAACTACTGAGAAAGAGCCATGTGAAATTAGGACAGACATTTATTTGATTCTGCAATGTGCCTTCAATCAGTCTGCCAAAAAATGAGGCAGCAGGTTTCAGCATTTCTGATGTCCTAGAGACAAATATTTGATCAATTCACTGAGAAATCACAGTTACAAGCAGCTGTAAAGCAGCGATCATTTCAAATATTCATTGACAACCAGTTTTTAAACCTCTGAACCTCTAACCCCACCAGAGGGTTTAAAAGAAATATTATGTTTTTTAAAAAAACACTAAAATAGCACCACTGATCAGCCAGAAAATGAAAAACGAGCAAAAAAATCATCCAATTTCTAACTCTCCAATGGTTTTAGCTGCATATTGGTGGTGAGACGTTCTGCCAGAAATATGAACCAAATTTCAGCTCAAATCTGCAATATTTCAGTAAAACCTATTTATCCTGCACGTCTCATTTAAAACTTCACCAAAACAAGCCGTTCGTATCAGATCCTATAGAGAAACTACAGCTGACTCTCCAGCAGACAGCAGACAAGTAAGGAATCAAATTAAAATGGAAATAGTAAAACATTTTCCAGAACGTACCGTCAGTTTGTGGACTGTTCATCTGGACACTTGGAAAAATGTGGGACATGTTGAATCCATACATTTGTGTGTAATAAATGATAAAAGAAGTGTTTCTGTTTTTATAATGGCCTCCATCATTCTGAGTCCGACTGACAGAAGACTTTTCTGAGTTCTCTCTCCTTCCTCATGTTGTTCTGTTTCCATAGGACTTTAGATTGCAGTGAAAAATGAAGCACAGTGAGGAAAAATGAAACATGAGCAAATAAAAAAGGGCCAAGAAACCACTCAGAGCTCAGAGGGTTAACAAAGGAACTACATATATACGTTGAGCTGTTCAAGAACTCTGGCATGTTACCTGCTGATGAAGAAACAATCTGATTGGCTTCACAAAAAGGTGACCTAAACATTATCGACCACAGTCAAGCACACACCTCCAGTCCCCCCTGAACATGTAAAACAACCATCCCGCTCCCTAAAAACCTAAATAATGAAGAGGGAATCAAAGAGAAGAAACAGGACGAATACCTTCAGAAAGTCGTGTTTCAACCCTGGATGCTGAGATGACTCCTGCCCTGAGCGACGGCCTCCTGTGTGAGAGAAGGTGAACTAAATGAAGGACTGATCAGTGTTTTACGGAGAAAAGCAGCATAAAGCCACGTAAAAGCTATTAAACAAGAATTTTCTGCTTCTTAAAAGAGCATCATAAAGCCAGGAGAGGAAAGCAGCGACTCAAGTTCAGTTTGGAGCTTTTTGTCCTGTACATGAGTATTTTTATCTCCTGCTATATCCTCAAGAAATACTGTACTTTTATTTTAGTTTGTTCTTTTTTCCTGCCTTGATTTCCTGTTTGGAGCGTCACATTTATCTGCTGTCCCTGAATAGAAACTGGATATAAAGGAGAGCAAAGTAGCTCCGACAACAACCTGCTGTCGACACGCTGATGCCTCAAAAATATGTATTTAAGACCAGAAAATATTCAGAAAATGTTCCACAAATGTTAAACAAATATGTCAAAAAGGATCTAATAAAATGTAAAGGGTAAAAAATTATTAAATGCCAAAAAAAATCAGTAAATGTGTGAAAAAATATGCTGAAAATTTTTAAGATTTGAATTTATAAGAAAAATATCAATAAAATGTACAAATTATATTTTTAAAGAATGCAAAAATGTGAACGAAATATTTTAAAAATTTGAAAAAACATAATAAAATCTCCCCCCAAAATTAAATATTAATAAATATAAATGAAAAAGAGCCAAACATTTTTGAATAACGTATGAGGAAAAACAGCCTCAATAATGTGTCTCAAAAATGTGCAAAAAATATGCTGAACATACTTTGGGTAGTATATTAATATAATTTCCAAAACAAGTATAGAAAGTCCCACAAATATTCAAAATGAGTGTATGAATTGGGATCCTATTTTTCTGTTTTACTCATATTTTATTTATCTATTTTATTTGTATTTTTTGGTCATGTTCAGTGTGTTATTACAGGTATTTTCAGTTTTACAGCACAACATCTGCAGCAGTGATATAATTATGCATATAGATATTTCCCATAAGTACATATAAAACACACCTAATAAAATATAGTAGCGGAGTGACAATTAAAGCATCTTATATTGTTTCACTGTAAGTTGATGTGGTTCAATTATTGCTGCACTATGGACAGACATTTTTGTCAACAACAGGCAGCAGATTCACTCTGATTATTATCAGTTATTTATTGAGCACCATGAATATTGCACACACCTTTTACACTGTTTTTATCTGTACATATTCTCTTTGCACAGTACATTTAACATTAGTCTAACTCAGTTCTGTAAATAGCTTCATCAGAGCACTAAATACAAACACACTGAACTAAGATTGTCATGGCACTGATAACTGGTTTACTGCTGTAAATTACAATACAAGCCTTTGTAATTGGAATGTTGTTTCATGGGAGCTTATGAGTGAGCTTTTTCCTCTTTATCTGGACTATTTAAATGGTCGGTCACTGTAAAGTGCTGTTAAATAACATTTGAGTATTCAAAGGCACAACTTCACATATACAGCTATGGAAATCTATCCGTGATATTAATGTGGGCTAATTACAGAAACAAACTGGGATGACTATAAACACAGAGAGCAGCGTCTCACATTTTAAATTCATTTTACTGTGAAATAAGTTGACAATTGTGCCATTAAGAGGCTAAACTCTAATTTTATCCAGGCTCCTCACCTCCTCCATCACCTCTCCACTGACATTAGCCAACTAGCCAGCAAACTAGACCTGCATTAATAAAGTAGCAGCTAGCCAAACTGAAGCTCAGCAACGTCAGCTCACTTAGTTTTATTGTAATATTTCAGCATGAACTTCACTAACAGGAGCTGGTTTGTTCACTACTGGAGCTTTTTATGCTCAGTTTCATCCTTTAATTTGCTCCCAGATTACACAGTAACGGGATGCTAATCGGGCTAATGCTAATCGTCAAACTAGCTTAACGTCTTTGGAACTTTAGCTACTTTGCTAGCGGCTATGAAGCTAACTTCCTGCCGAGATAAAAACGTTTTTTAACGCGGTTCTGGCTCGTTTTAGGATCTCCGCTGCTTTATGAAGCTCGGTCTGACTGTATTTAAATTATCACTAAGCAGGTCTAGACGAACCTCCGTGGGTTTGTGCTCACCGCGGGTCGGGCCTCCTCTTCCTCCTCTTCCTCCTCCTCTCTGACCCGCCGCCATTTTGCCTCAGTACCTGCTGCTGCTCACAAGATGGCGGAGTGAAGCCAGAAGGTGTTTGTTAAAGCTCGAATATCGAGTTTAATGTGTCTGTAGCTGCTTTTATCTTCATTAAACGGTCATAAAAACATCATTAATATGTCTCTGCATTATTGCTTTACTGCCTCAGGATCAGTGCCAGTATTACTTAATAATTTTCTATTCCAGTCTTAATTTTTCGTACTTATTTTTATTTAGCATTTCATCCTCCACCTTCCCTGTAATGTTGATCCAACGGTGCTCTGCAACAACAAATGAAAAATCAGTGAAGGATCTGGAAGCAGGGCGGTCGAGAAAACGCTAAAATAATAAACCTTCCAGTCACACATTGTAAAAACAACTAATTACGATTATAATTGTTGACAAGGACATTGTTTATCAATTATTATGTCAATCTTATGTCATTATGATGAGATGTACATTAATATATTTTGTGATTTAAAGTGTTTTTATCTGTAATTTAACAAAATGGGGAAATTCTGTAAGACTTTAAACATGATTTACCATCTTTCAGTGGAAAACATCTGTAAAATCAGGATTTGACTTTCCAAATTTAAATACAGTAAAAACTGTGAAATTTTACATTAATTTTATAGTTTTAAATTTAGTAAAATTTGAAATTGTTTTTATTAAATTAAATTAAATAATAATAATAGTTAATTTTTATTTTATTAAATTAAATAATAATTAATATTTTTATTTTATTTTAATTTTTACATTTTAATTTTCAATTTTAATTTTACATAGTAATTAGTTTTTTAACAGTGGCAAACTGTTAAAGAAAAAATCACTGTTTGCTAAAATACAGATTTATGATGTGGACGTTATTCACAGTTTTGGTCTGTTTTTTTAAAATCATGTAAATATTATTTTCGATTTTAAAAGTTTAATTTTACTAGTTTTATTCTATATTTAACAAAACTGAGAAAATATGTAAAAATAGAAGTTTTAAAGACAACCTACCATTTTATAATCCTTAATTTACATAGTTTTTCTTTCAAAAATGGCAAATATAATTAAATAACCAATAAAATAAGTAGCAGGATTGTAATTTAAGGTCAAAACAACAAATTACGCTTTATCATTTATTACATAATCAGACTTTTGATGTGGACATTTTTCACAGTTTTGGTCTTTTTTATGGAATTAATTTTTATTTTCTGATTTTATTTGATTTTATATCTAATTTAACAAAAGAGGGAAAACAAATAAAAAGTAAATTGTTCAGACTATTCCAGGTGAAAACATTCTATTTGTACAGAGTAACTCTGGGTTTCAGGCCTTAGAGGACAGTCTTCGTGTTCCAGGTCCTGATATTTATTTAGTTTTATCACCAACAAACTAAACAAAGTGGAGGATGTTCCATAACTGATACTTCAGAGAGCGATAAGGTGAAACCAGCGGCTCTGGTTCTCTCTCAGTCAGTTTACTTTCAGTCCGAGGACGCTGAGGCCTCGTCTGAACCTGCCCCAGTCAGCTCCAATCAGCTGCTGCCTGACGGTTGTCAAAGCAACGGGTTGAAAAGGTGTTTGATGTGGGGAAACACAACAGTAAAGCTGCCCTCGCCCGCCGGACCGACCAATCAGCTGCTGCCCCCGCCGCTGACATGTGACAGCGCTTAAAGCTCCGCCCGCCTCAACCAGAGGCCCGAATCAGAGTCACGAGACCCAATAATCTGACCGGAGGACCGGGAGGGAAGAAAACAAGATGGAGGAGCTGAGCAGGAAGAGGAATGTTTCATGTAAACACAGAAGAAGAAGCAGAACCAGAAGAAGAATGTCCAGCCTCTGCAGGTTTCAGTCTTCTGGTTCAGCTGCTCGACTCTCTTTAACCTCCACGTGAACTTTTAAACACTCTGCATGACTTCATTATCCCACAACAAAGAAAAACAAAGCCTTCAAGAGACACAAGGCGGCCATGACAAGTGTAAAATAACCACAAAAAGACACAAAAAGGTTGAAAACAGCCACAAATATAAATGTAAAAGACTTAAACAGAAACATGCGACATAAGAAAAGGAACATAAAATATAAAGCAGCTACGAAGAGACGCTAAAAACGCTGCAAAGACACACAAACAGTGACAAAGAGACCAAAAAAAAACTGCAAATAGAAACAAAACAGAACAAAAAGTGTAAAATAGCCACAAAGAGACACAAAACAACCACAAAGAGACAAAAACAACCACAAAGAGGCGCAAAACAACAACAAAGAGACACAAAACAACCACAAAGAGACAAAAACAACCACAAAGAGGCGCAAAACAACAACAAAGAGACAAAAAACAACCACAAAGAGACAAAAACAACCACAAATAGACAAAAACAACCACAAAGACACACAAAACAACAACAAACAGACAAAAAACAACCACAAAGAGACAAAAACAACCACAAAGAGACAAAAACAACCACAAAGAGAGTCAAAACAACAACAAAGAGACACAAAACAACCACAAAGAGACTCAAAACAACAACAACGAGACACAAAACATCAACAAAGAGACAAAAAACAACCACAAAGAGACAAAAACAACCACAAAGAGACAAAAACAACCACAAAGAGACACAAAACAACCACAAAGAGACAAAAACAACCACAAAGAGACAAAAACAACAACAAAGAGACACAAAACATCAACAAAGAGACAAAAAACAACAACAAAGAGACAAAAACAACCACAAAGAGACAAAAACAACAACAAAGAGACACAAAACATCAACAAAGAGACAAAAAACAACCACAAAGAGACAAAAACAACCACAAAGAGGCGCAAAACAACAACAAAGAGACACAAAACAACCACAAAGAGACAAAAACAACCACAAAGAGGCGCAAAACAACAACAAAGAGACAAAAAACAACCACAAAGAGACAAAAACAACCACAAATAGACAAAAACAACCACAAAGACACACAAAACAACAACAAAGAGACAAAAAACAACCACAAAGAGACAAAAACAACCACAAAGAGACAAAAACAACCACAAAGAGACTCAAAACAACAACAAAGAGACACAAAACAACCACAAAGAGACTCAAAACAACAACAAAGAGACACAAAACATCAACAAAGAGACAAAAAACAACCACAAAGAGACAAAAACAACCACAAAGAGACAAAAACAACCACAAAGAGACACAAAACAACCACAAAGAGACAAAACAACCACAAAGAGACACAAAACAACCTCAAAGAGACACAAAACAACCATAAAGACACACAAAACAACAACAAAGAGACAAAAAACAACCACAAAGAGACAAAAACAACCACAAAGAGACACAAAACAACCACAAAGAGACACAAAACAACAAAGACACACAAAACAACCACAAAGACACACAAAACAACAACAAAGAGACACAAAACAACAACAAAGAGATGGTGATCTGAAGGAACAGAGGTTTATTTATTTCTGACAAACCATTTGTAGTAAATCATTAAATATTTCGGTGGCAGAAGCTCAGAGGGATTTAAACGTCCAAACCAGGAGTTAAGTCGGTTCATGAGATTCTTCTGCAGCTTTTCTTCCCTTCCACAGATGAAGACATGGTTCAGTATTTAGAGCAAACACCTGAAGATCCTCCTGACGACAGCGGACCTCTAAAAGAGAATCAGTTTGTCCTGCAGGACTCCGAACGATGTGGCTCCTTTTAATTCAGTTCCTCCTCTTCACGTCTCCATAAAGGTCGCAGTCATTCTCTCTTTTACAAATGATGTTTCACCTTCACAGAACTTTATTAAACCCTGTCTGCTGTGAATTGCCTTCAGACTGCAGCTAATTTAAAAATGGTGAACTTCTGTACCATCATTTTAAAAAGAAAAGAATTGTTGGCATGTGTTGGACATAGTTTAACAAGCAAATATTGAGTCCTCTTGAAACACTGGCTTCACATGAAGGAAGTATTAGCTTTTTCCAGTCCTTTATTTCACAAAGATTTGATATTCTTCAGACATAAAACGACCACAAAGAGACACAAAACAACAACAAAGAGACAAAACAACCACAAAGAGACGCAAAACAACCACAAAGAGACACAAAACAACAACAAAGAGACAAAACAACTTCAAGGAGACACAAAACAACCACAAAGAGACACAAAACAACCACAAAGAGACACAAAACAACAACAAAGAGACACAAAACAACCACAAACAGACACAAAACAACCACAAAGACACAAAACAACAACAAAGAGACAAAAAACAACAACAAAGAGAAACAAAACAACCACAAACAGACACAAAACAACCACAAACAGACAAAACAACCACAAAGAGACACAAAACAACGACAAAGAGACACAAAACAACCACAAAGAGACAAAAAACAACAACAAAGAGACAAAACAACTTCAAGGAGACACAAAACAACAACAAAGAGACACAAAACAACCACAAAGAGACACAAAACAACCACAAAGAGACACAAAACAACCACAAAGAGACACAAAACAACGACAAAGACACAAAACAACAACAAAGAGACACAAAACAACAACAAAAAGACAAAAAACCACAAAGACACAAAACAACAACAACAAAAAGACACAAAACAACCACAAACAGACAAAAAACAACCTCAAGGAGACACAAAACAACAACAAAGAGACACAAAAATTAACTTTTCAGTGATTAAGTAATATAATTTCAAAAGTATTGTCAAAACCATTTAAGAAAATGAAACTTGAGCTACGTTTTCTACTGTTATTTATTAAATTTAAACTTAAAAACATGTGTTCATAATGACAGGACATATTACTAAAAACTATTTTTACGTAGTGGTTGAAGCATTTTTATGAGCCTCTAAATCAGTGTAGTTTGTTGTCCCAACTCAAAAAGATTGAAGAAAACTATTTTTATTGCACTAATTTTATTTAATTGAGCAAATAAATGTTGGTTTCAGCCCCATTTTGATCTTATTTCATTTAATCTGTTTTCTCTGTAAAATGCACTTTTTTTTTTTTTTTTTACAAAAATTTAAAAATAACGCCCAGAAAAATGTCTCACAAGCTTTACTGATATTAGTCATCTGTTAAACTAATCACCAACTACTCTGATAATCAATAATCAGTCTGAGTCATTCTTTAATAAAACTCTGTGGATTAATCTTCAGTGTCAATACTTCCTGGTTTCTTTCCTCCTCTCTGACAGTAAACTGGAGATCTCATGACTGAACAGGACATCTGAGGAACTCTGATCCACATTTTACATCATTTTATGGATTTTATTTAAGGGATAATTGGTCCTGATAATAACCACATGGTGCAGCCTCAGTTTCAGATTTGAGAGTTGTGTTTCATGCGCCTGTCCTCCACCCCGACCTCCTCCTCCATCGTCCAGAATCTCCAGCAGATGAACCGACGGTGGCATCGTCTGCTGTCGTGTTTAAACTCCTTGTTCTTATTACTTCATTGTCTCTACTCATGTTGTGTTTAAAGTTTCCTGTTTTAATCGAACAGATCTTCGGTTTGAGTCTCGCTGCTTTAAATGTGCAGCAGCTAATTACACGAAGCTGTGTTGATGGGTTTCTGTTGAACCTCTGAACCGTTCCGACGTGAAGAACTTTTACATTTTCACAGATATCTTTAAAAAGCCTCTTCAACCTGTGGATGTTGTGTAACTGAACCTCACAGCGTCGTGCTTCTTCTCCCTGCAGCTCTGATCATTATCGAACACTCCTTCTGACAGTCGGGGTCACAAACTGCTATTTTCTACAAACATGATCCACAGAGACTGTTGAGCTGATGAAGACCAGTCGTACACGAAGGTTAGCCTCAGGAGAAAAGGTCACATTAGCTTTCTAATTTAGCCGGCGGCGCCTGTGATTGGCTGCTGGAGTGGAGTCATCCTGGGAGATAGAAGGACAAAGAGCGCTTTAGTTCCCCGCTGAAGGCCGGAGCTGCTCAGAAACCAATCTGAGAGCTATTATCTGCTCGTCTCTCATCAGATTGGAAGCAGGTCTGATTTAATCGAGCTAATCTCCCCCGCTGCTGCTGCACCAACCGGCTGCAGCTCCAATCATTTCCCCGCCTGACGAACCCTCCGGTCATTTTCTTTTAGCACCAGGATCCTTATTAAGAGCATCTCTAATTTTCTCCCTGTCTCACCGAGTGGCGGCGGGAGGAGGAGGAGGGCGTCGGCACGGTGATTACGGTTACCGTGACGACGGTCCGGCGGTGCTCCGGGATCACGGCCGGGCGGGGTGATGGAGAGCTGAAATTGCATTCCATTAGTGCTAATACGGAGACATTAAGAGCCTGTCTGCAGCGCGGCCGCTAACGGTCACTAATTCATCCAATCAGCTCGCAGGCAGACGCTTCGCCGAGTCATCACGACCTCGCCGCCGATTAGCGCCTGATTGACAGCAGCCAACGCTTTGTTTTAAACGGAGACGAAAGGCCGAGAGACTCTCCTCCAGCCGACTGAGCAGCAATTCACCAGAACCAGTTTTACATCCTGCTGGTCTGCTGATTCTGGATCAGATTGAAGGTTTTACCGTCTGGAGTTAAACCAAACCTTAAACAGCGGGTGACATATCGGCCTGATGCATTATTTCATCTGTGTGTTTATTGTGCAGAACTTTTTGCAGCTCGAAACGTGTCTTAAGGATAAACCAGACTGAGGTGAAGCTGCATCAACGGTTAGAGCTAGCGCTGTTAGCAGCCACGATGCTAATGAACCAATAAAACACCAAAACGTCAAAAGACATTTTCTTAAAAGTCGTTTTAAAACAGTCTGTATGTTCGTCTTCTCCTGCACAGGGATCACTGCTGTCACTGTTCCACATGTGAATCCTGTCTGCTGTTCTTTACCGTAGAGTCGACCGGCCCATTAGCTAATACAGGCTAATGCTAAGGGCACTGTGGCCTCCAGGGGGCGCCACAGAATCTGGAAAAATTTCACATTCACTAAAACTAGTAACAGGTGGTCCTCGGTGTACGAACGTTTCCACGATGCATCATCAGCTGATTTTCGGTGTATGTCAGATTTTATACCTGAACTAATGATGATGACCTGAATGAGGCTTTTTCACATCCTTTATGTGCTGTTGGGAGGTCAGAGCCTGAATGAAGGATGATGCCGCTGATCTCTCCATTGCCCTCCATCTGTCAGTAGATCAGTATCTTCAGGTTAAAGTAGAGACACAACATGTCCCCAGTAGCCAGTTAGCTTGCTAGCATCGTGCCTCATCCACATCTATACAATCTGCGCTACATTGGCTCACAGCCTCCCAGATTTGAGCTGGAGATACATTCACATTGACGAAACAGCGAAAAGAAAACGGCACTGAGCCTTTAAGTCTCTCTGTGGTCTAAAACGAGGGAATAAACTCGAACACAAACATTAAAGTAAAGTTTCAAGTCGCCAAACGTAGCCTTTGTTGGATCGGCTCAACCGAGAGCTCAGCAAAGTAAAGCGATGCCGTGACGCCTTCAAGTTCAAGTTCTTCTTCGTTGGTACGTCGCCTGACTCAGAGTTCCCCCTGTGACTGTGTTCGCTAGTTCTATTAGCGTATTATTGACGAACCAAACCGCTGATGTCCAGACGAGGTCTTTAAGTAGTTTATGGGAGTCGTTCGTAACCACAGACCGTCGTAAACCGAGGATCTCCTGCAATCACTTATTTTCCCAACCAGACTCGCCCCCTGCTGGCTGCTAGAGAGAATGCAGGCTAATGGCTACGTTCATCTTTCACATACGGCGCTCGGCTAGCTGTTAGCTTTATGCTAAGCTAACAAACATGAATACACTCAGCGAGAAAGAGCACAGGTGCAGATGTAACCCTTTACCCAGCGTCTGCTGCTGGTGGATTGTTTTCATGCTACAGACGGTGTTTCAGGGTTTGACGTTAGCTAGCGGCGGGTGTTTCAAAGTGTCCTCTGAATGTTTCCGGCTTTGGCGTCCAAACGTTCGACTGTTTCTAGACGCGGCTTCGGTCTCTGGAGAGCTCACAGTGTTTCTGTCTGCAGTACCTTTAAAGATGTATTTTTCTCCTGGGTCATGTTTAAATAAAGATATTTTAAAATCATACTTTTGGAATTTTCCAGCTAAGAAAACCAGTACAATTCTCAGAAAAAGAAAGGTTCTTCAATGGTTCTTTAGAAGGTTCTTCTCCACCAAGAAGAACCAGGTCCTAGTTCTGGTTCTTAGTTGGTTCTAATCTGGTTCCTCCTAAGAACCTGTTTGGAGCCCAGTTGGAGCCATTGGGTCACCGTAAAACCACTACGCTAGCATCCATTACATAGCAGTTAAACAAATGCAGTAAGTTGATGATAATATCTATGTTTATCTCTATAGATGGTCTTAAGGCTGATTGTGAGGCGGAGGTCCTCCTGTTGCCTGGACACATCCGTGATCACGCTACTGGTGGGACACAACTGTAGCGGATTTCAGGTCAACAGTTTGTGCTAAACTTCCGTGTGTCCCGGGAGTCATTCCAACACATGTGTGATGGGACCAGGGACGTCCTGGAGAACAAGGACACTAATTAGCGCTTGTGTGTCCCTTTCCACAGCGTTTAAACCTCTTCTAACCAGCAGACGGGTCTATTCATATGTATAAAAATAGATTCTGACGTTCAGACGTTACGTTTTCGTGGTTTTCTGTTGGACATCGGTAAACCTGGAGGCCTCAGACTTGATTTCATGTCCTGTTTTAATCCCAGCAGAGTTTAAAGTAGCTTTGTGCTTCAGAATAAACACCAGCTGACAGTTTGCTGAGTTTAGTTCCTGTGTGTCTCTGTGGTTTTGTGTTGTTACTGTTTTTGTGTCTCTGGGATTCAGACAACATGATGACAGTCATTGGGTTTGTCTGAGTGGTCAAGTTTTCCTGTTTTGTGTCTCTTTGTGGATGTTTTGTGTCTCTTTGTTGTTGTTTTGTGTCTCTTTGTTGTTGTTTTGTGTCTCTTTGTTGTTGTTTTGTGTCTCTTTGTTGTTGTTTTGTGTCTCTTTGTTGTTGTTTTGTGTCTCTTTGTTGTTGTTTTGTGTCTCTTTGTTGTTGTTTTGTGTCTCTTTGTTGTTGTTTTGTGTCTCTTTGTTGTTGTTTTGTGTCTCTTTGTGGTTGTTTTGTGTCTCTTTGTGGTTGTTTTGTGTCTCTTTGTGGATGTTTTGTGTCTTTGTTGTTGTTTTGTGTCTCTTTGTTGTTGTTTTGTGTCTCTTTGTTGTGGTTTTGTGTCTCTTTGTTGTTGTTTTGTGTCTCTTTGTTGTTGTTTTGTGTCTCTTTGTGGTTGTTTTGTGTCTCTTTGTGGATGTTTTGTGTCTTTGTGGTTGTTTTGTGTCTCTTTGTGGTTGTTTTGTGTCTCTTTGTGGATGTTTTGTGTCTTTGTTGTTGTTTTGTGTCTCTTTGTTGTTGTTTTGTGTCTCTTTGTTGTGGTTTTGTGTCTCTTTGTGGTTGTTTTGTGTCTCTTTGTTGTTGTTTTGTGTCTCTTTGTTGTTGTTTTGTGTCTCTTTGTGGTTGTTTTGTGTCTCTTTGTGGATGTTTTGTGTCTTTGTTGTTGTTTTGTGTCTCTT
>CM045462.1:32305119-32369520 GCA_024666655.1 Dascyllus trimaculatus | reverse complement strand
CGCTACAGCTCCACGCTAAAGACGCTAAAAAGAGCACCCCTACAGCTCCACGCTAAAGACAGCACCGCTACAGCTCCACGCTAAAGACAGCACCGCTACAGCTCCACGCTAAAGACGCTAAAAAGAGCACCGCTACAGCTCCACGCTAAAGACGGCACCGCTACAGCTCCATGCTAAACACTGCACCGCTACAGCTCCACACTAAACACTGCACCGCTACAGCTCCACGCTAAAGACGCTAAAAAGAGCACCCCTACAGCTCCACGCTAAAGACAGCACCGCTACAGCTCCACGCTAAAGACAGCACCGCTACAGCTCCACGCTAAAGACGCTAAAAAGAGCACCGCTACAGCTCCATGCTAAAGACGGCACCGCTACAGCTCCACACTAAACACTGCACCGCTACAGCTCCACGCTAAAGACAGCACCGCTACAGCTCCACGCTAAAGACGCTAAAGACGGCACCGCTACAGCTCCACGTTAAAGACGGCATCGCTACAGCTCCACGCTAAAGACAGCACCGCTACCGCACCACGCTAAAGACGCTAAAGACAGCACTGCTACAACTCCACGTTAAAGACAGCACCGCTACAGCTCCACGCTAAAGACAGCACCGCTACAGCTCCACGTTAAAGACGGAACCGCTAAAGCTCCAAACTAAAGACAGCACCGCTACAGCTCCATGTTAACAACAAACCAACAGAAGAACAAAACAACAAACCGGCAAACCAACAGAAGAACAAACCAACAAGACAACAAACCAAAAAACCAACAAACCAACAAAACCAACAAGACAACTAACCAACAAGACAACAAACCAACAAAACCAACAAGACAACTAACCAACAAGACAACAAACCAACAAAACCAACAAGACAACTAACCAATAAGCCAACAGAACAACAAACCAACAAGACAACAAACCAACAAGACAACAAACCAACAAAACCAACAAGACAACAAACCAACAAGACAACAAACCAACAAACCAACAGAACAACAAACCAACAAACCAACAGAACAACAAACCAACAGAACAACAAACCAACAGAACAACAAACCAACAAACCAACAAGACAACAGAACAACAAACCAACAGAACAACAAACCAACAAACCAACAGAACAACAAACCAACAGAACAACAAACCAACAGTACAACAAACCAACAGAACAACAAACCAACAAACCAGCAGAACAACAAACCAACAAACCAACAGAACAACAAACCAACAAACCAACAAACCAACAAGACAACAGAACAACAAACCAACAAACCAACAAACCAACAAGACAACAAACCAACAAACCAACAGAACAACAAACCAACAGAACCACAAACCAACAAGACAACAAACCAACAGAACAACAAACCAACAAACCAACAAACCAACAGAACAACAAACCAACAAACCAACAAACCAACAAGACAACAGAACAACAAACCAACAGAACCACAAACCAACAAGACAACAAATCAACAAACTAATAAGCCAACATCTCTGATCATTTAAAGTCGACCCACTAAACTGATCATCTGAGACCTTTTCTGCTCATTTTGTGTCTCTTTTTAGTTTTTCTTCACCACTTTGTGGTTGTTTGGTTTGTTTTTGATGATGTTTGTGGCTGATTTGTGTCATTTTTAGTCATTTTTCTGTCTGTTTCTGGTCATTTTGTGTCTTTTTTTGTTGTTTTCTGTCTCTTTGTTGTCATCTTGGGCATGGTTTTAGTCCCATTGACGTTGTGTATTTAGTTTGTGTCTCTTTTTATTTATTCTTCATCATCATGAGGTTGTTTTGTGTCTCTTCATGGTTATTTTCCATTTATTGTGTAAATGTCTCCTCTTAGTAATCAATAAAGTCTATCTAATCCTGTGTTTTGTTGTGTATTTATTTAGTCATTTTCCATCTACCTGTTGTTGTTTTGTGTCTCTTTGTGGTCATTTGTGAATTTATTGTATGAATTTCTCTGCTGAAGAATCAATAAAGTTGATCTTATCCTGTCTCTCGTGTGCTTTGGTCATTTTTGGATTGTCTGTGGTGTTTTGTGGATGTGTTTGTCGTTACTTTTGTGTATATCTTGTTAGTTTTTCGTTTATCGTGTGAATTTCCTCATTAAAAGAACCATTGAAGCTGATCTTGTCCTGTCTTTTGTTTCGGTCGTTCATATATTAAAGCTCTGAGTAAACTTTAGAGGGAAAGTCCGACATCATCTTCATGGGAGGAGGTCGGGGCGGATGACGGGCGAACAAGACGCACAACTTCCTGTCTGTCGGTTATTTTCCTAAAATGAAATCAATGAATGAGGCTGAATTTTAACCATTTTTATTGAATGATTACCTGAACTCATTAATCGATGATCAGAACAGCTACAGGTTCATATTTGAAGCTTTAATTTGGAAATAATTGTTAGATTTTAGAACCAGGACTCTCTGACAGACCTGTTGGAGGTTCAGTTGGAGGTTTGCGTCGAATATTAAATTAATCTACGACTATTCTGATCGTCGACTGATCAGTGTGAACATGTTTTAAAATATAAACAGTCTAAATTCTCTGATTTATTCGTCTCCGGAGTGAATATTTGCTGTTTCTGTGACGGTAAACTGTATTTTCTGACACCTTAGAGACCAAACAGCTGATGGGTTCATCCCCAAATGATCTACGCACCAAACGACAGCTAGAATCACGTCAACGTCTCTCAGAGTTTGCGTTTTTCAACATCCTTTTTCTGGACTTCGAGCTGAACATTGGAACGAACACGTGGAATAAAACTAAAGCAGTCAGCTGATGGAGCGTCTGGTTTACCTTCATGAAGGAAAACAACGGAGGATAAATGGATCCACGGCCACCAGATCTGGTTCAGTCGCCATCTTCATGTCTAAAAACCACATTTACAGCCGTATATTTAAAACAACAACCAAAGAAGGATGAATTAAAGGCAGCAGGTCGACCCTCCAGTGGGATCCAACCTGAATAATTCACATATGTGGGATTAAATAAGACATAAAACACTGATTTAGTTGACTATAAAACACAATAGGGTGTTAATAATTATGAGGATGAACCAGTTTAATACGAACACTGAGGCCTGCTGGTTTTATTGGTTCTAGAAGTTAATCTGACTCATTTAAACATCAGGACTAAGAGCTGACAGCAGATGAATCCCACAAGTTAAAGTTGTAAATGTTCACGGAGACGAGCTGCTTCTGTTTATCAGGTTTATTAATGCTGTGAACTGCTGTGTTCGGTTCATTCTCTCCTGAAGCTGAACCCTCCTTCCATCGCAAACGTTGAAATAGAAATAAAAAAGAGCAGCTGGGAGGGAAACCAGAGGATGGAGGAGAAGCTCGGATCAAACCAGACGTCTGACACAGTTCAACATGTCAGAGGTTTTACATGCTGACTCCATGTTCGTCACAGCTTCATCCTCCAGGAGGTGAATGAAAGCAGTTGGTCTGAGCAGAAAGGCCTTTTGTTGGACGGACGCATCCCGTCAGCTGCATCCATTCAGGCCGGAGAAGGTTTCTCCTCCTCAAACGGTGTAAATCTGATTCTGCTGCTCAGACGTCTGTTTGAACCTGCAGCTTCTCTTCTGTTGGCGGCAAAAATAAACCTGATAACAGACAAAGCGAGGGCCCTGGTCGGCCCCTGATCGGCCCCTGGTCGGCCCCTGATCGGCCCCTGATCGGCCCCTGATTGGGCCCTGATCGGCCCCTAGGCTTCGCTTCACCGCCCCTCAGTCCCTTCTGCTAATCTGATTAACTGTTGGGGCTCCTCGGAGCGTTCTCTGCTTTAATCTGGAGCCAGAAGAAGGTTTAAAGGAGCAGCTCTGGGCTCCTGGATCTACTTCCTGCAGCGGATGAATCCTCGCTTCAGCTGCATGTTTGTGACCTCCAGCAGAAAACAAAGTGCTCTGCTGAACTTCCTCCAAACCCCGGCCCTGGTTTAAATCCTCCTCGAGGTAAAAGCGACAGAGAGGTGTCGAGGCGTCAGGAGGAAGGTTGGGGGAGATGAAAAGAGAGTAATGAGGCGAGAAAACGGCGGCGAGCGGAGACATATGGCCGCTGTTGGTTCAGGCTTCCAGCCGGCGGCGTGGATCTGACAGCTGAACACAACGAAACAGAAAGAAGAGACGGATCCAGAGCTGCAGCAGAACCACAGTGTTCTAGTTGGTCAGATCACTGAGCTCTGAGCTGATGGAGCCTGAAACATAACGTGAGAATAAACCAGAGATAAATCAGGATCAAGGAAACGACACAGCAGGAGGACGAAGGAGGAGAAGGAGGAGAAGGATTAGAGCAGAGCAGCAGCAAACCAGAGAAACACTCAGTAGAATAAAACGAAACGTCTCCAGATAAAAACAGACGAGCAGAAAAACCAGAGAACAGCATGAGATAGAAAATAATAAAGGAGATGAATTCATTTATTTCTACATTTAAACATGAAGCTTGTGAGGAATTTAAAGACAGAAAGAAACATAACATGACACCAAACACATGAACATCCCTGAATGCAGGATTTAAACTGACTCCTTTATAATTTATGAATGTTTTTATGTTCATGAGAATTATTAAATGAACTAAACTGGATGTGAAGCAGCTCCGACTCACTGTGGAGGAAAAACTAAAGCAGATAAAACACAAGGATTCAGTAAATAAAGCAGGAATTAAATTAAATGAAAGTGTTTTGTTGGTTTTAATGATGCATTTAATGGTTTTCTTCTTCCAGAGGATTTTAGGGGGAATCCTCCTCCTGCAGCTCCGACCCTCCGTCCTCCTCCTCCGGGTCCACAGGAGGAGGACGAGGCGCTCCTCCTCCTCCTCCAGCGCTGCTCCGGGCCTCAGCAGGACGACGCCTAACGAGACGCGGCACAAAGAGTCCGGAGGTTCCTCTGAAGCCTCGGTCGGCTGCAGCAAAACGCAGAAAACCAGAGGAAAGAAAGAAACCTGAGGGGGAGAAGAGGCTCCCAGTACAGCACCAGTAAGACAGAAAGACACGGCCACATTTACAACAACAACAACAACAACAACAACAACAATAATGATAAAAATATTAATAATAATAGTAAAAATAACAACAACAACAACAACAATAATAATGATAAAAATAATAATAATAACAACAATTACAACAACAAAAATAACAGTAATAATAATAATAAAAATATTAATAATAATAGTAAAAATAACAACAACAACAACAATAATAATAATGATTTTAAAAATAGTAATATTAATAACAACAATAATAATGATAAAAATATTAATAATAACAACAACAATAACAACAACAAAAATAACAGTAACAATAATAATAACAATAATATTAATAACAACACTAACAATAATAATAACAATGACGATAATAATAATAACAACAACAACAATAATAATAACAATAGTATTAATAACAACAATAATAATAATAACAGTGACGATAATAATAATAACAACAACAATAATAACGATAATAATAATATCAATAAAAATAATTATAACAACAACAACACCAATAATAGTAACAATAAAAACAATAATATTAATAACAACAATAACAATAATAATAATAACAGTGATGATAATAATAATAACGACAATAATAATAACAATAATAATAAAACAATAATAACGATAATAATAACAACAATAAAAAACAATAATAACAATAATAATAATAATAATGTTCTCTTCATATTTCCTTCCTCTCCTTCGGCTCCTCTTCATTTTATTTTCTGGATCTTTAATTCTCCAGATCAGTGAAATGAGTCCTGATGTTTTCTTCTGTCCGTCTTTTCTTCCCGTTCTGACGCCTTCGTCTTCGCAGCGGCTCAGAAACAGAACGAATGAAAACAGGAGCAGAAACAGAAACCAATAAATCCTCACGGATAAATAAAGATATCGATAAATCTATCGGCTGATTATCAGAATGAACCTGTGATCAATAAGGTGGTGATAAAGGATTCAGATGGTTGATGATTCATTGATCACTGTTTTTATTCACTGCTTCATAATAAAGAACTTTTCCCTGTTATTCATTTAAAACAAGAAGCTTCACGACAAAATGAATTAAATCTAATTATTATTTCGGTTTAATTTGTCTTTTATTAACCAGTCAGATCGTTTTCATTCATTTACTGTGAAGCTTCATTTATTTCCATTCTGATTTAAACAGGAGGCGTTTTTAATTCTGCTCCTGTGTTTTTTAAGCCACATTTATTTATGACATAAATAATACTAATAAACTCATAATAAATAAATAAACTCATGAGCTCCAAGGAGTTTTTATCCCTTTATATAATTAATAATGATGATTTCGATTGTTATGGACACAGATGTATTTATGAATCCATCCATTTACTACATGTTGTTGTTATTATTATTGTATATTTATAATAATAAATAATAAACATTTCTACTACAGACACACAGACGTGTATTTAAACCTGTTCATGATGATAAATAATTACCTTCATACATGTTTTAATTTATTACATGGAAATAAAACCAGAACAACCAACAGTCACAGAAATAAAATGATTCCTACATGCTGCTGTATTTATAGACACATAATAATAATAATAATAATATATTTATTATAAATATTAAATGTTCTCATCAGATGGTATAAATATAAACTGATATCAATGCATTTTTTATTATTTTCTAAATGTTCTGTTCATGTTTTATTCATGTTATTATTGTCGACACAATATTATTAATAATTAATGTCAAATAAAGACGCAAAGTGACTTAGAGAACATTTAGAGAACGTTTAGAGAACATTTAGAGAACATTTAAATAACGTTTAAATAACGTTTAAATAACGAAGCAGCAACAAAACCAGTTTAGATTCAAACTAAATTCACCTGTTTGGTTTTTATGCTCATATAGACGATTCAACAGACTGAGTGTGTAACTGTGTCGTGTTGTTTCCACACACACACACACCAACACACACACACACACACACACACACACACACACCAACACACACCTCATGTGAAGACAAAGAGGATTCGGTTCAGTTTTTTCCTGCAGCTGCTTTGACTCGACGACTCGTTTACACACATGTGACCGGCCTGAGTGTGTGTGTGAGTGTGTGTGAGTGTGTGTGTGTGTGTGTGTGTGTGTGTGTGTGTGTGTGTGTCGACCTGCAGTTTGAAGGCTCCAGAGTTTCAGTGTTTCTGGAATCAGCTGCTGGAGCCTCTGAACGCCTCAGTCTTCCTCCTCCTCGCTGCCTCTCTGCTGCGTCTCGGCTCTTTTAATTGGCATATAGGGAGGCTTGTTTGTTTTTGTTGTCTGCTGTTTCTTAAATGTGTGTGTTCGTGTTCATGTGGCCCCCGGTGTCCCAACAAGCACCGCGGTAGGTGTTGGGAGGCGACAAACACACAACAACAAAAACAACACACAGCAGACAAAATGCATGACAAAGACTGGAATCACACACACACACAGCAAACCTGTTAGAACACAAAACACACACCAGAACATGCACACACTCACACACACTCACACACACACTCACACACTGCTGTTGCCTCTCATGTGGCGCCATCTAGTGGCCACGTCGGCTCTCGGCTGGGCTTCTGGTGGAACGACGGAGGAGTTCAGATGTGAGGAGACAGAGAGGCTGAACGACTGGTTCAGAGTCTGTCTGATCAGGAAAGGACTGAAGTGGATCCGACACAAACCTGTTCACTGATTATTCAAACTGAGGAACATCAGCGGTGTTCAGAAGAACCAGAAGGACTGAGCTGGATCCAAACAGAGAGAAGCTAAACTGATGAGGAGTTGAGGCACCTGGCTGCAGACCTGCACTGTGAGGACAGGAAGTAACGGGTAAATAAAGGAAAGGACATTTAAAGCGTCCAGTCCGGTAGGTGGTGGTGACGCATGTGAAGTTGGTTTGCTAACCGCTAATTAAATCAAAGAAGAAGAAGCAGCCGTTTAACGAGTGGTTGTGGCTGTTTCTCAGTATTCCTACTTGTCCACTGTACGACCATGATGTGACACAACATGTAGTTATAAAGTGGTTGTATAAACATCAAATCTGTGGTCAGTTTATCAGATAAATTCTGCTTATAAATTGACTCCAGTGGTTTCTTAGATGTGAGTGTCCCCGTTAGACAGCTACTACCAGGCGGTCAGCGCTCACAGCTCCCCGCTGACAGCAGCCTTAGCTCGGATAGACTTTCTGAAATCTGCCGCTGGCTCTGACGGTTCTGTAGCAGGATAGAAGTAGTTTTACGGGAATCTAACGGTCACACTTTTGTTATTTAATGTCCCCGGTCGCCGACTTTGTCATTATATTAGTAATTATTGTGTCGTCTTCATCACCTGTAGCACGTCTTTGTTCTATTCTTATGACTGTAACTGAGCATTAAAATAACATTTAAGGATTTTTCTGTTAGCAGGAATAAAACTCACAATGGGGCTCATTCTCAAAATAATCACAAGTTTAATATATAAATTAAAACCATATATACTATAAACAATGGTCTAGTAGATTTTATGTAGTATTGCTAATTCATTAGCAATACTACGCGATTTTATTTTGTAAAGCACCCCGTGCATTTCCTGTCCTCACAGTGGAGGTCTGCAGCCAGGTGCTCTTGTAGGAGTTTACTAGCTGGCATTTGTTGTTCCCATCAGTGTTTTAAGCTCCCGTCACTCATAAATCAGCCCCTCCAGGATTTCTTGGTGTTTTTCCAGATCGTTGCTCCTAAAATGTCTGAATTTGCAGCAGCTTTTCTAAAAAAAAATTGCGATGTAAGTTTTGATGTTTTAAGCGTATTTGTTGCGCTGAAATTGTGGGAGACGGTAAAAAATCGCTAAAAAGTTTTATTTTTGCTTTGTTTTATATAATTAATTAAGTTTAAAAAGTTAATTCCACATCCTGACACACGCGTGTTCACACACACACGCTCACAGCTCGTCACGTCAGTTAATGAATCTAACTGACCTCCATTGTTTCAGTGCTGCCACAGATCTGGATCAACAGCTTCATCACGGTGGTTTGTCTGGTCTGTGGTCCGCTGGTTTCACCCATTCTCCTGATATGTTTACGGTAGAAAAGTGTTTGTCAGTGGATGGTTTTGGTTTGTGTTCCACCTCAATATTCCACGGGGTGAAAACAGTTTAGCTCCGCTTTGGTGAAGAACATCAGGGAATTGTTCTGCAGTAGTTTTTGTTGCATCTGTATCTTCAAACCATAAACAAGGAAGTGAATCCGGTGACGTACGTGCATTACTGGGGACTGCTGTGATTGGTGGAACTCACGGGAGGCGGGATGAAATTGCAGAATTCATGGTGATTGGTTGAATTTGCGTTAAACATTACGATCCAACATCATGAATTCCTGGAGGGACTGAATAATGAAGCATCGCCTCTTAAAACCATCAGTACAGCAGACGTCTCCCTGCTGCTGCCTCTACTGGAGTTCTGATGAGACGATAACCAGACTTTATTAGCTGAAGTTACCTGAGCTGCATGTCTCTGGATGGAAACCCCGTAGAAGAGCAGGACGTCGGTGTGAGCATGCTCAGTAAGGGTCCTCACTCACCTGGCTGCATGTAGGTGGTGGATCAACCAGGCCGGAGGTGGACCAGACAGAGGAGAGGTCTACTGGGACCAGCATTCAGACCAACATCCAGCTGGTGTAGGAGGATCAGTCAAACTTATTAAACTCAGCAGAGTCGACTTTGGTGATCAGAAGTTCAGGAAACTTAAAGCCTGTTGCATCATGAGGCCTTGATATTTGGAGTTTTGACTGCTTTATTTTACAGGGCAGAAAAATAAAAAATCTACATGGAGCCTGAAGCATCAGGATGAATCTGATTAATAAGAAACTAAACCAGCTGCTGTCTTTTAAACCTCCTGTTTAATGGACTGTTTTTCACTTCGTTCTAATCGTCATAAAAATGAACATTTTTCATCTGCAATCCTCAGATTTGAAGTGTTTCTCAGAAAGGTTACAAACCTCTACGGGGACACGGGGAAGTTTTGTTCCTTCTGAAGTCTGAAATATCTCAAAATACAAAAAGGGACATTTTTATTCTGATGTTGGAAAGTAAAACAAACCACAGAGCAGCTGCTGTCTTTATATTGATCTCCTACATGATGGATACACAGGTCCCTGGTCTGTGGTGGGGTTTGGTTCCAGAGCCCAGTATGATGAGCGACAACCCCTGAAGTAGCGACTTTATATATATTTTATTATTTCTATATATATTAAGACTTTATAAATCCTCCCCATACTTGGGTTCCAGAAGCCTCAGAAGGAGCAGAACGTTTGTTCGACATCGTAGGACTGAAATAAACCCAACACTAAGCACAGCGACCAGACGTCCATGTGGAACGGACAAGATGCTGAACGCTGCTGTAGACGGGAGACGGAGGAGGCTGATGCTACGGAGCCAATCAGAGCCCAGGATGCAGAACGCAGCGCTCTGATTGGTCGCCTCCCATCCATCAGCCAATAGCGTGCCGTGTAGCATCTCAAACTAGCTCAAGAGGAAGTAGCTGAGTTTTCCACAGTCTTTAGCTGTATCTCAATTCAGGGGCTGCATCATTCAAGGCTGCATTTACCACAGCGGTGCGACTAAGGCCGTCCCATTTCATTAAAACTCCAAGACTCCTTCAAATGCGGCCGACGAATGCGTCCTTCTTTTCCACGGATTTGAAGGATGCATCGATGGATCCTTCGTAGCCCCAAATATCCCAAGATTCATTGCACCGCTGACAGTTCGATCAACAGCTGGAGTTTTAGCTGCTGACGGAGAAGATGGATTCATCAGCGGTGGAGGATTCTAGTTTAAATATTAGTATTGTCTTACGCTCAGTCCAATAGCTAACAGTACAAATGTTGAACACATTAAAATTGTTTTAAAAAAATGATTAAGTTACGTTATTGATGAGCCGCTGCAGTTTAAAACGTTTACTTTCCAGCTTCAGTGTTTAAGTTTTATTTTACCAAGACAGTGGTGATTTTTTTCTGACTGCGGCACCAAAAAAAAGACTCATTCATTCATAAATATTCACATATTGATTCCTTATTTACATTATTATTAAATTACTAATATAAAACATATTAAAAACAAAAATCACAATTTCAGGATCAAATCTAGTCAAAAATGAGGTAAAATTACAACATAGTCGTCTCATCCTGATCGTCGGGATGAAAATTTGTTTGTCAGGGTTGCTAGGCAACAGGAGCGACGCTACGGGACATCATGATGTAAGCAGGAAGTTCATCGCAGGCTGGACCGTCTATTTAACAAACACTCATGCAGCCTTCCGTCCTTAGAAGGATGCAGCCTTTGAAGGACGGTAGGATGGGTCCTTGGAAGGATGCAGCTCCTGGTTGGGACACAGCCTTTGTCTACTCGGTAGAATAAAGAGCTATATAAGTGCAGACCATTTACCATTTTACTCATCTGCTGGACGCTACGGATTTTATTTACATTTAATATTCTTCTTAATCCATGATACAACATTATACAATTTAAAAATCACACAGTGAGACGTGAAAAGTGAACCGAGGGACGACTGTGGCTCCATTTTTAACCCAAAGATTATCGTCTAAATAAGAAGTTTTGTCCATTAAATGTCTAAAAATAACCGATTTCTAATTTCCAACATCCAGAGGTGACATGAAAACATCTTTCTTCGTACGAAACCTAAAGAGTCTCAGTTTTGGTCATTTAGAATTTTTTTAAAAAGCATCAAATATTCACATTTAAGAAACTAGAATTATTACTTGATTCACAGAACATCCAATAAAATGTTAAAACACACGAAGTGCTGTGGTCACTATAAACACTATATATGTTCATATATTTGGACACACTAGAGGGGTTTTGTGATTCATGATATCGTAAACAGGTCTGTACGTTCATTTTTACTCACCATCAGCTCTTTTTCCGCTGTAATATTAAGGTTACTTTAGACACCTTACCGTGGGACTTTGGTTAGATTTGTTTGTTTTCTTCAACATCCGCCTGGTTGTTGTCATGAATTCGTCTCCCGGAGTTTTACTTCAACATCTTGAAGAGTCTGAGGAAACCCAACCATGGTCCTCCGTCCGTCCGTCCGTCCTGCTGACCTGCTTCGACTCGTGGAGCTTCTTCTTCCCTGAATTAAAACTCCAGTCGGTGTTCAGGAGGTTAAACTCTCCACGGATGGAGCCGAGGCTTTAACAGGATGGTTACGGGAAGTTCTTCAAGGTGATGTTCTATCTGAATATCCTCATAGCATCTGGACTGACTGGAGTTCATCCAAGACGTACCACCTCTCATCTTGGATGAACTCCAGTCAGTCCAGATGCTACCATTGACACCACGAGGACAACCAGGACCTGGACGACTGAGAACCTCCACAGACGTGTTCTAACTGAAGTTCTGTTCCACAGATCAGAGCATCAGGTCATCGTCTCTAAGAGGCTTGTTCATCCTTCGTTCTCCATTTACTGTCGTTTAGTTTCAGGTCACGACACCAAAGACACCAAGCAGCAGCTAGCATTAGCGATTCAGCACAAAGAGCCAGTCAACACGTGATTTTAAAATATCTTTATTTAAACATGGCCCAGGAGAAAAATACATCTTTAAAGGTACTGCAGACAGAAACACTGTGAGCTCTCCAGAGACCGAAGCCACGTCTAGAAACAGTCGAACGTTTGGACGCCGAAGCCGGAAACATTCAGAGGACACTTTGAAACACCCGCCGCTAGCTAACGTCAAACCCTGAAACACCGTCTAAAGGTGGTAAAGGGTAAAGGGTTACATCTGCACCTGTGCTCTTTCTCGCTGAGTGTATTCATGTTTGTTAGCTTAGCATAAAGCTAACAGCTAGCCGAGCCCTGTATGTAAAAGATGAACGTAGCCATTAGCCTGCATTCTCTCTAGCAGCCAGCAGGGGGCGGGTCTGGTCGGGAAAATAAGTGATTGCAGGAGGTCCTCGGTTTACGACGGTCTGTGGTTACAAACGACTCCCATAAACTACTTAAAGACCTCGTCTGGACATCAGCGCTTTGGTTCGTCAATAATACGCTAATAGAACTAGCGAACACAGTCACAGGGGGAACTCTGAGTCAGGCGACGTACCAACGAAGAAGAAAGCGTCACTGACTTCTCCATTGCTGATCGCTGTGTGTTAACCTGCTCTAGTTTTTGCTGTCTTGTGTATTTTTTGCCCTTCATTTTGGCTCCCAGGCGTGAGGCAGACTCTTCTGATGGCAGCGCTTCAACGAAAAGGAAAGTCATCACCATGGAGGTGAAATTAGAGGTAAAGGGAGAAACACCGACTAACTTTGGCCGTGTGTTAGGCTGAAGAAGTCGACAGTCACGACGATAATCAAGGACAAAGATCACAATTTAGGTATAAAACACTGATAATCGACTTGCGTGTTGGACCAGCTGTATATCAACAGGAAATGATGTATTTCTCTCTTCATATGTTGCCTCAGTAAACATTTTCCTTAAGTTAGCATACCGTAGCTTCTTCGCTACATTAGTTTACCATCATGTATGTTCATAATACTGTGGGGTCTCATCCTTAAAGTGTATTATAATCAGATAAAGTAGTATTCTATGTAGTTTTTGTAGAGTTTTAATCCTGAATAAGTAAATTTATCAGGTAAAATCGCACCATAAGGAACACAGAAGGGTTTTAAACTCAGTGTTTACATCGGTTAGCTCACTTTCGTAACACCAGCATTATAATTTTCCCACTAGAGGGCGCTCTGACGCAACGTTGTCTTAAATATACAGTAAAAACGTCTCGATTTAACCTTTTTATTTTGTTATAATAACGTTTGAGATCGTACTTATTGACCTAACTTCACCGGTTAGATCACTTTCGTAACACCAGCATTATAATTTTCCCACTAGAGGGCGCTCTGACGCAACGTTGTCTTAAATATACAGTAAAAACGTCTCGATTTAACCTTTTTATTTTGTTATAATAACGTTTGAGATCGTACTTATTGACCTAACTTCGTGTTCGATATTCGTCTCATTTGTTTTTAATCGTATAACACTTTGGTTTTCGTAAAAATGTCATTGAAGTAATAATATTTTCTGATGGTTTCATGGTCAGTTGCCAGTTTCACATTTGCTTCAACATGTTGTTCATTTAGTAAATTATGAAGGAAAACAGACGATAAAACAAGGAATCACTCGTCACGTTTGGCCTCCATGAACTAAATTCTGGATTCGAGGTTTTAAATCAGTCGTCATCAAACCGCCAGCTGACGTCACAGCGGCTACGTCCATCTTTTACATCCAGTTTGTGGCTGAACTTAAAGGTTGAAAACAGTGAAATCATCCGGTTGTGATCTTCAGGGTTACATTCAGGAATATTCGAACCCGGTTTCAGTCGCATACGAACTGCTGCTCCATCGGGATCCTCAGCGTCACAATCAAACACATCCAGTCAGTTTTCAAAGTGCAGATTAGTTCTGTAGACGTTTAAACCCGTGAACGTCAGAAATGTTCTCAGCTGGTCTTTTAACTTAAATCATTAAAGATGTAATAAAGTTTATTTCAGCCACTATAAAATAAAACTTAAGTCACTAAATAAAACAAAACTAAGCAAACATCACCACCACGGCTCCAACCTTCTGTTTGTGTTCTTTAAACCCTCTAAACTCACAATCAACCTGTTTAAAAGGTGTTTTCTAATAGAGAAAATCACCATATTGACACGATTTACCAGCCAGAAACTGTAAAAACAGAAGCGACGGTTCAAACCTTCCACATTCTGAAGGTTCCAGACGATGTCACGGGTGGAAATCTGGAAAATTCACCAAATCTGACCTTAAAATTTTGACGCTTTCTACGTGTTGCGTTTAAAATGTATTTTCTTTGTAAAAAACTCATCCAGAGTGTCCAGGTTGAACTGCAGGCAGTGTCTCCAGAGAGAGAGGAGCTGGGGGATACATCCAGCTCGGTGAAACGTCTCTACAGCCGATGAGAACCTTTAAAAACAAGTGCTTTGGTGACGGTCGTTGACTTAGTTTGACTTAGTTTGACGCCAGGAGCTCTGATGGAGCAGCAGAGTCCGATGCTGCAGGAACGATTTGTTTTTCACAGATCCAACCTGCCAGCAGCCGTTAAACTCGTAGTTTCACTCAGTCCGATTGAAGCCCTTGTTGTTCTGACATCTCGACATTTAAAAAGATTAATTCAAGGAGTTAAATGGAGTCAAACTGAACCTCAAACTGATTCGGTTTAAGGTCGACTTTTTTCACAGGACGGCGTGAATCTTTGTATATTTACACTGAAATGAATGGAGATGAACTCGGCGGTGATTTCTGACCTGTTACATGTTTAAATAACAGGAGCATCTGTTGATGTTTCTCTAGACGCTCATTCAGACCTGAAGTTTAAACCCACAGAGACTGGAGTTCAGATGTGACCTGGATGAACACGTGAAGCTAAACTTGGGCTGCTCCTCCACTGACCACAGACTCTCTACAGCACATAAAACAATCAGGAAAGGATTTCAGCAGACGCCAGATACAGAAGAAAACAAACGAAGGACGGCGTCTGTGTCGAACTGAAACGTCGGTTTCAAAGAAGAGGCACGACGACGACGGCGAGGCCGCGAAGGCTTGAAGGAAACAGCCCTTATGTTGGATCTATGGCAGCATCAGAATAAAACCACCACTCAGAGCAAACCTGATCAGGCTGCTGAGGCTCTGGACGGGAGGAGATCAGGACGATGATCAGTGAACAGCTGAAACATCACCGTCCAGCTCTGGTACCGACATGTTCACTTCCACCTGATGTGTCTCCTTTAATGTGTCTGCTGAGTCTCAGTGGGAGGTGATAACTAGCTCTTATTGACATGGTTTTTATTCCAGATGTCCTTATTGTCATTCTGACGCCACAGTGATATTTAGACATGTAATCAGTCAGAATGATGGTCAGATGAGGACGTTCTGTCATTTAATATTTATTATTTGCTCAGAAAAAGTCAGAATCCGATACTTTACTCCCAGATAATACAGAATTATTGTATCATAGATCAGCTGTAGTACCTGGTTGTTCCACCAGGTGGAGCCTCTCACTGTTTAACACTGTAGAGACCAGAGGAGGCGTCACTCAGACTACAGTTCATGTTGGAAGCAGAGAGCATTGTGGGAGTTTAGCTAGCAACGGGCACCATGACAGAGACTTCTGAGACACTTAATGACCTCTGACTGTTTTTTGCTGCTAGGAATTGATAACTTTTTGGCGTACTGCATTTCACAAAGTGAAAACTCCAATTTATATCTGTAATTAGGCTCTAAGGAGACAGAACTCTAGTTTGAGATTAATTCTGACCAGTTTAAGAATCTAAAAAGGACCAGGTAGATCTGCTGAACTATGAGGACTCAGAATTAAACTAGAACCACAGCCAGTCAGACCTCTAGTCTGGATATTAAATATTAAACACTTCGCCCAGAAAACAACAGGTGTGTATGCTAGCTAGCTATCATCCGCTAACTTCCTCCTTCAGCTCTCCTCTGGTCCCGTCTCCTGTTTCGTCCCGTCCAGAACCAGAACAGTGTTTGGGTTTTACTTCACGCTGACAAACGAACATCCACACTGCTGACAGAAGACACTGCGTAGCGTTCAGGTGTTCAGCTCACCTGTCGGACCGGGAACAGACACGTCAAGCTGCATGTTGTCTTTTAAAAACTCACCAGTTTGGCTCTTTTTATTTAGCTTCCTTTGATAAAGTCTAAACTAAAACGTCTGCGATGCAAAAACAGTGAATATTCCTCGGTGTTGTGTAAAACGCTGACGGACCGACGTCGTTTCTTTCCGGCGGGTTTTGGTTTTGTTTCGAGAGATTCTCATTCCCAAATGCTACACAGGCACCTGAACCACCAGAGATCAGAGTCACTTCATCATGGTGGGAATCTCTGCTTGGAATGAAGCCGGACTCCTGAAAGAAACCAGGACGAACCACGGCTGGACCACGAAGGTCAACTGTGCTCCGATTAAATATCAACAGAAGATGTTTAAATCAGGAAACACGCGACAGAAAAGACTGTTGTCGGAGCTAAAAGAGGAGCAAGTGTTCACATTTTCACTGTACATTCTTTTGTTTGAACATTCAGGGTCAGAGCTGAAGGAAAGTTTGAGCCCTCTGAGCCACCGTAGAAAACTCTACTCACTAAAGACATCTGAGAACACTCAGTGAGCTCCGACCGACTCCGTCTGGTGATTGACGTCGGTTTGATCTCGATAAAAGCCGCGGCGTCTTTATAAAACGTTCCTGTGAAAAGTCCAGGAAAGTGTTGGTCAGACAGGCACAAACTGGGAAGCTTTGAAATCTGATTCTGTCGTCGCCTCAGAGTCATTTCATGGAAAATCAGTCAGTCCAGCCTCCTGAGAACCACCTGGTTCTTCATCTACAGTAACTTTATGTCATGACGCAAAGTTTCACCTTCATACTGTAAATATTTTCACAGTTATACGTCCTTAAAGTACATAGAGGGTGGTGGGTCCACGTTAGGGTTAACCTCTACAAGCCTTCCAGGACCTGCTGCTGAGAAACATCCCCACATGATGCTGCCACCACCATGCTTCACATCATGATGCTGCCACCACCGTGCTTCACATCATGATGCTGCCACCACCGTGCTTCACGTCATGATGCTGCCACCACCATGCTTCAGCTCATGATGCTGCCACCACCGTGCTTCACATCATGTTGCTGCCACCACCATGCTTCACATCATGATGCTGCCACTACTGTGCTTTAATCATGATGCTGCCACCACCATGCTTCACACCATGATGCTGCCACCACCATGCTTTAATCATGATGCTGCCACCACCATGCTTTAATCATGATGCTGCCACCACCGTGCTTCACGTCATGATGCTGCCACCACCGTGCTTTAATCATGATGCTGCCACCACCATGCTTCACACCATGATGCTGCCACCACCATGCTTTAATCATGATGCTGCCACCACCATGCTTCATATCATGATGCTGCCACCACCATGCTTTAATCATGATGCTGCCACCACCGTGCTTCACGTCATGATGCTGCCACCACCGTGCTTCACGTCATGATGCTGCCACCACCATGCTTCATATCATGATGCTGCCACCACCATGCTTTAATCATGATGCTGCCACCACCATGCTTTAATCATGATGCTGCCACCACCATGCTTTAATCATGATGCTGCCACCACCATGCTTCACTCCATGATGCTGCCACCACCATGCTTTAATCATGATGCTGCCACCACCATGCCTCACTCCATGATGCTGTTACAGACAATGAAAGGATCATTTTTACCTACATTTGATACCAGGATCAGCCTCTAGACATGATTTACTCCTGACAGAAAATATTTACAGTCTGAAGGTAAAACTTTTGCACGGCTTCAGTTTATATATTAAAGTTCCTGTACAAAAACCCTCTGAGGTCCAGGGGGACGTCTGTTCAGATTTTATATAAATGACTCCACTTGGTTTTACTGATTGTCTCAAAGTTGTGCAGTTTTTGGTCTTCCTGATAAATAACTGGGTGGAGGTCGGGTTAAAGGAAGCATCCACTGTAGTTCATAATTAGGATCCGTGTTAAATAAGGGAGAGCTGCTCGTTTCCTAATGACAGTGAAGGATGCTGTAAGTTAATTACTGACAACATGACAAACGAGGACTTCTATTAACTATTAGTAAGTAATAAATAAGTTTGTAGAGACAAAAAGAATCCTAACAATAGGATTAAATGAATATAAAACACAGGTTTCTCAGATTTAACGTAAATAGAAGGTATAGTTGTGAAATATCGTGTAACCAAGACAACAGAAGAGTTTCGTAGCTGGACGTGGATCCTGCTTGACTCCTGTTTGCTTCATAAGATAATTAAATGGTTTTAATTCTGGTCTTAATTAGTGGATGAAACAAAACAAACTGGAACTTATTCGTTGTCTTTTTCTTTAGTTGAAGTTTGGGCTCGTCTTTAAACGCCTCCTGCTTCGTTTTCTTTCTCTTACATTCGTCGTTTCTTGCTTCTCGTGGACGAACTCGTGCTCACAGTTCGCTGACCCTCTCGCTGAGCGTCTCCAGCTCCTCCTCCTTCTCCTGGTAACGCTCGATGCCGTCGCCGCGGGGACCGTTGGCGAGGAGGAGGAGCTGAGAGGGGAGGAAGGTAGCTGAAAGAGGAGAAGTGAGAAGAAGAGGAGGAGGAGAAGAAGAAAGGAGGAGGAGGAGGAGCAGGAGGAAGAGTAGAAGAAAGAGGAGAAGAAGAAGAAGAGGAGGAGGAGAAGAAGAAAGAGGAGGAGGAGGAGGAGGAGGAGGAGATGAAGAAGATAGAGGAGGAGGGGGAGGAGGAGAAGAAAGAGGAGGAGGAGGAGCAGGAGGAAGAGTAGAAGAAAGAGGAGAAGAAGAAGAAGAGGAGGAGGAGAAGAAGAAAGAGGAGGAGGAGGAGGAGGAGGAGGAGATGAAGAAGATAGAGGAGGAGGGGGAGGAGGAGAAGAAAGAGGAGGAGGAGGAGCAGGAGGAAGAGTAGAAGAAAGAGGAGAAGAAGAAGAAGAGGAGGAGGAGAAGAAGAAAGAGGAGGAGGAGGAGGAGGAGGAGGAGGAAGAGTAGAAGAAAGAGGAGAAGAAGAAGAAGAGGAGGAGGAGGAGAAGAAAGAGGAGGAGGAGGAGGAAGAGTAGAAGAAGATAGAGGAGGAGGAGGAGCAGGAGGAGAAGGAGGACAAAGAGGAGAAGAAAGAGGAGCAGGAGGAGGAGCAGGAGGAGGAGGACAAAGAGGAGGAGAAGAGGAAGAAAGAGGAGGAGAAGAAGAAAGAGGAGGAGGAGGAGAAGAAGTAGAAAGAGGAGAAGCAGAAGAAAGAGGAGGAGGAGGAGAAGAAGAAGAGGAAAACAAGAAGAGGAGGAGAAGAAGAAGGAAGAGAAGGAGAAGAAGAAGAAGAAGGAGGAGGAGGAGAAGAAGTCGAAAGAGGAGAAGCAGAAGAAAGAGGAGGAGAAGAAGAGGAGAAGAAGAAGGAAGAGGAGGAGAAGAAGGAAGAGGAGGAGGAGGAGAAGAAGAAGAAGGAGGAGGAGAAGAAGAACAAAGAGGAGGAGGAGAATAAGTAGAAAGAGGAGGAGAAGAAGAAGAGGAGAAGAAGATAGAGGAGGAGGAGGAGCAGGAGGAGAAGGAGGACAAAGAGGAGAAGAAAGAGGAGGAGGAGGAGGAGGAGGAGGAGGAGGAGGAGGAGGAGGAAGAAGAGTAGAAGAAAGAGGAGCAGGAGGAGGAGCAGGAGGAGGAGGACAAAGAGGAGGAGAAGAGGAAGAAAGAGGAGGAGAAGAAATGGAGGAGGAGGAGGAGAAGAAGTAGAAAGAGGAGAAGCAGAAGAAAGAGGAGGAGGAGGAGAGGAGAAGAAGAAGGAAGAGGAGGAGAAGAAGGAAGAGGAGGAGGAGGAGAAGAAGAAGAAGGAGGAGGAGAAGAAGAACAAAGAGGAGGAGGAGAATAAGTAGAAAGAGGAGGAGAAGAAGAAGAGGAGAAGAAAAGAGGAGGAGAAGAAGAAGAAAGAGGAGGAGGAGGAGGAGAAGAGGAGGAGGAGGAGAAGAAGAAGAGGAGGAGAAGAAGAAAGAGGAGGAGAAAGAGGAGGAGAAGTAGAAGGAGTCATGATGACCACCTGTTACAGGTTCAGACCAACAGTTTGTTTGAACTCATTAAACCTGTAGAAGCACTAAATACAATAAAGACAGGAGCTTTACCAGGTTAACAAAAGAATAATAACAACATGATGAAACAGACGATCAATAATGAAAATATCAAACAAGGACTTCACAGTTATCAGGAAAAATCAACAGGAGGCTCCTATTATTTAATAACCATGTTGTAATTACAAACAGTTTTCTAGTAATGAAAAGAAACTATGAGAAACTCAATGGTTGGAAACGAGACTTGAATTCAAATCACTAATAGCAAATAGTTTACAGTGTAATTAGAACATTTATACCACAGGAAATAAAGATTCAATACTAGATCCCTTAGTTTGAGATCATAATCATGAAACTACATTCTGTAACTACAAAACTCTTCTCTGTCTTTTAACTGTAGATAATCACAGGGAAGTTGTGTAATCCTGGATAAACTGAATTATAAGTTCATATTAACCAGATAAACCAAGCAAAGATCTCAGATTTACAGAGATCCTCAGCTTCGTAATCATACAGTAGTTTAAAAAGTACAAAGTGAAGTAACTGACAAAGTGAAAATGCAGATATCAAACAGGTACTTCATAATTAAAAGACCAAATAAATACGAGACCCTTTACTTATAATAATAATCATGAATATTATAGTTATGGAACCTGATCTATTAATTAATGATGATAAAAACTTGTGCAATCCTGGATAAGTTGCAGGTGTGATTGCTGGAGGCTGCTTTGACTCCAACAGTTCAGTCTGAGTTCTGCAGAGAATCAGTGCCGTTTAAAATCGATCAGTAACTGAAGCCCTGTTCTCATGGATCAGTGTTACCTGTAATAACTGCTGAGGTCGTCACTGATGTTGATCCTGTGAGAATCGGCCATGTTGGTCATTTGGAAAGTAAAAACTCACTCGTAAACTACCTGCTATATTTAGCTGAACTCCCATGTCCTGGGATCATTTTAACCCCGTTAGAGTCTCAGTGATTTTTCCAGAAGTGGGCCCCACAGACATGTCGGCGGTTTTTGTTTACTAGATGCATTTTTATTCATTTCTGGCGAGTGATGGAGGCTGCATTGGAGCGTTTAGAGGAGCTTATCGGCCTGTTATGTACGGAGAAAAAAGGCTGAAAAGACGGAGCCAAATGGTGGATGACTGCCTGACAGTGTTTGATCAGAATAATCAGTCCCTCCAGGAATTCATGATGCTTCAACAGTTAACGCTAATCCAACCAATCTCCATGAATTCTGCAATTTCATCCAATCACCGCCACTTTTCCGGAATTCTGTCCCGCCTCCCGTGAGTTCCACCAATCACAGCAGTCCCCAGTAATGCACGTACGTCACCGGATTCACTTCCTTGTTTATGGTTTGAAGATACAGATGCAACAAAAACTACTGCAGAACAATTCCCTGATGTTCTTCACCAAAGCGGAGCTAAACTGTTTTCACCCCGTGGAATATTGAGGTGGAACACAAACCAAAACCATCCACTGACAAACACTTTTCTACCGTAAACATATCAGGAGAATGGGTGAAACCAGCGGACCACAGACCAGACAAACCACCGTGATGAAGCTGCTGCATCCAGATCTGTGGCAGCACTGAAACAATGAAGGTCAGTTAGATTCATTAACTGACGTGACGAGCTGTGAGCGTGTGTGTGTGAACACGCGTGTGTCAGGATGTGGAATTAACTTTTTAGACTTTTAAAATTTTTAATGAATTAAACAAAACAAAGAAAAAAATGCAACTTTCATCACAATTTTTTTAGAAAAAGCTGCCGCGATTCAGACATTTTAGGAGCAACAATCTGGAAAAACACCCGTGAAATCCTGGAGGGACTGATAATGTTTTCTGTTTTTAGCCTACTGTCAGGACTTTTTCTTAGCGCCCGTCATGTTGAAAACAAAGTGAGCGCTGAGCGGATGTTAGGCAGTACGTAACACGCTGACATCATCCAGGGGAGGTCAGTAACATCTTTGGTTATCCCGTGAGAAAGGGACACATAAGGGGTGATTTATTTATTTATTACACGGAGTTTCCAGGTAAAACTTCTCCATGAGAACAGGGCTTATGACAGCTTTACGGATAATAACAGTAGAAAGTTATGAAAATTATTCTGAAACAAGCGTCTCAGATTTACAGAGATCAGTTCCTTCCTAGTCCTGCAATGATTTAACGAAATCAAACCAGGAGGAAACCCTTGAATGAATTCCTGTGTGGTGACGAATCAGAACATCGTCTCTGAAACCAAAACACTGATCTGAAAGCAGCGAGGACAGGAAGTGACCTCTTTCACATGACCTGCAGCCACTTGATCCAGACTTAATGTGAAGATATTGATGAGTGCAGCTTTAAAGCGAGCCGGTGGTCCGATGCTGCTCCTACCTGTAGCCAGGGGTGGCTGAGGGTCTTGTCCACGCTGTACCTCTTCCTCATCTTCACCTGCAGCAGGTTGTTGATCAGGTCGATCGCTGCCACCGAGAAGAAACAAAACAGGGAGGAGAAGAAAGTAAGAGGCAGGAAGGGAGGTGAAGCGAGGGTCAAGTGTCTGAGGAGGAACAGATGAAGAGGAGGAGGAGGACGAAGGCTCGGCCCCCGTGGTGAGGGGCCGGTCGGGGCTAATGAGCAAAGCTAACATGATGTTAACATTTCTTCAGGGGTCATCGGTCTGAACAGCTCTGGGACCTCGGGGCCCCTCAGGTCTACGGGGCCTCCGTCACTCTGCATTATGCACATGAATGGACCTCCACATGAATAGATAAACCCCCAGCTCCCTTTCCAAGAACCGCCGGACCCTCGCAGGCGTCCCCCCGCCTCCCTCCAGCGTCGTCACATGACCCTTTAATCCGCCGTCAGTCTGCACGAACCTGCAGCTCAGAGGAAACTGTGCAGCGATTCAGCAGCTCCCAGACTGACTGAACCAGATTATGATGGTAAACGCTGCTTCTCCTCCATGTTGGCTGGTTTAAGCTCTTTTTCTAACCTCCTCCAGACAAACGCTGAGCCTCCTCCACACCTGACAGCTTCATCATGTCCCTGAAGTCTGATTTAACCTGTAGAAACTCACAGCTCTTTATACTCGTTCTATCTGAGGAGATGAACTTTAAATAAAAATGTTAAATAAGTCAGCAAAGATGCCAGGAAACAAACCGCAGCACTAACAGCAGATGTCTGTAAAGTTAACATATTTCTGCTGATTTAAATACAGTAAAGCTGCGTAACTTCATGGTCACACGCTGCCAGAGCCGACTCACCCATTAGGCAATACAGGCAAATGCTAACGGCGCCGTGGCCTCCAGGGGGCGCCGTGGCCTCCAGGGGGCGCCGTGGCCTCCAGGGGGCGCCGTGGCCTCCAGGGGGCGCTGTGGCCTCCAGGGGGCGCCACGAAGTCAGGACAGAACTCACCTTCAGTATAATTCTATTAAAACTAGTTTTTACTATGAACTCTTAAAATGGAAAAGCTCACATTCATTAAAATGTAAACCAACGCCCAGTAAATATCACTACAAAACAACACTGTTGATTTCTGATGTCAGCGTTTGTAAATCACCGATGGAGGGGGGGCCATGTAAAACCTGGTCTAGCTCACCTCATTGGGTAGGGCCATTGTAAAAGAACAAATTCATATTTTTATGTGGACATTATTTACAGTTTCAGTCTCTATTTAATGTGACTTTACTGGATCCATCCATCATCTATACACCACTCAATCCTCTGTCGGGGGGGGCTGGAGTCTGTCCCAGAGGACTCAGGTGAAGGCAGGAGACACCTGGACAGGTAACAGCTTATCACAGGGCTAAATATAGACACAGACACCAAGCTCACTCTCATTCACACCTACAGACAATTTAGAATCATCAATTAACCTCAGCATGTCTTTGGACACTCAGGAAGATCCCAGGCGTCCTAACCGGGACGCGAACCGGGGATCTTCTAGCTGTGAGGCGACGCTGCTAAACCACCGAGACATCATGCAGCTCGACTTCACTGGATGTCATCTGTAATTTTAAATTAATTAAAGCTGCAAACAGTGTTGTGCGGGTCCTCGCTTTGTGCTGGTCAGTGACTTAGACAGGATACCGCCACATGCATGTCATCAGGCCTGGACGTAAAACACATGTGAAGTTTGAGGTTGATTTGAGCACATACAGGCTAGTTAGACAGCACTTCCTGTTTCTTTCATGATGAAATGGCAAAACGCTGCGGGGCGCCACGGCCACGCCCTCATACTTTTACAGAACAATTTAATAACAGTTGCTCTCCAGTGCCTGTAGTAAACGCTGACCACATTAGAGATCTCTCTGAGTTACCCCCCAGGACGAGTTCACTCTGGAAAATCAGAAAAATTTCACCATAATCTCCAAAAATCTGACAGTAAATTCAAAATGGCCGACTTCCTGTTGCATTCTGGGTATGGGTTCTAGAGGCTTTTTGGTGCATCTTGTCGTGATACATACGTGTACCAAATTTGGTAGCTCTAGGTGGAACGTAGTTCGGGAGCCCAGTTTTCTAATTTCCTAGGGGGCGCTATTGAGCCATTTTGCCATTCACATGTCTGCCAGTTCTGATGTGCGTGCCAAGCTGTACTGTTTTTGAGTACTTTCAGGGCCTCAAACTTGTGATTCAAAAGTCCGTAAAATAATAGGAAGCCGAGGAATAAAACCGTTTGGACCCTAATTAATTTTAAAAAATGTTTAACTTGTTAATATACATAATTTATTCAAACAGATTATGAGCAAATATCTGTAAAATTAAATTGTTTCTGCTGATTTAAGTAAAGTAAAAAAACATGTAATTTCATGGTCAAATATTGTCAAAGAATAAATCATCATTTGTTGATATAGAAGTTATTAATGTACAGTCTTTAGCTAGCGGCGGGCACCATGACAAAGACTCCTGTGGTGGATAATGACCTCCAACCAGAGCTCATGTGTTCAACAGAGTTCCTGAATCACAGTGACTGATGGAGCGGAGCCAGAATACTCTTTGTTTCGTACGAAAACGTCTTCGAGGAACTCGGGCTGCTAGGATAGAAACCACGAGGACGACCAGGACCTGGACGACTGAGAACCTCCACAGACGTGTTGAATGAAGTGATTTTGATGAAGTGTCATGATTTAAATCTCAGTTTTGGTGAGTTTGTTGGGGGAACGATGCGTCTTAGATGTGTAGTTCAAGGACCGTAGGAATGATTGGTGCTGCTTCTACAGATTCTGGTTGATAACTGGTGTCATTTTGATGGTTTACTAAAGAAAACTGGCCTCTCAGAGATACCAGCAGATCAAATCTACCCGAAATACTGCAGCTTTATTAATAAACACTTTACGTACGCTGCCTCCCACATTCACAAACCTGGAACAGACGAGGGAAGAAGCTGTTTTTCTGTATGTGAGACGGTGGAACTGATTAAAAGTCGGACACACTGAGAAGCGAACCGTCCAAACTGCAGGGTTCCCGCTGAGAGTGTGAGATATACAGTTTGTGGTCATTAGGAGGAAGGAAACCCTGGAGGAGGAACAGAGGCTTCCCTGGACGAGACGCCACCGAACCACAAACCACTCCTCCATTCAAAAAGGCAAACTGTGAAGATCTGGCAGCAGAGGCACCAGGAGAATATGCTGGAGGCTGTGAAAATATCTGTAAGATGATGATATTTTTAGCCGATCACACCTTGTAAAGGAACAGCAGCTGTTTAAACTCTTATTTATTCAGAGCTTCCTTTCAAATCTGACGTGGGCTTGAACCGAATCAGAGCCTGACGTCGTTTATTCAACTTTAACGGCTGTTTGTGACTAAAGGTGAGTAAAACCGAGACTAAACTCGTCTATTTTAATTGATTTTTTATTTTATTTTATTCTCTTTTACCCTTAATTTATTTATTACTTACATGTTTTAGGGTCTGAACACCAACAGGTAGAACCCTGCTGTTATTCCTCAGGTTCTTATTATTTTATCGCCTTTTGAAACACAATTTTGAGGCCCTAGAAATGCTTGAAAACACGTTTACATTGGTACAAACATCAGACCTGGAGAAAAATTTAATATTCTGGGGGAATTACACATGTGAATGGCAAAAAGGCTCAGTAGCGCCCCCTAGAAAATTTGAAAAACTGGGCCCCTGAGCTACGTTTCACCTAGAGCTACCAAATTCAGTTCACAGATGTATCATGACAAGACGCACCAAAAAGCCTCTAGAACCCATACCCAGAATGCAACAGGAAGTCGGCCATTTTGAATTACGTGTCAGATTTTTGGTGATTTTGGCGAACTCGTCCTGGGGGGAAACTCAGAGGATCTCTAACGTGTCCAGCGTTGACGACAGGCACTGGAGAGCAACAGTTATTAAAATGTTCTGTTAAAGTATGAGGCCGTGGCAACCCGCGGCGTTTTGGCAAGAAACAAACAGGAAGTGCTGTCTAACTCAGTGGTTCTCAACTGGTGGGTCGGGACCCAAAAGTGGGTCATGAAGCCATTTTTAGAGGGTCGCAGGAGCAAAAAGTAGTGGTATAAAGTCTTTTATTTTAAAGGATGTGTTTCTTATGACACAGTTTGCTTTCAATAGCAGGATATTTAGTGGTGGTGACTCCAGTAGTTGCCCATTATTAACCTCTAGATCTGTCTCTGTCAGCTTATGGGAGACATTTATGCTAAAACGTCCCAAAAATGAACCAAAATGTGCTCAGAATCTGTCAAAATGGACCAAAATATGCCCAAAACTTGGTAAAAATGTTCAAATAAATCAAAATGAGCAAAAAATAAGCAAAACATTTTCAACGCTGTATCAAAATCTGTTGAGACTCCAACCAGATAAACTTTAATTTGTTAACAGGAACAGCAAACTTCAACAATTTGTGTTGCGACTGATATTAATAGAGACATAGTGGATCCTGAGGCTGGACCAGCTGAGAACCACTGGTCTAACTAACCTGGACGTTCTCCAGTCAGCCTCAAACTTCACAGATGTGATCAGAGTCTGGGTCTGATGACATGCTTATAGCGATGTCCTGTCACAGTCACAGCGCCACCTGGTGGACATGCACGAGGCAGCTGAGCAGCACAGATGTAAGGACCCGTCCAACACCGCTTGCAGCTTTAATTATTATTATTATTATTATTATTATTATTATTATTATTATTAGCCATGTCTTTATGGTCTAACCTTGTATTTTCCTTCTTTCCACCTCTTCTCTTTCCGTCTGTGGTCCTTTTATGATTTCATGTCGTGTTGTATTGATTCATTTTGTAAATCTCACCAGGCTTTAATCTGTTTCTCCACTTGTGCCTCGTCTTTCTGTCTGGACCCACAGACCTTCTGTTTTTACACGTCTTCCTGAGTTTTTCCTTCTCTGTCTCTAAAACTTTGGTTTTAAAAGAGGCTGTATAAATAAAGTCATCCTGTTATTATTCAGCATCTGCTTTTCCACAGCTTCTTTTAACTGGAATATAATGGCAGCCTGCTGTTATTTATGCAGCTGTAATTGTGGTGTTTGTGTTTAAAGGTGAATAAAACTGAGCTGTGGAAACTTTTTAAACTTTAAACTCGTCTTCTGTCTCCATTAAAGCGAGTCGTGTTGCCTGTGGGCAGCAGAGCTCCGTTCCTCTGATCTTTGGAGATGCAGGATTGTTGACGCACTCAGAGTTTATTCTCTGACATTTAATCCTCCTGCGGCCGACAAACAAGCGACTCGATTTATTCCGCAGAGCAGCAGAAGTCGGTTGGAGGGACGAGGAGGTGGAGGGAGGTTAGAGTGACTCAGCTGATTTAAATCTGTCCGTAAGTCAACAGGATCAATCAGCCAACACACATTTAGAGACGCTGACGACGGCGGCGTGAGTCACTGCAGTTTAATATACAGCAGCAGCACAAATAATCACCTGTGCAGGTGTTTGAGGAACAACACTGAGGGGAAGCTGCACTTAATGATCTGTCAGTCTGTCCACTGAGTCACCGGAGTGGAACTGACTCACAAACACCCTGATCAGAACCTATAGCACTAGTAATACTTTACATTTAACAGGAGCTCAGTGGTTTTATTTGAGTCCAGTTTCACAGCAGCTCCTGGATTCAGCAGATAATTCTCTACTCATTACTACTCAAAAATGTTTTAATTGTGAAGTTAAATTATAAAGAAAACACAGAAAGTTGCAGCGACTAAAGGGACCTGCTGGTTACACTTCAATTAAACTGGTTGGATTCGATATAAATTGAATGTCATTCCAGAATAAATCAACCAAATTTGATCAAAGTTCCCTCCAGACCTCCTGAGAACCACCTGGTTCTTCATCTACAGTAACTTTATTAATGATCACAGTTTTACCTTCACACTATTAATATTTCCAGAGTTCCAGGCCTTGAAGTCCACATTTATCACTTTTAACGGACTCTTTAACCTCTACAAGCCCACTGAGGCCTGCTGCTGAGAAGCATCCCCACCTCATGATGCTTCCACCACCGTGCTTCACGTCATGATGCTGCCACCACCGTGCTTCACACCATGATGCTACCACCACCGTGCTTCACATCATGATGCTGCCACCACCATGCTTCACGTCATGATGCTGCCACCACCGTGCTTCACGTCATGATGCTGCCACCACCGTGCTTCACACCATGATGTTGTTATAGAGAATGAAAGCATCATTTTTACCTACATTTAATACCAGGATCAACTTGTCACTTCTTAATAGACTCTTTCCATCATTTCTGAGCCTCATACTTTCATCAGTACAGCAGAGACATGACTGACTATTAATATACTAAAGTTACTGTGAACCAATAATTGTAGTTAAAACTCTCTTTGGAAACTGTGTGAGTTCATGTTAACTTCTCATTTTACTGATATCCAGTGGTGAGCGTGTCCATCCTGTCCTGACACTGTGGCCTGTTAGATCAGGTCTCGTCTTAGTGACGTCTGTTTTTTAATATTAACTAATGGAAGCCGAGTTTGAACAGGTTTTCCACGGACACGTTTGGTCACTTACCTTCCTGTGAGACTTTCTTCCAGGGGTGAGGAGGATACATGAAGGCAGCGTTCTGGATCTGATCATTGATGTCTTCGTCTTCATTGAAAGGAAACGTCCCGCTGAGGCTGCAAACACACGAACATACTACATATCTAACCTGTCCCCCAGTTCATAAATACAGTGAAGATCGTTTGCTGACAGATTCCTACCTTTAATAACGAAGAATAAAGAGACTGAAACCATCTGGTCCTACCTGACGTAGATGATGACTCCGACCGACCACATGTCCAGTGATCTGTTATAGCCTTTGTTCCTCAGGACCTCTGGAGCGAGATACGCCGGAGTACCGACCACCGAACGCCTGAACGACTTCTCACCGATGATTCGAGCAAATCCGAAGTCGCACAGCTTCACCTGCAGCAGGAGGACGAAGAAGAAGTGTTTCACAAAACCAAACTGACCTGCAGCAAACCTCAAACTTTAAACCCATCAGCTCTAGTTGGAGGTCATTAACCACCACATTAGTCTCTGTCATGGTGCCCGTTGCTAGCTAAACTCCCACAATGCTCTCTGCTGCCAACATGAACTGTGGTCTGAGTGACGCCTCCTCTGGTCTCTACAGTATTAAACAGGAAGAGGCTCCACCTGGTGGAACAACCAGGAACTACAGCTGATCTATGATACATTTACTGACATCATGGAGAGAAAACAGGTTTAATACATCTGTAGGAGCCTCAGTACATCCTCTAGTACTACATTTACCCTCTAGTACTACATTTACCCTCTAGTACTACATTTACCCTCTAGTACTACATTTACCCTCTAGTACTACATTTACCCTCTAATACTACATTTACCCTCTAGTACTACATTTACCCTCTAGTACTACATTTACCCTCTTATACTACATTTACCCTCTAATACTACATTTACCCTCTAATACTACATGTACCCTCTAATACTACATGTACCCTCTAATACTACGTTTACCCTCTAATACTACATTTACCCTCTAATACTACATGTACCCTCTAATACTACATTTACCCTCTAGTACTACATTTACCCTCTAGTACTACATTTACCCTCTAATACTACATTTACCCTCTAGTACTACATTTACCCTCTAGTACTACATTTACCCTCTAATACTACATTTACCCTCTAGTACTACATTTACCCTCTAGTACTACATTTACCCTCTAATACTACATTTACCCCTCTTAGTACTACATTTACCCTCTAGTACACATTTACCCTCTTATACTTTTACCCTCTAATACTACATTTACCCTCTAATACTACCTCTAATACTACATGTACCCTCTAATACTACGTTTACCCTCTAATACTACATTTACCCTCTAATACTACATGTACCCTCTAATACTACGTTTACCCTCTACGTTTACATACTACATTTACCCTCTAGTACTACAATTACTCTCTAATACTACATCTACCCTCTAATACTACATTTACCCTCTAGTACTACATTTACCCTCTAGTACTACATTTACCCTCTAATACTACATTTACCCTCTAATACTACATTTACCCTCTAGTACTACATTTACCCTCTAGTACTACATTTACCCTCTAATACTACATTTACCCTCTAATACTACGTTTACCCTCTAATACTACATTTACCCTCTAGTACTACAATTACTCTCTAATACTACATCTACCCTCTAATACTACATTTACCCTCTAGTACTACATTTACCCTCTAATACTACGTTTACCCTCTAATACTACATTTACCCTCTAATACTACGTTTACCCTCTAATACTACATTTACCCTCTAATACTACATTTACCCTCTAATACTACGTTTACCCTCTAATACTACATTTACCCTCTAGTACTACAATTACTCTCTAATACTACATCTACCCTCTAATACTACATTTACCCTCTAGTACTACATTTACCCTTTAGTACTACATTTACCCTCTAGTACTACAATTACTCTCTAATACTACATCTACCCTCTAATACTACATTTACCCTCTAGTACTACAATTACCCTCTAATACTACATTTACCCTCTAGTACTACATTTACCCTTTAGTACTACATTTACCCTCTAGTACTACATTTACCCTCTAATACTACGTTTACCCTCTAATACTACATTTACCCTCTAATACTACATGTACCCTCTAATACTACGTTTACCCTCTAATACTACGTTTACCCTCTAATACTACATTTACCCTCTAGTACTACAATTACTCTCTAATACTACATCTACCCTCTAATACTACATTTACCCTCTAGTACTACATTTACCCTCTAGTACTACATTTACCCTCTAGTACTACATTTACCCTCTAATACTACATTTACCCTCTAATACTACATTTACCCTCTAGTACTACATTTACCCTTTAGTACTACATTTACCCTCTAGTACTACAATTACTCTCTAATACTACATCTACCCTCTAATACTACATTTACCCTCTAGTACTACAATTACCCTCTAATACTACATTTACCCTCTAGTACTACATTTACCCTCTAATACTACATTTACCCTCTAATACTACATTTACCCTCTAATACTACATTTACCCTCTAATACTACATTTACCCTCTAGTACTACATTTAGGCAGTTTTCTACTAGTGCTGTACAACAAGGTTCCACCAGGCAGAACTGCAGTATTTTTCTTCATGCATTTCTGAGGTATTCAGTCGTCAAGTACATAAATGGTTCTGATTGGTTCTGGTTCTATTAACTGTAGTTGGAGGGTGAATTATCAGTAAATGGACTTTATCTCTAACTATCTGCAGACACTAAATGAGACCAGATCAGGGGCAAATAAAACTTGATTAGGACGTCACTAATTATCATTTAGATCACTGAGAGGCCAGAAAAGGTCAGATTATCAGCTGATTCCCAGGATAAGTGGCAAAAATGAAAAGCCTTAAAGGTCCGTGGAGTTCAGGTCTTTGGTTTCTTCACCCTGCAGAGGCTTTAATGCTGCATTCAGACTCCACTGGACAAAACTGGACCCTGGGTTACAACAAACACGGCTCCTCATCCACTGAAAAACCAGTTCCTGTTTCCTCCAGGAGGTTCCGGATGCTCCTCATGCTCCTGCAGCTCTGGGCCCACTGAGCATGCTCAGTAGCGTCCTTCTCAGGTTAGCCTGCAGAGAGACTTCCTGTTTATGAACATAATCACATGTTGATCTGGACGACTTCTTTGTTTTGAGTTTGAGTTTTTGTCACCATTTCGGAGACCTTTTTCTCTTTTCGAACAGTTTTTGAGTCTTTTTGGACAAGTTTTGTGATTTTTGACGAGTTTTCTGAGTCTTATTTTACTCGTTTTGTCAACTTGGATGATGTTTGGACATTTAAAAAATTCTTTTTGGACACATTTTTGTCATTTGGGATCATTTTTGAGTAATTTTGGACATTATTTTGTCATTATTTACTATTTTTTGGGTCATTTTTTGGACGTTTTTTTTGTAAATTTGGATTTCTGAGTTATTTTCAAGTTGCGTTGTTGTTTTCTTTTCATCTGTAAACAGTCGACTGGTTGATTTCAGCTCACCGACATTTTCTGTGACTGGATTCAGATGTACTTTCACATCATTTAGCAGCATCATCCAGATGTTCTGCTCACATCATACTGAAGGTGAAGGACCTGAAGAACAGACGGTCCTCCTGGTGTGACCCACAGAGTCTCTGTTAGAACCTGTGACTCCATAGATCTGAACCTGACATTAGAGCTGGGATGAAGCGGAGGTCTGATGATGAAGCTGCAGGATGATTCAGAAACACTCAGCAGGAGGACGGAGGTGAGTCTCTGCTCATGTAGATGCTGTGATGAATCTTCAGCATCAAACCTCGTCTTGAACTGAGTCACTGCTGTTCTGAATAGTGCAGGTAGATCCTCGGCTGTGGGTGGACCGACGCTGATCTTCAGACCTGATTGATGCATCATCGCTGCAGCACCTGGACTTCTCCTCTCGCTCTGCCAGTTTCCTTCTTTGGCGGCGTTGAATGAGAAGAAACCTCCTGATGTGCTGTGAAAATATCTCAACAAGCCAAACCTTCTCTCCGGTCTGTTGACAGTGTGGTGCGACTGCTGCTAACAGGAACACAACTTGTTTTCAAGTCTTCAGTGAATAAGAAGCAGCACATGAACCAGACAGGTTCTGACTAGTTGAGGTTCTGGTCCAGGTGGATATTCCTCCTTTGATTTGCTGCTTCCAGTCGTTGTGCTGTCTCCATATCTGATTCTAAGGTTATTACTTTAATTTTACCTTCGGTTGCCTGTTAATTGATGAAAGGTGACACAAGGTTGGATCAGAAAGTTCCAGGACTGTTTGTGGTTGACATTAGGGAGAGTTGGAACAAGAGATGAACGATAATATCAGCGTCTGATAACTTTAAAAAAAAAAATAATAATAATTTTTTGGCCTTTTACAGCTTTATTAGACAGGACAGTGGAGAGAGTTGGAAACGGGAGAGAGTGGGGAAGGACAAAGGTAAACGAACCCAGGACAGCCGCTACGCCTCTGCACTTGGGTCACGCATCATAACCATTAGGCTATCAGGGGCCCCTCGGCGTCTGATAATTATTGGTCAATTTTGGCAATTATGACGTCATAGCAATAATAAAAAAATCCGATAATAATAAAGACTTGAATCCTGGTTTTTGCCGTTGGTCTGTGTTGTGGTTTGTCCTCATGCCTGGCTCCTCAACCCCTCCCCTCCCCAACGGTACTGTCGCATGTGTGTGATGTCATCAGACTGAGAAAAACAAGCAGCATGGTGGCACTGACCAGTGTGGACTATCTTTAACTTGTCTAGAGAAGTTGTTTCACTAGTGCTGGTCCCCAATATTGGAATATCTGAATATTCGTTTGTTGTGGTGGTATTGGGATAATAATTTATTCGATATTCAAATAGTCGTGTGCGACGCTGTCGGGAACCGCTGCTGGGTGCAGCTGACAGGAGGCGTTGCCGAGGCTGTAGTACGCCGCCGTGGTTGTCGTACATGGACCTGCCAACTCTGGTGTCATGCTGCGCTGTCAGTCCCCCCTCCCCGGACACCACGTCACGAACTTAATTGGTTGACATTATCGGTTATCGGCTGCAAGAAGTATAAAATAATCGATTATCAGTATCGATTGAAATTGGCGTTATCGTGGATCCCTAGTTGGAACGGTTCAGTCTCTACCTGAAGCACCTTCAGATGTCGTGAGCTGCATTATTTAAGTCAAACTGAAGCAAACCGAACTGAACTCGTCTTCCCCGAAATCAAATTTTAGTTGAAGGGTCACCGTTCTGGAGATTCAGCGATTCAGACATGCACACAACCTGACTGTGACTGAACAACAAACGTAGGAGACACATCACAGGTTCACAGAGCTTCCAGGCAGTGATACTGATGCTGCAGGAGCTCTGGGAGCAGAGCAGCGCTGCACAAACACACTACTTCAGTGGAGATGAAGCCAAATCTAAACCAGGTTCTGGGTTAGGAACTTTTTAATTGCATCTCATAAATGTAGTGTTGGAGAAGCAAAACTTCGAGGCTTTGAATTATTAAAAGTGCACATGATTGATGAGGTAAACTTAACAATAACCCCTAAACAGTGTTAACAACATGTTTTATGCACGTTGTAAAGTATCGCTACGGAAATTAGTCCTCAGATTAGTTTTAATGGTGGTTTCTACTGAGCTTCATGGGAGTTTAAGTCATTTCACTGATCAGCCTGGAGTTTCTGCTTCTTGAGAAACAGAAGAAGCTGCTTCCTGAGGACGTCTCTCAGCTTTTAAAAGATTCTCTGAAGCTGAAGCGCCACACTGCCTCTCCTTTACATTTTGTTTGTTTCGTGATATTTCGGCGTCGCAGGCTGATGCACAGAAAGTGAAGTGAGGACTCCTGCAGCATCATTAGAGGCAACAGTTCGTCTGTCAGACACTAACAGCTATTTGTGGAGACTGAAGCTGCTAATAGCTGCAGCGACGGCTAATGGACCGTCTGCATCTGTCTGCGTTCAATGGATTCACCGTTTCACCTCTTCTGCTCTCATGTATGTTTTTATGAGTGTTTTTCTGTTTGCTTCACCTCCTACCAGCACAGTCTGTAACTCAGCGCTCCATGTTCAGCACCAGGACTTCTGTTCACCACCGTCTGATGCATCCAGCAGCTAAAGCCTGAACACCGAGTCCCTGGTTAGAAGTTTCAATCCCAGCCGGCTGGATCGTTTCCCTCCTGTCATTCTTTATGTCTCTTCCCTTGTATTTCCAAACTATTTTCACTTTCTGTCAGTAGAGCTATATACATATACATAAAAGGATGCATCCAGAGTTTTAAAGCAGTGTTGAACCAGACTTCAGCCACTGGTCTTCTGCATATGTTCGTCTATTTCTGAACCAAATGCAGCAAAATTAATTCTAATTTTGTACAAACATTTAAAACCTCTGTAAAGTAAAAGTTACTGTAAAGGAAACCTGTCAGTTTTTAAAAAGGCACAACCAAAACCGACTTCTGTAAATCAGGTGTTGGCTGAATCTGGAGAACTTCATTTGTTTTCGACCTGAGAATTTTTCTATTTTCACGACATGAAGCCGTTTTAATGGTTCAGTATCTCCAGAAATGAAACTCCAACAGCCATCAATGTGGTAGAACAGACAGAACAGTTTCCATCAGATCACAATGACTGAATGGATCCAACAGAGGACTCAGTTTTAATTATTGGTCCTTGAAAATGGAAAGAAGAGCCAAATGTTCCAACCAGGCTGGTCTAGTGTTTCCATAAAGGTCCTGTCAGTGTAGATCTATGGATGGATCCATGGTTCTACTAGAACATTCCTCCAACTGTTGAGGCTCTAACATCAGTAGAACCTGATTAAAGTTGGACCAGACAAGGTTCCAGGTTTTAGATATTTGGACTCAAACTGACTTGAAATTGACCAAAATGACTCAAAACTGATCCAAAATTACTCAAAATTATTCCAAAATGAGATAAAGATCGTCCAGAATGATGTAAAGCTGCCTAAAGTTACTCAAAATGTGTCCAGAAGAAGATAAAGATCATCCAGAGTAACAGAAAACTGATAAAAATGTCTTTAAATGTGTCCAACATGACTGGAAATTGTCCATATTATCTTAAAACTTGTCCAAAACGTCTTGAAATGTGTCCAAAATAAGATTAATATTGTTTAAAGTGACTTACAATTGGTAAAAATTACAAAAACAAATAATTACTGGTCCTTGAAAATGGAATAAATGCCAAATGTTCCAACCAGGCTGGTCCAGTGTCTCCATGAAGGTCCTGTCAGTGTAGATCTATGGATGGATCCATGGTTCTACTAGAACATTCCTCCAACTGTTGAGGCTCTAACATCAGTAGAACCTGATGGAGGAAAGTTGGACCAGACAAGGTTCCAGGTTTTAGATGTTTAGACTAGATGTTGATGTGGATCCACTGGTAGGAAACAGAAGCTGGTTGCATCTTTTGTGGACGTTTTGTGTGTCTTTAGGGTGATCTTGTCCCTCTTCTTGGTTGTTGTTTGTTTCTTTTTGGTCTTTTTGTGTGTTTTTATTCTTCTGCATCTCCTTGTTGACATTTTATGTCTCCTTCCGTTCATTGTGCTTCGGTTTCGGCTCCTTTTCTACTTCTGATGGTAAAGGTAACGTTTGCATTTCAAATGTTTTTTAAAAATTACTTTCATCATCATCATTGTATTCTTTTATTAGAGGGACGGCTAAAGTCAGGGCAAGGATAAGTTCCGGTTATGGTAAAGTTAAGGTTTGGTAATGTTAGAAGATAGAGAGGTTTGGCTCATTGTGCCGTAAACAGGGTTGGCTTTATCCACAGATGTACAACATAAAACAGGTCAGCATGTAGGCCGACAGTAAACATACATGAGGGACATTATGAACATATCTACAGCATATAGAGATGCTGTACCTGTGGAAAAGAGTCTGCCGAAGCCAGCAGGACGTTTTCAGGCTTCAGATCACAGTGGACGATGTTCTTGAAGTGCAGATGACGGAGAGCCACCAGGATCTGAAGGTGAAGCACAAACAGAACGTTTACTGAGAATTCACCGTCAGACGTCCACAGTTCAACCAAAAACCAGATCTGTAAAGACGATGGTGCTGAAAGGCTGTGGTCATGGAAATATTTACAGCATATCACTTGGTTACTATAGAAAACATGCTCTGATGGTCAGACTGTTCATAGGGTCTAGATGTTGGTGTTCATAGGGTCTAGATGTTGGTGTTCATAGGGTCTAGATGTTGGTGTTCATAGGGGTCTAGATGTTGGTGTTCATAGGGGTCTAGATGTTGGTGTTCATAGGGTCTAGATGTTGGTGTTCATAGGGGTCTAGATGTTGGTGTTCATAGGGGTCTAGATGTTGGTGTTCATAGGGTCAAGATGTTGGTGTTCATAGGGGTCTAGATGTTGGTGTTCATAGGGGTCTAGATGTTGGTGTTCATATGGTCTAGATGTTGGTGTTCATAGGGGTCTAGATGTTGGTGTTCATAGGGGTCTAGATGTTGGTGTTGATAGGGTCTAGATGTTGGTGTTCATAGGGGATGTTGGTGTTCTACATGTTGGTGTTCATAGGGTCTAGATGTTGGTGTTCATAGGGGTCTAGATGTTGGTGTTCATAGGGTCTAGATGTTGGTGTTCATAGGGGTCTAGATGTTGGTGTTCATAGGGGTCAAGATGTTGGTGTTCATAGGGGTCTAGATGTTGGTGTTCATAGGGTCTAGATGTTGGTGTTCATAGGGGTCTAGATGTTGGTGTTCATAGGGGTCTAGATGTTGGTGTTCATAGGGGTCTAGATGTTGGTGTTCATAGGGGTCTAGATGTTGGTGTTCATAGGGTCTAGATGTTGGTGTCCATAGGTGTCTAGATGTTGGTGTTCATAGGGGTCTAGATGTTGGTGTTCATAGGGTCTAGATGTTGGTGTTCATAGGGGTCTAGATGTTGGTGTTCATAGGGGTCTACTATGTTGGTGTTCATAGGGTCTAGATGTTGGTGTTCATAGGGGTCTAGATGTTGGTGTTCATAGGGTCTAGATGTTGGTGTTCATAGGGTCTACATGTTGGTGTTCATAGGGTCTAGATGTTGGTGTTCATAGGGTCTAGATGTTGGTGTTCATAGGGTCTAGATGTTGGTGTTCATAGGGGTCTAGATGTTGGTGTTCATAGGGGTCTAGATGTTGGTGTTCATAGGGTCTAGATGTTGGTGTTCATAGAGTCTAGATGTTGGTGTTCATAGAGTCTAGATGTTGGTGTTCATAGGGTCTAGATGTTGGTGTTCATAGGGTCTAGATGTTGGTGTTCATAGGGTCTAGATGTTGGTGTTCATAGGGTCTAGATGTTGGTGTTCATAGGGTCTAGATGTTGGTGTTCATAGGGGTCTAGATGTTGGTGTTTATAGAGGTCTAGATGTTGGTGTTTATAGGGGTCTAGATGTTGGTGTCCATAGGGTCTAGATGTTGGTGTTCATAGGGTCTAGATGTTGGTGTTTATAGAGGTCTAGATGTTGGTGTTTATAGGGGTCTAGATGTTGGTGTTCATAGGGTCTAGATGTTGGTGTTCATAGGGTCTAGATGTTGGTGTTCATAGGGGTCTAGATGTTGGTGTTTATAGAGGTCTAGATGTTGGTGTTCATAGGGGTCTAGATGTTGGTGTTCATAGGGGTCTAGGTGTTGGTGTTCATAGGGGTCTAGATGTTGGTGTTTATAGAGGTCTAGATGTTGGTGTTCATAGGGGTCTAGATGTTGGTGTTCATAGGGGTCTAGATGTTGGTGTTCATAGGGTCTACATGTTGGTGTTCATAGGGTCTAGATGTTGGTGTTCATAGGGGTCTAGATGTTGGTGTTCATAGGGTCTAGATGTTGGTGTCCATAGGGGTCTAGATGTTGGTGTTCATAGGGGTCTAGATGTTGGTGTCCATAGGGTCTAGATGTTGGTGTTCATAGAGTCTAGATGTTGGTGTTCATAGGGTCTAGATGTTGGTGTTCATAGGGTCTAGATGTTGGTGTCCATAGGGTCTAGATGTTGGTGTCCATAGGGGTCTAGATGTTGGTGTTCATAGGGTCTAGATGTTGGTGTTCATAGGGGTCTAGATGTTGGTGTTTATAGAGGTCTAGATGTTGGTGTTTATAGGGGTCTAGATGTTGGTGTCCATAGGGTCTAGATGTTGGTGTTCATAGGGTCTAGATGTTGGTGTTTATAGAGGTCTAGATGTTGGTGTTTATAGGGGTCTAGATGTTGGTGTTCATAGGGTCTAGATGTTGGTGTTCATAGGGTCTAGATGTTGGTGTTCATAGGGTCTAGATGTTGGTGTTCATAGGGGTCTAGATGTTGGTGTTTATAGAGGTCTAGATGTTGGTGTTTATAGGGGTCTAGATGTTGGTGTCCATAGGGTCTAGATGTTGGTGTTCATAGGGGTCTAGATGTTGGTGTTCATAGAAGTCTAGATGTTGGTGTTCATAGGGTCTAGATGTTGGTGTTCATAGGGGTCAAGATGTTGGTGTTCATAGGGGTCTAGATGTTGGTGTTTATAGAGGTCTAGATGTTGGTGTTTATAGGGGTCTAGATGTTGGTGTTCATAGGGTCTAGATGTTGGTGTTCATAGAAGTCTACATGTTGGTGTTCATAGGGTCTAGATGTTGGTGTTCATAGGGGTCAAGATGTTGGTGTTCATAGGGGTCTAGATGTTGGTGTTCATAGGGGTCTAGATGTTGGTGTTCATAGGGTCTAGATGTTGGTGTTCATAGGGGTCTAGATGTTGGTGTTCATAGGGGTCTAGATGTTGGTGTTCATAGGGTCTAGATGTTGGTGTTCATAGGGTCTAGATGTTGGTGTTCATAGGGGTCTAGATGTTGGTGTTCATAGGGGTCTAGATGTTGGTGTTCATAGGGGTCTAGATGTTGGTGTTCATAGGGGTCTAGATGTTGGTGTTCATAGGGGTCTAGATGTTGGTGTTCATATGGTCTAGATGTTGGTGTTCATAGGGGTCTAGATGTTGGTGTTCATAGGGTCTAGATGTTGGTGTTCATAGGGGTCTACATGTTGGTGTCCATAGGAGTCTAGATGTTGGTGTTCATAGGGGTCTAGATGTTGGTGTTCATAGGGGTCTAGATGTTGGTGTTCATAGAGGTCTAGATGTTGGTGTTCATAGGGGTCTAGATGTTGGTGTTCATAGGGGTCTAGATGTTGGTGTTCATAGAGGTCTAGATGTTGGTGTTCATAGGGGTCTAGATGTTGGTGTTCATAGGGTCTAGATGTTGGTGTTCATAGGGGTCTAGATGTTGGTGTTCATAGGGTCTAGATGTTGGTGTTCATAGGGGTCTAGATGTTGGTGTTCATAGGGGTCTAGATGTTGGTGTTCATAGGGTCTAGATGTTGGTGTTCATAGGGTCTAGATGTTGGTGTTCATAGGGGTCTAGATGTTGGTGTTCATAGGGGTCTAGATGTTGGTGTTCATAGGGGTCTAGATGTTGGTGTTCATAGGGGTCTAGATGTTGGTGTTCATAGGGGTCTAGATGTTGGTGTTGTATGTGCAGAGCTACAATCTGCTTCAGTCTGACTGATCAAACATATAGACCCTTTAAATCAGGAATTATCTGCTGCAGTTCTTCCATTTATCCGACTACCTGTGAGTCCAGCTGCCTTTAAAGATGAACCTCATGAAGCCAAACATCTGTTTCTGAATGTTTCTTCTTCTTCTTCTGTGCGGCACTTAAAGAAAACTCGTCAGACCTTTCCATTGTGCGTCTCTGAATGTGAACTTACATAACTGGTATTGAGGGAACTCGTCCTCATAACGTCAATCATGAATCAGAAAATAGACGTGAGATATTGTTGGACTGTTGAAGAGCATATGGCTGCTATAACATGAGTCACATTCAGCCTGCAGACAGCTGGAATCATCAAGACTAAAACAGAAGATCTGGTTTACAGTCACACTGGGGTTAGTTCAAGAAAGAGAAGTTAAACCAGGAGGAAACTACAAGTTCTCATCACCAAGGCAACAGATGGGAAGGTAATAAAGTTCTGGTGTCAAAATTAAGGATTTGTTGAAAATTCAAACTTTTCTTTTGAATTCTTGTTTTTTTCTAATTTAATTGTTGTGATGAAAGAAATGAAGTCAGTTATTATTTAAATGAGATGAATAAACGTCTGATTCTAATTTATACGATGAACTTTTAATGACACAAGATGAACTGGTTCTTCACAGGGACTGAATATAAGCTAGTGGTTAGGTTTGGTTAGTACTGGTTTGGTTAGTTACAGTGGTTACATATAATCATAGCTAGCTACGGTGGTTATACACGGCATTAGTTAGTTATAATGGTTATATATGGTTATAATTAGTTATAGTCAGTTGTAGTTATAGTGGTTATTAATGCTATAGTTTTAGTGGTTTTAGTTGGTTGTAGTTAGTTATAATGGTTATAGTAAGTTACAGTGGTTATATATGGTTATAGTTAGCTATAGTGGTTATAGTTGGTTGTGGTTAGTTATAATGGTTAGAGTTAGTTATAGGAGTTCTATATTATTATAGTTAGTTACAGGGGTTCTATATGGTTATAGTTAGTTATAGTTAACTACATTTGTTATATATAGCAATAGTTAGTTATAATTAAGTATAGTGGTTAATTGGTTGTAGTCAGTTATAATGTTATAGTTAGCTACAATGGTTATATATAGTAATAGTTAGTGTAAGTACTGGTTATAGCTAGTTACAGTGGCTATATATGGTTTTAGTTAGATAAAGTGGTTATACATGGTAATAGTTAGGTATAGTACTGGTTAGTGTTAGTTATAGTGGTTATTTTTGGTTATAGTTAGCTACAGTGGTTATATATGGTAATATTTAGTTATAGTGCTGGGTTCTGTTAGCTACAGTGGTTATACATGGTAATAGTTAGTTATAGTACTGGTTGTAGTTAGTTATAGTGGTTATACACGGTAATAGTTAGTCACAGCACTGGTTGTAGTTAGTTATAGTGGTTATATATGGTTATAGTTAGTCACAGCACTGGTTGTAGTTAGTTATAGTGGTTATATATGGTTATAGTTAGTCACAGCACTGGTTGTAGTTAGTTATAATGGTTATATATAGTTATAGTTAGTCACAGCACTGATTGTAGTTAGTTATAGTGGTTATATATGGTTAAAGTTAGTCGCAGCACTGGTTGTAGTTAGTTATAGTGGTTATATATGGTTATAGTTAGTCACAGCACTGGTTGTAGTTAGTTATAATGGTTATATATGGTTATAGTTAGTCACAGCACTGGTTGTAGTTAGTTATAGTGGTTATATATGGTTATAGTTAGTCACAGCACTGGTTGTAGTTAGTTATAATGGTTATATATGGTTATAGTTAGTCACAGCACTGGTTGTAGTTAGTTATAGTGGTTATATATGGTTATAGTTAGTCACAGCACTGGTTGTAGTTAGTTATAATGGTTATATATGGTTATAGTTAGTCACAGCACTGGTTGTAGTTAGTTATAGTGGTTATATATGGTAATAGTTAGTCACAGCACTGGTTGTAGTTAGTTATAGTGGTTATATATGGTAATAGTTAGTCACAGCACTGGTTGTAGTTAGTTCTAGTGGTTATATATGGTTATAGTTAGTCACAGCACTGGTTGTAGTTAGTTGCACTGACCTGTGTGACGAGGAACTTGGTGATCCTCTCCGGCAGCCGGCCCTTCTCACTGGACAGGATCATCTCCAGCATGTCTCCATGGAGCTTCTCCATCACCACAAACACTCGCTCTGGAGTCTCAAACATGCAGTCCAGGTTCACCACACCTGGATGGTGGAGGCTCTGCAGGAACCAAGACCAGCGTTCAGACTGGGGGGATTTAAAAGGTGGTTTCTCATAAAGGAGAAGCTTGTATGTCTGAATGAATCTGATCTGGACATGAAGCAGCAGCTACAGCATCTGTCTGTCTGTCTGTATCTGTCTGTCTGTCTGTATCTGTCTGTCTGTCTGTATCTGTCTGTCTGTATCTGTCTGTCTGTATCTGTCTGTCTGTCTGTATCTGTCTGTCTGTCTGTATCTGTCTGTCTGTCTGTCTGTATCTGTCTGTCTGTCTGTCTGTCTGTCTGTCTGTCTGTCTGTATCTGTCTGTATCTGTCTGTCTGTATCTGTCTGTATCTGTCTGTCTCTCTGTATCTGTCTGTCTGTCTGTCTGTATCTGTCTGTCTGTATCTGTCTGTATCTGTCTGTCTGTATCTGTCTGTCTGTCTGTCTCTGTCTGTCTGTCTGTCTTTCTGTATCTGTCTGTCTGTCTGTCTGTCTTTCTGTATCTTTCTGTCTGTCTGTATCTGTCTGTCTGTATCTGTCTGTCTGTCTGTCTTTCTGTATCTGTCTGTCTGTCTCTGTCTGTCTTTCTGTATCTGTCTGTCTGTCTGTCTGTATCTGTCTGTCTGTCTCTGTCTGTCTGTCTGTCTTTCTGTATCTGTCTGTCTGTCAGTCTGTCTGTATGTCTGCCTGTCTGTATCTGTATGTCTGTATCTGTATGTCTGTATCTGTCTGTCTCTGTCTGTCTGTCTGTCTGTATCTGTCTGTCTGTCTGTCTTTCTGTATCTGTCTGTCTGTCTGTATCTGTCTGTCTGTACCTGTCTGTCTGTCTGTATCTGTCTGTCTCTGTCTGTCTGTCTGCAGCTGATGTTCTTCATGTGTTTTTCCTGCAGGTGTGTTTCTGCTGCAGAGCTGCAATATTTTCATGTCACACCCCCACAGAGTTTCCACGGTAATGAAGACGTTCACTGCAGGAAGCCGACTGTGTGAGAGTCTGTGTGTGTTTGTGTACCTGCAGTGTGTATGTTGTGTGTGTGTATGTTGTGTGTGTGTATGTTTGTGTGTGTGTGTGTGTGTGTGTGTATGTTGTGTGTGTATGTTGTGTGTGTGTGTGTGTGCTGTGTTATGTGTGTGTGCATGTTGTGTGTGTGTGTGTGTGTGTATGTGTGTGTGTGTGTGTGTGTGTGTGTGTCAGTGTGTGTGTGTGTGTGTGTGTGTGTGTGTGTGTACGTTGGTGTGTGTGTGTGTGTGTGTGTGTGTGTGTGTGTATGTTGTGTGTGTGTGTGTGTGTGTGTGTGTGTGTATGTTGTGTGTGTGTGTGTATGTTGTGTATGTTGTGTGTGTGTGTGTGTGTGTGTGTGTATGTTATGTGTGTGTGTGTGTGTGTGTGTGTGTGTGTGTGTGTATGTTGTGTATGTGTGTGTGTGTGTATGTTATGTGTGTGTGTGTGTGTGTGTGTGTGTGTGTATGTATGTTGTGTGTGTGTGTGTGTGTGTGTTGTGTATGTTGTGTGTGTGTGTGTTGTGTGTGTGTGTGTATGTTATGTGTGTGTGTGTGTGTGTGTGTGTGTGTGTGTGTGTGTGTGTATGTTATGTGTGTGTGTGTGTGTGTGTGTGTGTGTGTGTATGTTGTGTGTGTGTGTGTATGTTGTGTGTGTATGTTATGTGTGTGTGTATGTGTGTGTGTGTGTGTGTGTGTGTGTGTGTGTGTGTGTGTGTGTGTGTACCTGCAGTATTGCCACCTCGTTGCGTAGCTGACTCTCCTGTTTTGTCGGGAACCTCAGTTTATCGATGATCTTTATGGCAACGTCTCTGCCGGACTTCCTGTGTTTCCCTGCAGGAAGAAGCACAAAGACGAAGGAACACCTGCAGCGTGAAAACACACCTGCAACGATCAATCAGTGTCGTCAGCAGCTGTTCTGATAACTGATCGATTAGTTTGACAGTAAACTGGAGGTGTGTGGACTAAACCGGACATTTTAATGTAATGTTCTGACGCTGTAGAGACCAGAGTTCAGCTAAACCAGGCAGCTGCAGGTGAGCTTTACCTCCGTACACGATGCCGAACTGTCCTGATCCGAGGACCTCGTCTGGGAAGATCTGATACACCGAGTTGATGTCCTGGAAACACAACAGGTTAAAGTAACTATGGACGATTCAGAGCCATCAGGACGAGTTCTGTTAGGTTTCTGAGTCGTTCTGATCAACGTTTTGTTATTTTGGAACAAGCTTCAAGACACGTTTTCCTAATGTTGACCAAATATTGAGTCACTTTGGATAAATTAGTTTGTTTTTTTCAACATTTACCAACTTGTTGCTGTGAATTCGTCGTCTGAAGCTCAGTTTGAACAACAACAACACAACCGTCGCTCTCAACCCGTCCCTGTGACGACGTCTTGTTCCCCAACATAAAACTCCAGTTGAGCTGCTGCTGCTTCGACACCGCCCACAGGTAGACGTGTCATGTTTACAGCAGAGCGTTACAGGTGTTGCAGGAGCTCTGGGAGCAGAGCGGCGCTGCACAAGGAGACACTTCTGAACCTTTCGACCACACCTCGTCGTCTTAGTTGGTTATTAATCTCACTTTATTGAATAAAAAATGAACAGTGCATGTTTGAGAGCTGGAAATGTGCACATGTCAACAGAGAGACGGGAGATGAATGGAAACATAACAACTTCCATGCAGTCAGCACCGTTTTGAGACTCTGAGCGTCGTGTATGTGCAGATCTTTCAGCACAGGTGTAGATTTCAGGGGATAAATCATCCTAAATGTTTGAAACACGTACATTTGTGGTTTTATTTGCATAAATAAAGACATTTCCACCATGAACTGATGCAGGAGCTGGATTGCTGATGCTCTAAATCAGGGATGTCAAACTCAAACACACACTGGGCCAAAATTTAGAACGTGGACAAAGTTGTGGGCCGACATTAATATTATATATACATACATATACAGTCTGTTGAGAAACCAAACTTCTTTTCATGTCCTCTACTTTGACTCATGTCCAGGTCCTTGTTCTGGTCCTGGTGTTTCGTCGTGTCGTCTCATGTTGTTCTCCTTGGTTGTCTCCATGTTGGCTCCACATACTAAACAGGGCTGGTCTGAATTTTAACATCTGTGCTCTGGATATTCTGGTCCAGTTACTGATGAACATCTGAATATTCGGTTCGTGTGGCGCCGTCGGTCGGGGTGGGGGGCAGGGGGGTGTTTGTTGGAGTCCAACAGCATTAGTGTGGATACGTCCTGCTGGTGGTGACACTGTAGACGTGTCCTCATGTGCTGCTGGTGCAGGTGCTCAGCCAGGCGGCGGCGGTGGAGGGTGCAACTATTCGGATCTCAAAATCATGATCCGGATATTCGGGTCCAGTCCTGGTACCAGACCAACAGGTCCGTCTTCTACATGTAAACAGATGTTGGGCCTCCACCTGTCCAGATCCTGTTTCCTGTATTTCTTTCCACCATTTCTGGGAGGGGCAGCACGGTGCCAGTAGTAGCATGAGGTCGCTATGACGACTGTCAACAGAGGAGAGGTGGTTTATGGGTCCTGTCCTGATTGACGCGCTAAAACACCAGCATTCTGGGATTTGTAGTTTCAGTGGTACATGTGCTGTATAATACCAGCTCTAGTAGTCGTCTGGTTTTGCCTCACGGACCAAATATAATTACACTGTGGGCCAGAGTTTGACACCTGTGTTCTAAATGTCCTAAGCAGCGTTACGGTTCCTGGCTTCTGGTTTCTGGCTCAGTTCTTTCCTCTGCTCTGTTCCTTTTGTGCTTCTTTATTTACAGCTTTAGTTGACGTCATCCGTCTTCTCTGTGGTTTCCTGCCAGCTCTCGGTCTTTGTTTCATCTGGAGGCGGTTCTGTGTTTGATTTCTGTGTCAGCCCTTTGATTTAAGTTCTGCTGGTGTCTGTATTCGGATCCTTCTCTGCTCACCTGTGACAAGTAAGAGGCCATGATGCTGAGAGAGCCTGACGCCCACATCCTGAGGTTCAGAGCAGACAGGAAACGCATTTAAAGTTTGCATAATGAAGTTGGAGGCCGCAGCTTGTTGAGTTTCTGTGGCTTAGATGTGCTTTGGAGGGCGAGGCGGCTGAAGCAAAGTGGGCTCAACAAAAACGTGAATTGCCTGAATCGATCACCTGGCGGAGGAGCTTTCAGGCGGCGTTTGTGAGCCGACAGCCGACCGAGCGCCTCCCTCGGTGTAGCTCCACGGCGTCAGCGATCTGCCACAGCTTTGACACCAAAACTGCAAAATATTTTCTCCTTCATTTGTCTGTAATCACGTCTCCCTCTCCTCCCCGTTAGCTGACAGCCTAATATCACACCTCGAGCAGAGAGGACAGAAATACAATATTATAACCCTCCTCCCCCTCCGCCGAGCGCGCTGCCTAATTACCGCCGTCGCCATGGAGACCGTTTGGCTGAGTGAGTAATCACAGTAATCTCTGTTCGAGGTGCTCGAAGACGTGCTCACCTTGGAGATGGCGAAGGTGCTCGTCTGCGTGGAAACGGGACTCGCTGTTCTCTGCCGCTGCTTTTCTCGCTTCAATAGAGTTTGCAGACACGGAGCCTCGTGTAAAATCTTTATCATGTAAATGTTCGACAGACTGCAGCCCGGAGGCTTCACATGCAAATGAGGCCGAGGTGACGGAGAAGGAAGGTGTTCAGGTGGAGGCTTTTAAAGGGGGAACATCGCACCCAGAGATCAGAGACCAGAAGCAGCCTTTAGTCTGGTTTTCAGACACCTGAACGTTCAGCAGAGACACGAATCTGCTGCAAGGAAGCATCTAGAATCAGAATGTTTAAGAAGAAGACTCAGGTTCACATGATCAGATGTGATTAAACTGACAAAAAAAACATTCAGATGCAGCAAATTAGTTCAAATTGTCAAAAAAAAACCCAAAACTTCATTATCACTTAAAATGTGTTTAATGTGGATTAAAATTTGCTCAAATTAACAAAAAATCCTCAAAATGTCAAAAAATATTTTCACATTTGTTTAAATTGACAAAGAAAATCTTCAGACTCGCTCATAATTCGTTTGCAGTGACACGAAATTTGTTTAAATTTCATCAAAATGTCTTCAAAATGACAAAACATTCTCTCACTGACTCAGTTTAGACTCCAGGTTTCTTTAAAACGCCTCAAAATTTTCTCAGGATTTGTTCAAAAGCATCGAAATTTGTTCAAATTGAAAATAAATCTTCAAAATGACCAAAAATATTCCTAGTAACTGTTTTTTTTTTGTCAAATAGACTCAAAAAATCTTAAAAATACCTCTAATTTTGTTCAAAACGCTTCATAAATTCAGTGATAACCAGAAATAAGAGACAGGATCGCATCACTGCTGTTTGAGCCTCTTTACTGGATCCCAGTGTGTCTCAGTTTGTTTATACTGGATCCCAGTGTGTCTCAGTTTGTTTATACTGGATCCCAGTGTGTCTCAGTTTGTTTATACTGGATCCCAGTGTGTCTCAGTTTGTTTATACTGGATCCCAGTATGTCTCAGTTTGTTTATACTGGATCCCAGTGTGTCTCAGCCTCTTTTAAGTCTTAAAACAAACTTTTATTTTAACGCCTTTTGTGATTTTATTTTAGTTTTAATTTTCTTTGAATTGTCTTTTATTTATTTTTCTGATAATATTTTGACTTTTTAAAGTATTTTTTAAAATTTTGCTGACTTGTGACGAACTGTGGAACTTTGATTTTTAAAAAAGTGCTCTATAATAAAGAATATTGTTGTTATTGTTATCATTATTATTATTGTTGTTGTTATTATTATTATTATTGTTATTATTGTTATCTTTATTATTATTATTATTGTTATTATTATTATTATTGTTACTATTGTTATCTTTATTATTATTGTTATTGTTATTATTATTATTATTGTTGTTGTTGTTGTTGTTGTTATTATTGTTATCTTTATTATTATTGTTATTATTATTATTATTGTTGTTGTTGTTGTTGTTGTTATTATTGTTATCTTTATTATTATTGTTATTATTATTATTATTGTTGTTGTTGTTGTTGTTGTTGTTGTTATTATTATTATTGTTATTATTATTATAACCCACAGTCCAGAGCTGCATGTTTATTATTATAGCGGTGTATGGTCTATGGTCTGTATGGTCTGTATGGTTTCAGGGTTTTAGATGCTCTCAGGTTGACAGGTTGAGGAGATCAAAGTGACGGCTGGTGCTGGACGGTTCAGGGACACGGTGAGAAGACAACAAAGAACCACAAAAAACTACAATAATGAAAGTCAAATGTTCCCGGCTGCAGATAGTCGCCAAGAAAATGACAATGCTTGTGTTTGTGTGTGTGCCTGTGTGATTTCTCACCACGTTCTCCTGGATCTGGCAGTTGGAGACGGAAATACTGATGGAAACCTCCTCTGTTGACGAGACACAAACACATCAGACTGAAACCCTCCGTCCAACACATGCTGATCACTTCTATTGACAGGAGGAGCAGCTCTGGTCGGCTCAATGACAGTTATTGAAGCAGCTGTGTCTCCGGCGGCTCTATTTAAGGATGCTACCAGCGCAGGGTTTCCTGTATGTATTACAGACAGATTTAAATGTGAAGCCTGAAGCCTCCTGTTTGTTATTCCGGTCTGAAAGGTAGTACGACGCAGCGAGCTGTTAGTCATGATCAGCTTGACGTCAGCGAGGCCTGAAATATCTCTGATGGGTTTGTGTGGGCGTCTTCGGCCCTGAGAGGATCCGAGTCTGCAGCACAATTCACAAAGAAAACACACTTTACATTCACAGAAACGCAGCTCAGCGTCCACGACTCCGACTTATTCACAGGATGAGACTCATGTGGGTCCACTGTTTCATTCATGGTCGGTTTTATTCCGTTCCAGCTGCAGGAAACATTTACCGTACATTCCTGATTCTGTTAGCCACATTTTTAGCTAACATTTTCAGCTGTTTATTCATCATGGTAGCTAGCAATTTCCAGCTGTTTATTTTTGTTTTTAGCTAGTGCTTTCCAGTGTTAGCCTCACTTTAAGCTACTATTTTCAACTGTTAGCCACACTTTTACCAAACACTTTCAATTGTTAGCCACATTTTTAGCAACTATTTTCAACTGATAGCTTCACTTTTAGCTAATGCTTTTCATAGTAAGTCTCACTTTTAGTTACTATTTTCAACTGTTAGCCATAGTTTTAGCTAACGCTTTTCACTGTTAGCCTCACTTTTAGCTACTATTTTCAATTGCTAGCCACACTTTAGCAAAAGTCTTTAACTCTTAGTCACATTTTCAGATAACACGTTCCACTGTTAGCCTCACATTTAGCTACTATTTTTGAACTGCTATCCACACTTTTAGCTAAAACTTTCAACTATTTAGACGTTATGATAGCTAACAATTTCCATTTGTTTGATATTTGGTTTAAACAAGCATTTTCAACTGTTAGCTGCACATATAGCTAAATTTTTAACTGCTAACCATACTTTTAGCTAGCACTTTCAACTGTTACCCTCACATTTAGCTAACATTTTCAACTGTTAGCCTCATTTTTACCTCACATTTTTAGTTTTTATACAATAAGATCTCTAACTATTTATCCTTTCTTTTAGCAAACACTTTTAACCGTTAGCTGCACTGTTAGCAAACATTATCAGTTATTAGCTGCACTGATATCTTGCAGTTTTAGCTGTTAGTCACACTTTTTGCTAACATTTATAACATTAGCAACACGTTTGGCTAACGTTTTTAACTGTTAGCTGCAGTTTTAACCATATTTTCAGCAGTTAGGCACACTGAACATCTTTAACTGCTAGCCACACTTTTAGCTAACACGTTCAACTGTTTATATATTATGATATGCTAAAAAAATTCCAAAAACTTTATTAAACTTACATGAGTTCACAGATGAAAACCCAAGGATAATAATAATAATAATATCATGTGTTGTTCAGGTTCTTACTGTGTCCACTCCGGTGGGAACTGTGACAGATTCCAGTAGAAACAGCCGGCATCAGGGCGTGTTGGATCGCCATCTCCCACATCCGGGACACATCCTGACCGACACCGCTGACCTGCAACCAGAACCACAGTCACTGTTCTGGTGGATCTGATAGTTGATCTGCTCTCACTGATCTCTGCTGTTTCGTTCATCAGGAGAAAGGTTCTCCATCAACGACCCTTCAGGAACAAACCTTCACCTGGAGGAACAGGCTACTTGTGTGTTTTCACTTTGAACTGGTCCGACCTGATGGAAGCTGCAACTTCTCTTGTTTTAAATGTGCTTCAAATAAATCTGCCTTCACCACACCGTCTGCAGCATTCCTGAATTTAATCAGTCAAACCTCGATGGATGAGACACGATGATGGCAGCAAAATACAACAACGTCCAAAGGAAACAGACCCAGCGACTAAAGACGACACACTGAGGGAGCTCAGAGCATCACAGATAACCTCTGTTGTTCAGTCAGAGTGGATGAGGCGGGTGTTTGTCTGACACAGCTGGATGGGAGATCATCTCACCAGGATGCTGCTGCCCGTCACCGAGGAATCAGCTCTCTGCAGATTCTCTCCGACATAATAAACCAGCGTCGCCGTGGCGATCTCGAAGCAGTGAGGATTGGCTCCATCAGGCAGCAGAGAGAAGGTCTGGGCAGGTTCTAGAGATAAGATCTCAGACAGAGGGATCTCCTGCAGACACCAGAGGACAGAGTCAGAGCAAAACACAGCCTCATTAATCAGTGTCGCTCTTCACACTGTAAAAACTCCACATCTCACCAGTTTATTTGTCTTATTTTTAGTCAAATAGTCTGAACCCACTTGATTTCAGATAAATTCACTTTCCAGGTAACATTTCAGCAGATGGAGGGACGTGTTTTAAGACAACGCATCTTAAATATCTTGTTAAGTCAAACAATCTTGAAATGATCTTGTTTTAGTTGTATTTTACCAGAAACAAGGTTCATTTCATTTCATACATGTTTCAAGCTGAGCTGTTGTTTGTATCAGATAAATAATCTGGATTTAAGAAATAAAGTAAATGCATTTTATTGGAAAATCACCAATTCATATCAGAAAACAGCTGCATGTGGAAAATGTGTTAAAAAACAAAGCAAATGTCTGCTTTTGAGTTAAAACACCTCCTTTTGGGCGTAGCTGGCTTCACCTAAAACACAACACCTTCAAATGCTGTCAAACACCACTAAATATTAGGATTTCTAGCCAACTGTGAGAAGACATTATATCTCAGAATGCTTCAATTAATCTGTGTGATCTGATTTCAAGTACAAGATGGTCTTAAATCTAGAGAAGAGCCACGATAATACAACTAAAATAAGTTGAATACATCTCAGATTAAGAAGCTGACATTAAACTTATTAAAGCTAAAATCTATTTAATTCTTTATCATGTCTGGTTTATTCTAAGACACCTCAGCTTGACAATGCTGCTAAAATATAGCTTCAAATAAGTTTTCCCTGCTAATTTTAAGACTTCAATATTCTAAATATCATGTCTTATTTCAAGAAATCTGACCAAGCAAATGTTCACTTGTTCTATTGGCAGATTTTTACACTTATTTCAGGTAAAAGTGCCTTGAAGTAAGTTTATTTATCTTGTTTTGGGAGGGCATTTTTTACAGTGTAGTGCAGCGATATCATTTATCACCGTTTCTCTCTACAGTTTATCAAATGCATGAACAGAAGTGTAGCACTGAGACTCTGTATGAAGCACATGTGGGTAAATAAACTTCATACTACATCTTTATTTTCATCCTCATTGCACTTTAGTACTTCCTGTGTTGTTTCTTACTGTGCTTCGTTTATATCCAACATGTAAACTCCAACAGACATTACTAAAGTTAACTGATCTTCTTTTGGAGGAATCACGGCAGCGACGTGTTGCTGAGTAAATATTTTAAATGGCTGCTCTTTGCTCTCGACACTCAGACTGCATCAGGATTCTAGCAAGAGCCTCTCAGGTCTTATTCAAACTGAACTGTGCGTTAAAGACAACAAATAAAGTCCAGTAAAACAAGCTGGCAGTCGGAGCGCTGGAAAAACATGCTGTAAAAAATATTAGAACACTGTCAGGTTCCAAAAATGTAGAAATCCCTGAGAAGACGGCGACTCTCTGAAAGCCAGTCTGTGATTTCTGACCTTCTTTCACTCATATTTGTATTTAAATGAAGCCTGAAGCAGCGACAGACACTCAGGAGGGAGGAGATCTTACCTTGTAGTATTTACTGCCTGTATCGTTCTGAAACAACGTGATGCATTTACTGTCCAGCCGCCAGTAGTGTCTCTTCCTCTGAAACACAGAGATGAAGATGACAAACAGGTTGGATGAGACGGCAGGCGAGAAGAAGAAGAATGAAAGGAAAGAGGTGGAGATGAACCAGCATGAAGACAAAAAGCTCTGAAGACCTGCAGCTCGTTTAAGCTTCACTCAGAGACCAGAAACCAGCATCCATAGACTGTAACCAAGGGAAACATGTAAACAAACAAACATGTAAACAGAAAAGTTCACTTGTAAACATGTGAATAAGTAAACACAGGGAGGTGAACATGTAAACCAATAAATATTTAAGAGACAGGTAAGGAGATAGGTAGAGATGCAAACATGTAAACAAAGAAGTAAACATACAAACAGATAAACATGTACACTGGCAAAACATTTAAACAGCAAGGTAAACAAGTAAACCAAGAGGTAAACATGTAAACAGGTAGCATGTAAATATCTAAAGAGGTAAACAGAAATAAACAGACATGTGAACTGAAAGCCATGTAAACAGGTAAATAGGTAAACATGTAAACAGGTGATCAGGTAAACATGTGATCAGGTAAACATGTGAACAGGCAAGCGGGTGAACAGGTAAACATGTAAACAGGCGAACATGTAAACAGGTGATCAGGTAAACATGTGAACAGGTAATTGTGTGGATATGTGAACATATAGACAGGTGATCAGGTAAACAGGCAAACAGGCGACAATGTAAACAGGTGGACACGTAAACAGGTGATCAGGTAAACATGTGAACAGGTGAGCAGGTACCAGAGTGTCCTTGCTCGTGTAGTGGACCATCCAGCCCTCCTTCATCACGTTGCTGCTCTTCCTCTTGGTGTGTTTGACGGACTGAACCACTCGCATCAGCGGGATGTTGTTACTGGTGGACGGACTGCAGGGGGCGGGACAAAGCATCAGACCTGTGTGTGTTTCTGTGATTGTGAGTGTGTGTGTGTGTGTGTGTGTGTTTATGAGTTTGCTCACCTGATGGCGCGGTTGGACTCGTCCAGGTCGGGGTCGTGCAGGTCGCAGAGGTCGCTTGGCCCCGCCTCCAGCAGCAGACCCCCCTCTGATGTCAGAGCGTCGTCCATGTCATCCAGCAGGCCACCGCCCCTGTCGACGTCATGGTCGTCAAGGCAACCCTCGACCATGACGACGTCTGACTCCGCCCCCGGGCTCAGGAGCTCTACGTAGAAATCAAAAGTCTTTGTTCTTGTAGTTCTGCTTTAATCACGGGGATTGTAGACTCTAAATAAAGATGGCTGACAGGACAACTCCTGAAAGGCCCCCTGGTGGCTGGTCGTAGTACAAGTCATGAGCCCCGCCCCTCCATGTAAACAACATGAGGTCCAATATGACCTCTCTGGGTCTGTTTTTAACGGGTTTTTAACGGGTTTAAGAGTCTGATCTTACAAAAACAGACATTATTTTGTAAGTATGGAAGAATAATCATCTAAAAGCTATGAAATGAATTACGGTGTCCCTCAGGGTTCAATGTTAGGTCCTCTACTTTTAAACATTTACATGCTGCCACCTGAAAACGGCATCAGGAGGAATCAGTTTATCTACATATGCGGATGACACTCAGCTGTACCCTACTGTGTTTCCTGATGACTGTATTTTAGCAACCAAGTCTCCACAAAATTATGCTCCTGTACAACTAAACTGCATTCTCAAATATATTTCAAGGGACAAGGATTGTTTGTTTCATTGCCTCCAAAAGTAATCATTATAAAAAGAGAAAGTACTTTATGTCCATTCTTTACTTCTTGAACGCGCCTTTGAAAGGTTTGGATGCGTTTTTAAGGTTAAACTTTAGGTCTGGTTTGGGTTTATACAAGTGGTAGAGATGGTTGAGACCAGCTGGCATCCATGTTATCGTATTTTTCACTTCATCGTGTGCTTTTGGTTGTTTTGCTTCCTACGTGTCGTCATTTTCACCTGTATCTCGTCAACCAATCAGATCTTATCTCTCCACTTCTATGTACTTTCCCTGAGTTCATTCCTCGACCTTCCAACCACTTTCTGACAGTTTTATCTCACTGTCAGTTTCGTCATCCACCCCAACCATTACGTTTTGCTGAGGTAACCTTTTGTTCGTTCCACCTTCCTGTCTGCTGAGTTACATATAACTATTACTGGTACAGTCATGTTTGTGTGTTCATGTATGTCAACACTTGCCTCCATTTTTAGAAACTTCTCCCAGGCAGTTGTTTGGCACTTTTGGAGCACATCGTTTGTGACAGTTAAATTTACAATCTGAGAAAGAACAAGAAAGACATGGTGGTAAAGACACCTTAAGATATTTCCTCTGCAGACACAGGAAAGGTTGTGTTGTGGTTCAGGTGCTCACCTTTGCACTGCAGCCCCTGTCTGAAGAGGCCTTTCAGCAGCTTCTTGCAGTGCTGGCAGACGGTGGGTCGGGTGTACGAGTGAATCAGGAAGGTGTGGGGAACTTTAACCTTCGACAGCAGGATCTTGTCCAGCTCAATGGGACGACCGACGTACGACTGGGAGCTGGAGCGCCGCTCTCTGCCGGGGAAGTAGTCCAGCTGGTTCTTCTGCTGTGAGGACGAACGAGAAAGAAACGTCTCGAAGGTCGTTTTCCAGAAAAAGTGGAGGGTAAACTGAACATTAGTGGATTTGTTTGGGTTAAAGTGGTGGGACTCACCTCCATACTGGGACTGACTGGAGACTGGACAAAGAGAAAGAACATGAGGTTAAGTTTCTGACAGTTAAAGACAGCGAACCTGCCTCAGGTGCATGTTTAGAAGGTTTTCTGTACCGACCAGTAAAGCGTCATCGGTGTAGTGTGGAGGTGAAGGTTCGGCAGAAAGCGGTCGGCCCATGTTGATGATGCCGCCGGTCAGGGAGACGTTGGACGGACGGCGCCTCCTCACTCCGCTGCAGTTGTTGGGAATCTTAAAGGCACAGCGCTTGTGGTAATTCAGACCACAGCCTGTAGAGAGAGTTTCAGCTCATTGTTCAGCTGCTCAGAGACAACTTCACTGCTCTGGTTCACTCTCAGTCAAATAAATTAACACAACAACAGCAGACAGACACAGTTAGAAACAAGCTGGTGAACACAGTGGAGCCTGATGGAGACGGTGGAGACCAAAGATGGAGCAAAAAGCGAGTAAAGATTGGCCTGGAGAACCCAAATATGAACACCAAAACGACATCAGCTTACTATAACTTTGATTTATTGGAACATTCGGGCCTCATCTGCCAGAAAACCTGCTTACCTTCGCATTTGAGTCCCTGTCGCACGAGTCCCCACAGCATCTCCCCACAGTGGTCGCAGAAGGCCGGAGCTCGGTACGAGTGGACGAACAGGCAGTGTGGACGGATCTGGAAGTCCTCCACGGTGGCGGACGCTGCAGAAAACCACAGGATATCATATAAATTTCAGTTTGGAATGTAAAAATCAAGTGAACACAGTGAAAGGAGTTGAAATGTCATAGTATTTGCTCAAAGAACTTGCAAGTTGCTGTGTAAGTTCTGGAAGGAATTGAAGTGTCAGTTAAGAAGTCAGCATAAGGCGACTTAACAAGACATTTAATTTATAAGCACCATAGAAGTTTCAGGTAAAGACAAAGTTCTAAAAGGAGATGAAGTGTCAGCTGAAGAGTAAAAAGCAAGCGTAAATACTAAACGTCTGAAAGGAGTTGAAGTGAAAGCAAAAGGTGGGGAAACAGTAGTTAAAAGGTCAGTTACACTGCACACACTGAAAAATGTTTGTTGAAGAGTCAAAAGATATGTAAGTAGTGAAAGGAGCTGAAGTGTAATTCCTAGAAGAAGTTGAGATGTTACTTTGTGCATTTTGAAGGAACTAAAGTGTCAGTAAACATGCAGGCATGAAGTGGCTTGAAGTGTCATTTAAACGTGTTCGGTTTCAGTAAAAGTAAAAGTAAAAATGAGGCACGAGCGCTAAGTATCTGAAAGGAGCTGAGGCAGTTGACTTTTTCACTTGAAGAGAAAGTTCTAAAAGGAGATGAAGTGTCAACATTAATTTGAAAAGAAGTCGAAGCGCAAGGTAAAATGTAAGCATTAAGTGACTCGGAGTATCATTTAATGCTGGCATGTAGTTGCTGGAAGAGAAACATCAGTTGCTGTGGAAAATTTAAAAGGAAATGAAGTGTCATTCAAAATGAAAATTTGAAAAGGAGGGACTAAAATGACTTCAGGTGGCATCTAATTTAAGAAGTTTCATGGGAACAGAAAGTTCTAAAAGATGACAAAGAATGAACGCTTAGCATTTGAAAGGACTTGAAGTGGCAGGTACTATATCACTTACACTGCACAGACTGAAGGATGCTGGTGTTTCTCTGTACTGGTTGTAATATTCCCTGATGCATTTCTTTACTGTTGCTTGAAAAACATCCATCTTGGTGACGATGACCTAATTAATTTAATTATGTACTGTAAGTGGAAGGACTGACAAGAGTTTAAGCGTCATTTACCCAATCATTTCTTGACGAGACCCTTTTCATTCTTCAACAAAACATTACATTTTATGCTGTGAGATTCACTTCCAGTCACTGAAATGTTCCATAATAGGTGATGAGAAACTTTCCACCTTAAAGCTTTTGGATAAACCACAGCGAACCAAAGTGAACAATATTGACATGATTGTAACGTAGCAACAATCCTGTACGATAAACTTTCCTGCAGGGCCCACAAACCAATCTGCAGCACCACTTCTTTTCCACATTTACCAGTGTTTCTCCATGTTTTTAAAGCAACGAGCAGCTGCTGACGTGGGGTGACTGGGCTGGTGGCCACAGCGGCCATCTGAGCCCAAACATCCTCCAGCTGTTTGCATAAAAACCCAGCGGGACACACTGGCAGCGCTGATAAGTCCTGCTGAGACACTCATAACACCACAGAAAGAAGCAACCGGCTGTTTTTAAAATAATGCATGAATGTGGAAACAGTGAGACGCTGTGAAAGACACCAGCTGAATCTGCAGCTTCATGGAGATTATACCGAGCTTCAGCTCATTGTTTAGCTGCTCGGCTACAACTTTTCAGTTCTGGTTCGGTCTCACTGGTCCCATAGCATTATTTTCCAACAAATACTCTAAAAAACCAACTGCAAACAGGAGACAGACACAGTTAGAAACTAGTTGGTGAACATAGTGAAGCATTTAACAGCTAAAGAGCACAATGTTTCCCTCAGGAGATGGTGGAGACCAAAAACTGAGCTAAAAGAGAGCAAAGATTGGACTTAGGAACCCAAATATGAATCTAAACCTGCACTCACTCAGTTACACAAAGATAAAAACAGAAACATGATGTCTGGGTAAATATTTCTGAAATCAATGTCGTGGAAAGCTTTGTGGGTTAGTCAGCTGCTTCCCGGGGCAGGACAACATGAACATGAGAAAACTGTGTCAAAATGCTCAACAAGAGCAGGGTCAAGAACATGGAATACATACATCATGACGTACAGAAGGTGTACAAACGGACAGGTGCACACAGGTGGAGTTGGGGAACTTGATGTCAAGACAGTCCACTGGGTCTGAAATGTTGGGCTGCACATGGGGGGTCGACAGAAGGGACCATGAATAAATGCTGTAGTTTGGGGATGAGTTGATTCCCCGTGTGAAGGAGTTTGAGTATCTTGAGCTAAATGGGACGTGAGACACAAAGACCAGCAGGGTCTTTTTGGTTGTCTTGGTTGACGGGCCTTTTCAGTCTCATGGCGACATCTAGGACGGTACCTGTGGGGTGCCAGACCAGGGTGGTGGTTCCTGTTTTCAAAAAGGAGGACCAGAAGATGCCCTTTAGCTATCACACTGCTCATCCTCTCTGGGAAACTTTATTCCAGGGTGCTGGAAGGGAGGCTTGACCTACTGTTGAAGCTCTAATCCAGGAGGTTCAATGATCCTGTTGTGGCTTTGGAACAGTGGACCAGTTCTACACCCTTATGGAGTGGCTGCAGGCATCATGGGAGTTTACCGATCTGTGTTTTGTTTACTTGGAGAAAGTCTATTGTCCCCCATGAAACCCTGTGGAGGGTTCTGTTGGAGTCCGGGGTTACAAGACATCCAGTCCTCAGTCAGATCTCTGTCTGTATTCTTGGTCAGACATGTTTCTGGTGAGTGTTGGACTCTGATCCTGTTTGTGGTTTTCATGGGCAGATCTCAAGTTGCAGTCGGGTTGAGGAGGGTGTCCGGTTTGGGAACTTCTCTGCTTTATGGCTTCATCAGATCGTGAACTTCAGCAAGCACTGGGATGAGATGAGAGTCAGTAGCTTCAAGTCTAAGGCCATGATTACCTGCCAGAAACCAGTGGATTCTCCCTCTGGATTGAGGAGTTGCAGCACCAGGGGATTCCATTCCTTACCTATGGTCTCTGGGTAGTGAAGAACTGAATGAGGTCGCAGATACAAGTGCCCAAAATGAGTGTCCTTTGTGGGAAGGCTCCATCCTTGGACATCCAGAGGGACCTCAGAGTGGAACCACCAAAAATGTAGAGGTGGTTCCACATCTGGCTGCCTTTCTTTGGAGGTTTCCCAGGCAGCTAAGGGTAGATCAAGAGCTCCACATCTAGAGGGGTTGCATATATCTTCTGGAACATCTCGGTATTCACCAGGAAGAACAGGAAAACACTTCTAGAGTTAGTGTTGTCTGGAATGTCCTGCTTAGCTTCCGACACCTGAGACGGACTCAGGATAAGAGGACCAAGAACTGGCCATACTTGTAGTTCAGTAAATTCCAAAAACAGCTGGATGTTATGGATTCTAATGACTCTGTAGAAAACAATGCGTTTACTGGGGACTATTTCCAGCAGCTGGTCAGTCCACATTTGGTGCTGTAGTGATATTTGGACGGTGTGGCTCTAAGGAACGAGATATATCAGCTCTGATTTACACACAGTGGCTGTCAGTGTTTACATCCAGCGTTGGCTTGGAGCTGTGGAAAAGAAAAACGTTGAATACCAGCAGAGTTTTCCTTTAACTATCCGGAGATGGAGCGAGGAGGAGAGGGGATGGAGATAAACACCAGAGCCGAGACAAAGAGTAATGAATGGGTTGTTAGCGGGTATTTTGTAAATGTTTTGGAGGTACGAGAGGCTCTCAGCGGGCGCAGATGGACCGAGTGTTTTTTTAGTTGGCCAGCAGGCTTGGCAAGGCATGATGGGTAGTTTGGGACACGGTTTTCCTCTTTTTCCGTCTCTCTCTGAATTTATTTCTGAATCCCTCTCGCCTTTTCTTCGCACACACACACTTCGACACACACACTCGCCCTGTGTCGCCGTCCTCCAGCAGAATACGCTCTGATTAGACATTCTGCTGCAGGAAATTACCTCCATTTATTCAAATTATTGTTTATGCCTTTTGTTTGGAGGGCCAGCATACGTTTGGAAGTGTGAACAAGCTCCCAAACTGTTATTATATGCTTCAGAAAATGACTTGTGTGTGTGTGAGAGAGAGAGAAGCCTCCTAGGTAGTCCTGAATATACACTATATGACTGTGTTTATGTGTGTGCTGAATTATACGCCGCTAACTCGTTAACCTACAACCACAAAACAAACACTGCAGGTGGAGGAAGTGTAAACCAGGATGTAGCGTGCTGATGATTGCATTGATGTTTTAGCTGCTATCACTATAAATATTACACGTGCAACGGTAAAATAAACTATAACTTAAAGAATTAAGCTCAGGCATTGAGGGTCGGCCGTCAGGTTTCATAAATAATTGATAATAATTGTGAAAACAAACACAGAGGCTCAGTGAAGGTTCTCAAACATATTAGCATCTAATAGGCTAACACAAATCCAACGACACAGCTACTGTTTCTAAACACATCGGGATATTTAAATATGCTGCTGCTAGCCGCTCTTTCTAATGCTACCTTCCACCTTTTCTGTCGCTAACTGTTTTTGCCAAGACTGAGTTCCGGGTTTACTGCCGCTAACTATTTGTAATGCTAACTTCTAGTTTTTCTCCTGCTAATGGCTCTTTCTAATGCTGGCTGTTACTTTTCACTGCTGTTGCTAACACCCACTTTTTCTACTGCTAACTACTCTTGCTATGATTAGCTTGAAATTTTTCTGCTGCTAATGACTCTTTCTAATGCTAACTTCCACTTTACTGCTGCTAACTGCTCTTCGCTAATGCTAACCTCTACTACCATTTTGCTATTGCTAATTGCTCTTGCTAAGTCTTCCACTTTTGTTGCTGCTCATTGCTCATTCAAAAACTGCTTTGTACTTTTGTTTCTGCTAGCTGCTTTTTCAAATGCTAACTTCCGCTTCTGCTGCTGCTAAATGCTGTTATTAAAGCTAACGTCTGCCTTTGGTGTGGCTAACTGCTCTTTCTAATGCTAACTCCTACTTTTGTTGCTGCTAACTGTTCTTGCAAACACTAAACTTTGTTAATTTAACCTTGCAAAGCAGCTAAGTGCATTAAAATAGTAGCAGTAGCGCCATGGTTGTTATAGCTTCAGTACAAATATTGAATTAGCGAGCTACTAAGTGTAACATATTTAGAGTTTAAACTGAGCAACTAAAGGCTAAGGCTGGTTCTTTGAGACGTATTATTAATAATATTTGCTGTTAAGGGAGAGGAGAAGGCTGTGAGAAGTCTTATGTTTCCCAGTAACCCTCAGTGGGTGAGAACATCCTGTTAGCTAGCGGCTAAAACTGGCGCTAAGTGTTTCTTCTTCTCTACAACATTTTGGTGTGACTTTGTCGTGCGATACACGGTGGGCGAATGGATGACACAAACAAGGAATTACATTAACTACTGTTACCATGGAAACAGTGGTCAGCAGGTGGCTCTGGTAGTCACCAAGGAAACGACTGCAAGCATCTGTCACTGATTGTTACCACGGAAACAGCAGCCATCAGGCGACACTGACTGTTACCGTGGAAACACTGGCGATGATGTGTCACTGACTGTAACAACACCAAGAGGACCACAAGAGATATCAGTTGTTGTTACCATGGAAACACAGGTCATCAGGGGTCACTGGGTTTCACCACGGAAACAGCAGTAAAAGCCGACCAAAGTGACTGTAGGTGAGTCTGTCCTTCAAATCCGAGTCCAGCTCTTTGTTTTGTTTCTGTTTTCTGTCTCAGTATTTTAATTACTTCTTTACTTTCTCTCTGCAGTGAGTTTGTTTCTCAGTTTGCTAACAGTTAAACTTGAGTGTTTGCCGTCACAGCAGAATTAAGAGCCTGAACAGGTTCATCATCCTCAGGTTTACCGTCAACAAGCCTAATCAGCACATCCACTGATTAAAGACAACAGAGCCGACAGGAGTTTGAGAACCAGCTCCTGGTTGGAATCACAGCCAGTGGATCACGTCTGACGGAGGGTTTCTGAGTGTTACCAGCTCCTTTTCTTTTTTTATCCTTACAGGTTGGGTTGTTTTGACCAATCAGCTCTCTTGGCTGGAGCTGCCTGTTACACCGCACAAAGTTAATTTCCTGCTTGTTTCCTCCACACTCAGAGTGTCGCTGCCACTGGCAACGAGCCATCGGCAAACTGGATTTAACTGTCAGCATCCTGAGGGAGGAGGAGGAGGGAGGTGAGGATGAAGAGGGAGGGAGGCTTCGTCAAAGATGGAGGCTGTAAACATGGTGGAAGAGAGCCAAGAGGGAGAAGGAGAAGAGCATTAGTTGGACTCAGAGGTACACCTTTCAGTTCTGGTGCTGGAGGATCAGTGAATTAAAACACTGACAGTGAGTGGATGTGACTCAGGTTCTATGTAGGAAACAACAGCAGAGACGAGAAGAATGATGCTTGTTGTCATCTACAGGTTTAACCAGTCAGCATCCACACCTGCATAGCAAGATGTCAGGACCACTCAGAGGTACCAGTACTGGTTCTACAGAGGTTCTACAGGGACGGTTCTTCCTGTTGGAACATCCACAGAGGCTCAGAGCACCATGAAACACCTATAGCTATAGTATCTGCTGTGGGAAACCCACAGAGACCACAAGGAGACAAAACAACCACAAAAACACAAAAAAACCCACAAAGACACACAAAACAACAACAAAGAGACACAAAACAACAACAAAGAGACACAAAACAACAACAAAGAGACACAAAACAACCACAAAGACACAAAACAACAACAAAGAGACACAAAACAACAACAAAGAGACACAAAACAACAACAAACAGACACAAAACAACAACAAACAGACACAAAACAACCACAAAGAGACACAAAACAACCACAAAGAGACACAAAACAACCTCAAAGAGACACAAAACAACCACAAAGAGACACAAAACAACCACAGACACAAAACAACCTCAAAGAGACACAAAACAACAACAAAGAGACACAAAACAACAACAAAGAGACACAAAACAACCACAAAGAGACACAAACAACCACAAACAGACACAAAACAACAACAAAGAGACACAAAACAACCACAAAGACACACAAAACAACAACAAAGAGACACAAAACAACAACAAAGAGACACAAAACAACAACAAAGAGACAAAAAACAACCACAAAGAGACACAAAACAACCAAAAAGAGACACAAACAACAACAAAGAGACACAAAACAACCACAAAGAGACACAAAACAACAACAAAGAGACACAAAACAACAACAAAGAGACACAAAACAACCACAAAGACACAAAACAACAACAAAGACACAAACAACAACAAAGAGACACAAAACAACAACAAAGACACAAAACAACAACA